>JASEVX010000001.1:18683780-19064107 GCA_031761405.1 Serripes groenlandicus
ATAACGCCCTGCTGAAGGTTCCACTCTTCGTCATGGCAACGTGTTTGCCATATATGGCCCGGTACGCATTAGGGATATTCCTTCGGTCTTGAAACCCCTTGGCCACCTGCCGCCACTGGTCCGGGGGTAGAATGGGTTCTGAATACCTCTTTGCGGTACTGGTCGACGATGGCTCGGCAGACTTCAGGGACGAAGAGGGGATATGTGCTGTGTGCAACTCGGAACGCAAACGCCAGGGAGTGATACGTGAAGCGGAGGGTGATGGCTAACTTCAGGCTTGCTGACAAGGGTTGTCTGGTGCTGCAACATAAAATGCTGAGATGTTAGCGACAGATTGGAAAATAAAATGGTAATTTATTTCGTATTTTTTGTTTGTTCTAAAATTACCTACCACTAAGAACTTTTGTCGATGTTTCGAGTACGTTATAGCAGCTTGTGAATTATTTCGGGTTCCATTCTGAGTATGGCCCTAAAGTCCCAGCCTCAGCTTAACCATGAGCTCGTCCTGTATAAGGGTCTGCGCATCAACCAGGGTCGAACACACCCTTACTTCTAGGGCGCAACATATCCGCATGCCTCTCTTCTTCAGCCACCAATGCACCACTAACCTGGTTGTAGCGGTAGGTAGCGTGCAGACGCAAACCTCTTCCTTAACCGAGCGATTGCGGCCGTTGTTCGCCGGACACTCGACAGGCAAACTCAAACGCCGTCAGGCCGCCATATGGCAAGTACAAATTGGCCGGAACCCTGCCGGATACCCCAGGGACAATAAACAGGACATCGGGCGAGAGCCTTTCGCACACCGGCCGTAAAAGGGCCAATAATTGGACCCCATTTACTGGAAAGTCAGCCGATCAGTGGCCGGCTACCCCCGGACCCCATCATAGCAGCATTCGATGCACTTTTTATTGTGACTATGACCGCCCCATCGCGCGATCTTTCACCGATGCCTAAAAATCGCACACGCCGCGCGGCCTTCTTTTACGCGTTCTCACTACGTTCGGAAAATGTAGCTGAACGGGCCTAATATGTGTGAAAACGGACTGGACGTAGTAGCAACAGTTTAGAGACTGTTAACGAACTTCATAGGCGGGCTCGGACGGGTTTGATGAGGAATGGGGCTCCAGAACTTTGAACCTGCTCAATACTTTCGGGCCACCGTCCTGCAATAAGACGGAGTAACAACGTATTTGAAACGAGATGGACGTACTATGAACGGAATTGCCGTACTTAGATCGTACTAGGGACAGGCTTGGACTTCTTTGAGACGGTGTCTCCACGAGGTGAACGGGCAATTTTACCCGGTCTGAACTTGATATAAACGGACTGTAGACGGGCTAAAGACTAGATGAACATATCGAGAATTGTTTATGAACTAACTAGGGTCGCATTATAGACATTGTCCGGTCAAAGCCGTACGTTTAGCAAGACCACAACCCGTTATACGATTTTTTTTTTAGGACGGGTTCGGACGTTTAGAGAACTAGTTTGGTGTGACTGAATCATAATTATAGGTATTACGCACACCTTTGTGTATGTCTCATTTGATGTTCTCGAATGCAATATCACATTTTGACTAGACGCATGGTTATAATGCATTTATGTACAACGATCAAACCTGTACCGGTAGGCCAAATTGAAACTAATCTACCCTTCAAATTTCTTTTGATGTCACGATCAAACCTTTGAAATAACGTCGTTTTTGACGTCAAAGCGTACGTCTTTGCGATATGTATAGTGTGGTTAAAGAAATAGCCATTACTTTCTCGTTTTATGTGGTATTCGGATTAAATATTACTCAGCTTATCGAAACATTCAGCGGCTTTACAGCATGGATATTCCAGGTCCTTCTTAGATATGTCGTAACCTTATGACTGCTCAAGGCGGCGAACAATACATGTCTCAATGCCATCTAGGTCTACATCATCTTTGTAATCCAAGTGCGGTGTGTACATTAGCCACAATAACGTAACTGCGTTACCCACGGGGATGAAAATATACTCACAACACTGTCTTTAAGAGAATTGCTCCATTTACCCGAATCTCGTGCATGAGTTACACGTGAGCTAAACTAGCTGATGCGAATTTGAGAGTTGATTTTCTAGCCAAATTTCTAAGAAAGTTTGTTTTTGTCTGGATGTTTTCCCAAGTTGTCTGCTGTAGATGTGTGTTGTATATTGGTCGTTGAATCGTGGATATTCGGGAAGATTGATGGTCATTCTGCTCAGATTAAGATACGATGATTGCTTCTTAACCCTTTCCCACATACAAGAAATCGGAAGCAGACGACATTAATACCATCTAGTGAAAAATACACAATAGCTCTTTATATGAAGACTTGGTTACTGAAAAATGTTGAAAACATTGTGACAAAAGGAGAAATTGCTTGTTATGAGCAATTTCTCTTCTTTTGTCACAATATTTTCTAAAATCGTCTGCTGCAGAGGCTTCAGAAAGCGTCTGTATGTGGGAAATGGTTACGGACATATCGGCACATCAGAAACAAATGGAAGAATTGACATCATTCAAGTTTAACGTTGACCTGCCACCAGTGATCAAATGTGACATAATCATTGACTATATACTTACTATTTTCTGAACACATACCCAATATTTCACTAAAGATACCACACTTTCAACTCACGTTGGATGTTCCTTTGTATTTAACCCTTTTACTCATACGACAATGCTGCAGCAGACGACTTTGAACATTTTTTGTCAAAAAATAGAAAATCTCTATAATTGAATGGATGACCTATGACTAAAAGTTGAAAACATTGTGTCAAAAGGAGAAATTGCTCGTTTTTAGCAATTTCTTCTTTTGTCACTATGTTTTCAAAAAGTTGTCTGCTGCAGAGGCGTCAGAAAGCGTCTATATGAGGAAAAGAGTTAAGAGCCACTTGCCTTCTTTCACACATTTTTTCCGTTTATTGGTCTCATTAATTGGTCCATCACATTGGAAAACAGTGTATGTTCAGTTCTCGGCTTGTATGTACATCTGCTAAATCTTATCATAATCTACACAAGTTGGTAGAAGTTTATGTGATTATATGTCCACAGTCTTATCAGGTTCTACACCGTAAACTAAAACAAACATGCACCTTTTCGCACTTGGCCTCAAATGATTGCAAACAAAGCCAATGATTAGTACAGGTCAGTTCTATTCTTGAATGCGATTCAAGACTATTTCGACTGGTCACTACAGATGCTTACAATGCAATATGTACCGTCCAAATATTGGGACTAATCAGGCAGTTTGAACATAAAGCAGCAACTGCAATCTCAGCTCATTAAAACACAAATGGAAACACCGAAGAGAAATGCATGCTACAGTTCAAAAGGAGGAAATGTAATATATCGAAGCATGTTTGAACAAGAGGCCCATGAGGGCCTATGCTCTACTGCGATGGTTCTTTGGTCATTTTCAATCCAGAGCATGTATGTATGGTGAAGATCGGATAGTAAATGGAGTCTCTATTGTGTTCATAAGCTGTTTTATAGCAATTTTGACAATTTCAACGGCCATAATCCAGTCTTGCATGGGCGGATCTGGTTTGCGAAAGGAACCGAGCTCTCGTGGATATCTAACTACTGTATAAGTTTGATTTAGATACAATCAAAACTGAAGACTGTATCGCGTTCACAAGCAATTATTTACGGACGCATGGACGACGGACACCACACCACGACATAAGCTCTTCTGTCCTTTATACAACAATCTTTTCAAGCAGCATCTGTTTTAAAAGGTATCAGATGTCGTCTGTCTTTAGGTTGGATAGTGAATAAATACCTCAGATTACAAAAATGGTACAATATGACCAGTTTTTATTTGTCTGCATAGTGTTTTACGCCTATTGCAACCATGTTTACTTATATCATGGCGTTTCCTGGGCAATTACCAGGAGTTTTGGCGAAAATGGCGAACGACAGCGCGGAACTACTTGTCCATTTATATTGACACCAGCGAGTCAGTCGTAATGCTAAGCCGTAATGCTAACGCCACAATCCTAAGTGCCAAAAAAGGAAAGCCTCTGCTACTATTTATAAGCTATTTGGTATGACCTGACCGGGGATCGAATCCACGACCACATTATGATCAGAACCACAGGCAAATCTACTTATAGTTACCTTAAAGGGAAATAATAAAAAGAGACAAACAGTTCAGAGTGTATTACTGACGTTTTATTTTTTGGTGATATGTTGGCATTTAAATAACCTGTGTATGCACAGTTTTACAGCTAACATACTGACCTATCAAGATATAGAGTAAAAAACGGACATCTTCTGCGACTAAGGACAACAAACATGTTTCATGGTATGGATGGTTATGAACTTAAATACAAATAATGGACTCATTATCAAAAGAACATGTCACTCACTACATAACATAAAATTAAAATAAGAACACGATCATATTTTGCTAGAATACTTTACGAGAAAATCCTCCAAAACAACATATTTGTAAACACAGACATAAACTGATCAACCAATCTAAATATCTGATGAACCAATTACCTAATACATTTTTGTTTACATTTCCAGAAACTTTTCTCTCATATTGACGCTTCTGCAGCAGACGGCTTTTTAAAAAAACATGGGGACAAAATAAGAAATTGCTCAAAACGAGCAGTTCCTCCCTTTGTCACCATGTTTTCAAGTCTATTCAATTATTGTACTTTCATTTAAAGGGAGTTTCCAATTTTTTTCGGTATGTTTTCACAGTTGTCTGCTGCAGATTTGTTGTATGTGGGAGAGGCTAAAAACATTGCCAAAAAGATTTTGTGGGAAAATAAATCCATGCTCAAAAATCCAAAACAGAAACCTGTCATTTATTTGTTGTAAAGACCCCCCCTCCCCATCCCAAATATGTTATGCTTTTGACATTTGAAAGAGTCTAAAATCAAGCTTGAAATTGTATCACATTGACTGTTTACCCAATATGACAGTTTAGGTGTCCATTGGTTTGATAACTTATGAGAAAGAATATGTCAATCTGGGATATTGGAAGTGAACAAACATAAGTATTGATACAGAGTCAATAACATGGGAAAAGGGAAAACTCTTTGCCGATTGCACAGATATTAACCCTTTCCCACATACAGATGCAATTTGATGCATCTGCAGCATAATGTCTTTTGTAAACATTGTGGGAAAAGGAGAAATTATTCATGATGAGGAAATTCACCTTTGGCCACACATTTTTAACCCTATCCAATGATCATACTTTCATTTGTAGCATTTGTTCCTATTTTAGCCTGTATGTTTACAAAGATGTTTGCTGCAGATTTGTTGTAAATATCAGGAAAAGGGCTGACAGGAATATGTCTCCTCAGTCCAAACTATATCAGATGTTCTATTTAACCTGTGCCCACATACAAACAAAATCTACATTAGATGACTTTGACAACAACTTTCCAGAAATATGGAAAATCTCCATAAATACGTGTATAGTTAGCAAACATACTTGAACATCCTTGAAAACGATGGGACGAAAGGTGAAATTGCACATTATGAGCATTTTATCTTTTTGCAAAAATGCTTTCAAAAGTCGTCTGCTGAAGACGCATCAAATTGCTTCTGCATGTGGAAAAGGGTTGAATCATGGATCATATTAATATGGCAACGGTTTTGAAATTCAAGTTCATCAATTGAAAGTGTACAATAGGAAGCACCAAATTATATCTTAAACCTTTCCCACATGTACATACTTTCTGACACCTCTGCAGCAGACGATCTGTGAAACCATTGTGACAAAAGAAGAAATTGCTCATGATGGACAACTTCTCCTTTTGCCAGAGTGCTTTCGATTCTTTTCCAATAATTACACTTTCATTTTAAAAAAGTTTTCCATATTTTTGAAAAGGTGTTTGCAAAGTTGTCTGCTTTTGATGACAATATGTATGTGGGAAAGAACTAAAGCATAAGCAAGAAAGTTAATACAGTGTACAGTTTCTACCCTCTGAAATATCGTATATAATGTCTGACCCTTTCACCCGATGATCTTTCGACAGATGCATGAACAAGAAGCACTACGAATATGGTCAACAGAAAATAATGATGTTTAAAAAAGTTGATTTTCTTAGTTAAAATGTTTGTACACTCATAAAAATCGAGTATATCCTAAAGCATCATAACAAGATTTAACCCTTTCCCTCATATAGACGCTTTCTGATCCCTTTTTGAAAACATAGTGACAAAAGAAGAAATTGCTCAAAACGAGCAATTTCTCCTTTTGCCACAATGTTTTCCACTTTTAGTCATCCATTTAATTAGAGATTTTCTAGTTCTTGACAAATTATGTTCAAAGTCGTCTGCTGCAGAATTGTCGTATGTGGGAAAGGGTTAAGACAAATTCTGTAAAATCAATTTTAAAATGGGCAGTTATCCCTTTCACTCATACGACAATACTTTCAAAAAGCTGTCTGCTGCAGAGGTGTCAGAAAGCGTCTATATGAGGGAAAGGGTTATACAGCTCAATAATACTTATATAAACTCATTATTTGTTTTCTATATAACCCTTTCCCATATACAGACGCTTTCTGACACATCCGCAACAGACAACTTTTGAAAACACTTTATGGTAAAAGGAGAAATTACTCATCATGATCAATTTCTGCTTTTGCCACAATATTTTCAACTTTATTCAATAACTGTTCATTCCTCTATAGTTTTCATACTTTTGCTTAGATTTTTTTCTAAGTCGTCTGCTACAGATTTTTTGTATGTGGGAAAGGGTTAAGTTAAATTAATTAAAACACCAGTAATTGTCAAACAATTTCTTAGAACTTCTATCTCTCAATGTCGGCTTCCAGGATACTCAACCAGTACTTGAGCCAAATTAATTACTTGTTTAGAAACCAGACCAGATCCATATCGGGAATTCACAGCGTAAGCTTCATGTACAGTGGGTCACGTACAATTGAGTTTTTTTTTTTTAACCCTTTCCCATATATATATATATATATATAGACACTTTTTGACGCCTTTTGAAAACATTGTGACAAAAGGAGAAATTGCTCAAGACAAGCAATTTCTCCATTTGTCACATTGTTTTAAACTTTTCCAGTTAAAGAGATTTTACAAAGTTTTGCCTAGTTGTGTTCAAAGTCGTCTGCTGCGGATTTGCTGTATGTGGGAAAGGGTTAAGGATGAACTGAAACAAATGCTAGAAGTGCATGTCAGCCGTGTCTAATAATTAGGGGTCTTTTTGTATATAATATGCTAATAGTGAAGCACCTGTCAAGTCCATACATCCACAGTTTCTCAAGAGCCTTCACTGTATGAAAACATGTATATGTATATGATAAAGGAGAAATTGCTCTCAAAGCATTAAAAAAAATCATTTTCTTTGAGGCAAAAGGTGCGAGTTTCAAGTCCCAGAAGACCTGCTTTTGGGGTACTCATTTAACTGTGTAGAAAACGATACAAAAATCCTTATGTCTCCCTTTAATTCATTGAAATATTTTGGACGTAGATTTATCCCCTTCTCCATTCCGACCATCAAAAAGTCTTAGTAATTGGTCTCCAATTCTTGATGACAGTTGTGAAGTAATAAGTGATGACACTGAAATTTTGCTTGAGCAATTTCTACTTTTTCTTAACCCTTTCCTGCATATAGACGTCTTTTGAAAACATTGTGACAAAAGAAGAAATTGCTTAAAACAACAATTTCCCCTTTTGCCAGTATGTTTTCAACTCTTTGTAAAAATTAAACTCTCATTTATATTTTATGTTTTTGTATATGGGTTTTCAAAGTCGTCTGCTGCAGATTTGCTGTATGTGGGAAAGGGTTAATCATTTTTCCAAGACTGCAGCTGCAAAAAAAGTCAAAATTATCTCTTTCAGAAAAGGAAGAGGGTAACACAACAAAATGTTAACTATAATGAATCGAGATTACCTGTCAATTACCAATACCATGCAACTAACAATGACCTGCCAAGGTTTAGGAAACCAATCACAACTCGTGTGAAAACAAGAGAACAAGAGTACTGAAAATGTACTGCAAAAATAGTACCAATGAATGCAGATGAGATTGTTTATACAAAAGTGTGGTAATGCAACAATGGACATAACATTTATTGTGTGAATATAGGAGCAATGCCATGTGAAAAGACAATAAAGAACCCTCATGCCCACAGTGTGCATTCTTAACTGTTCCCAACACACAACAAACTGGCAGCAGACCACTTTGTCAATATCTTGTCAAAAGGATGAAAAATCTCTTTTAATGACAGTTTAATAATTGAATATAGTTGAAAATATTGTGACTAAAGAAGAAATTTTGCTCATAATAGCAAACTCTCCTTATGTCACAATATTTTCGAAAGTCATCTGCTGCAGAGGCATCTAAACAGAACAAGTGGACAGGGTTACTTTGATGATGCAAAAAAGGGGGAATAAAAAAACAAAACGTGTCATTTCATTTGCACTGCATTAAATGAGCCATTTCTCGTTTTGCCACAATCTTTTCAATTCTATTCAGCTACAATCCTATATTGTTTTCAAGATTTTCAATATTTTTGCCTAGATCTTTACAAAAGTAAGTCTTTTCCTAACAGTCCTTTGCGCTACAAAAGAGTTTATGTTTTTCCACATGACAAAGATCATTAGGTGACCTAACATATAAAAACTTATGAATACAAAAACACAATGATTACAAACCTAAAATATGGACTTACTCAAAAAGAGAATAATAATTTCTAATAAAACATCTCTAATTAACTAAGCAACCATTCTGTTAAGAACAATAAAATATAACTTTAACAATATTATAAAGAGGATAACAAATCACACGTCGGACCAAGCAAAAACAGGCCTTTTTACTTCATATGTAAAAGGTGATAACCGAGTCTGTATTCCCACAATGCACATATACTAGTATATAATATAAATCTAGATGCAAAATCAGACTAATAATTAGAAGGATAGCGCAAAATAGCATGGCCTCATTTTGTGTAGATGAAATTAAGACCTCTTTTTGCATGATGCAGCGTGTGTAAGAAATACTCGCATAAACCATTACAATCACTCTCACCGTCACAACATATAGCACCCTTTCCAACTTGGGCAATATTGTAATTCCCCTATATAAATCTAACATCATATTCGTATAATCCTAATAGTAAAAAGGATTTGTGTCAACGTCAATTGCATTGAGATAAAAATATTAACCCTTTCCCATGTACAACATATCTGAAGCAGAAGAGAGAAATTATCTTGCAAAAATATGGAAACTCTCCATAATTGAAAGTATAATTATTGAATAGAGTTGAATTGGTTGATTGATTGGGGTCTGACGCCATTTCAACAATTTTTCATCATATCATGACCACCATTTCACCTTACAATGAAGAGTTTAAAAGTATGTGGCAAAAAGAGAAATTGCGAAATATAAGTAATTAATCACCTTTTGCCACAAAGTTTTAAAAATTCGTCTGCATCAGAAGCATCTATATGTGGGAAAGGGTTAAAGAAACAGGTCACTGGTTACCAAAGTGGATGACATCCTGAACCTCAACAGGAATTTTGGACGGAAAGAATCTTCGCCTGCCAATTATCATCAAAGAGTATAACCCAGTCAAAAAGTTGATCCCTAAGTGTCTATGTCTACTTGCCTAGGTATGCAACTCAAAAACAAACAAGGTTAATAGTCTCTTCATCTTTGAATACAGATATATTTGTATGATCTTTCAACGGCTGTATCTTTGAAGTAATTCAAAATGGTATCAAGCCCAAATTCCTATCATACAACCCCTATATTCCCTTATAACTATTTTAAAATTTGTTTAAAACTGTGGAATTCATAGATAATTGAATTTAAACAGGTGCATTAAACAAGCACTTTCTCATCTTTTTAAACCCAAACTTGATTTTGTACTTGTACTTTTTTGTACAGGCACTTCAAACTTTAGTAATAAACCTAAGGACATCAAATTTTTGAAAACTGAGCAATTGCTTATCACAAATTAAGTGGCTTACTTTTCTCCTAAGCTTTCAAATTTTCTTACGAATCTTTTGCTTCAATTCAAAGGCATGATCACTATCTAGTTAGTAAAGAAGTCTTTTGCTTTGAATAAAAATGAGGAAAACCATTCAAAAATCTGAAAAGAAAAATCTTTTTGAAACAACTTGACAAACATTGTGGGTAAATGAAATAATTGGTATTTTTTTTCCCCTATCTTTTTATTATTCAAAAGTCTGCTGCAGAGATATCAAAAGAGCACTTCCATTGATTGAAAAGGGTATAATGAGGCCAATCGTCTGGTCAAAATATACACTGTTTAAACAAGACTTAAACAATCTTGTTAGAAGCTTGTCAACTTGTGAAGATTCTAATATAAAGATGGGAGCAGATATATTAGATGATCTGTACCGACAGATATTCAAACTTCTACATTTTCCCAAGCAAGGGCTCTAATGTCGTCAGTATCAATAACCAAAGAGATGGATACCAGTTTGGTCAGAAAAGGGTTGTTTTCAAAATGGCATAGACACATGGACACTAGTCTGCCAGCAACACGCACAAACAAACAAATGCTTCCTTCTAAATAAAGTTTATGTTTACAAAAGTAAAAATAAAACATTTGTAATTAGTAAACGAATCTTCCAGCTTTCAAAATAGTATTTTAAAAGTGGATAAAAATTGTCACTTGAATTGAACAAGTCCTTACTACATGTATTTTATTATGCAAACCTAAGAATGTTACATATCCTGTATGCTTATATCTAGTTTTCAACTAAAATTTGTGCATCCAAGATATATCGTACCGTGGAAACTGTATAAAAAAATCTTCTAAACCGTTATCTTATCTTCTGATATTTCAAATTTTGAAAAGTTTAATAGTGCTAAAGTATGTCATTGTCATATCCAAGTTCTGAAAATGGGAAAATAAAGATCTGTTTCAACACTTTAACAACTTACATAACAAACAGCCTGATGACTTTTAAAAAATAACCTGAAATTATATTTGAAAAGTTGTCTGCTTTGGAAATATTAAAGGACAAAAATTGCAACATCAAGAAAAATGAAATTCAATCTCAATATAGAATTGAAAACTCTGTGGAAAGGGAAACATTGCTCTTTAGATGTAGCTATATCAGAAAGCGGTTAAATCGTTATTATAGGAAATGATTTCCGTTGTACGGACTGTGCATCCTCTCTCTGGCTGACCTAAGCCTTTAATACTTACATTGTTTTTTTAACTTTTTATAAATGCGCCTCTACATCCATTATAATGCTGCAAGTTTTTGGGCAATTGTGAATGTTACACCCTGTACAAATAGTAACTAAATGCTTTGATCTAAATAAGCATAATCACAAGCTAATCTGAATGATTGATGTCTGAAAATATAGTTATAATCAGATGCTTCTTCTGACACAAGAAATAGCCAAAAAATTGTTAAAATAAGAATTACAGTACACTAGAAGCACTTGACGTAAAAAGTACAAAACTTTAAACCCTTTCCTTCATATAGACGCTTTCTGACTCCTCTGCAGCAGACAGCTTTTTGAAAACATAGTGACAAAAGAAGAAATTGCACAAAACGTGCAATTTCTCCTTTTGCCACAATGTTTTCCACTTTTTGTCATAGGTTATCCATTCAATTATGGAGATTTTCTATGTTTTGACAAAATACCTTCAAAGTTGTCTGCTGCAGTATTGTCGTATGGGGGAAAGGGTTAAACCCTAATATAAAACCAACACCAACCATATAACCTTGTAAATACTCAATAAACAAGAATTTTGTATACACAATTAGCATTCTAAAAAAGAAGTGCATTTCATACACCCGTTTATATATAAAAAATATGTGCATTCTACAATGTCTTGAGACAAGATAAGTACTAAGTGCAGCCTAACAGCTACTATTTATGAGTCACATCAAGGGAAAATAGGACGTGTGCTAGCCATCAAACAGGTACTTTTCCACCGCATATGCAGTCACAAACTTTTAAAAACAGTGATCGAAATGGAGAAATAATTCATGACAAAAAATCTCTTCTTTTCAAACATTGTTTTCTATCATTATTATATTATATCTTAATGTCTATTTTCTTCAGATGTTTTAATTCCAAGTTGGGCTACAGTTCATTTTCTCAGAATTTATGTCTTATTAGTTTGTTTTGTATGTAAAAATCTGGAATGCAGTTGCCAAAGCTCAGTCTTTCCTTAGTTTTTCCTGCTTAACTCACCCTGCTGGCAATGCTTATTCAATGAGAACCATTTACCCTTGATGTAGCTCTTACATAAAATTGAAATACTCTTGGTAAAAACACTACCCCCTTCAGGACAAGCACTCTCTCAGCAGTATCAATAAGTGTTTTTAGGTATCTAGATTAAGGGAGTAAATTCAAGGTTCATAAATATATTATGTGTCCATCCATGGGAAAAAGTACAAGTAAGCCTTTTGTGAACAGTGTAGATCCAGATCTGCATGTGCATCTGCACAGTCTGATCAAGAACTACAATGTTCCTATATTACCTACACAAGGTTGTAAGAAGTCTGTCTAAATATACAGGTTCTGATAATACTAAACAGATGTACAGTACAGGCTATTCAGAAATGCAAACTTGTACATTTTAGAACGGACAGGCTCCTATAACATTACCTATAATAACAAGATCCTAAACCAATCTTTTGTCATTCTTAGAAACCAGCAATTAAGATTCTCTTTTTTAATGAAGGAATAAAAAAGCTATTGCATGAGAAATACTCCCCTAGTCTAGAACTCCACACTATTCACCGATGAATTTTAAACATAAAGAGAAAATGTCATGTTCCTTATTAAACATGAACTGGGACTCTATCTCTGTATGTTATATGTTATGGGGTTTGTGTGAGTGTGTATGTATAAGTGTGTGTTTGCTTGCATTTCTGTTCTGAATGACTTACTCTCTGGGTCAAAGACTTGATTTTGCAAAGTTCAAAGTGAAACACAAGTAGTAATAGCTTTATCAATATCAACAATATATATTCATTCCTTTCATCCAGTTGAGAAACAGAGCTAAACAATTTGCAAAGGGTAAGAGTTGATAACTGAACAGATTGAAGTGACTCTCCAAATCAGACCAATTTAAATGCCCAAACATAAGCCATATTACAGGCAAAACCAACCTTAGGGAACTGTTGAGAGCGAACATGGTCCAGATCAGTCTGATCTGTGAGACAGTCATTCACTCAAACTTAAACATTCTTGCCACAAGATGATCAAGTATGATTCTGACTTAGCTCTAGATAAGGGCAGATTTCATCATCTAAAATTCTAATTTGGCCTCTAAAACCTTTGTTATGAGTACTCAAAAGAATGGTCTCGGTGACACGATTCCATTGAGCACGAACAACATAGGTTAAAATGTGTAATAAGAGAAGACATTGTGGAGCAAAGACCTGTTTACTTTCTCCTTATCTAGACCTCGGATTCTGAACTTAATCCTTTCCCTCATATGACAATTCTGCAGCGGACGACTTTGAACATATTTTGTCAAAAGATGGAAAATCTCTATAATTGAATGGATAACCTATGACTAAAAGTAGAAAACATTATGTCAAAAGGAGAAATTGCTTGTTTTGAGCAATTTCTTCTTTTGTCATTATGTTTTCAAAAAGCTGTCTGCTGCAGAGGCGTCAGAAAGCGTCTATATGAGGGAAAGGGTTAATTGTCACAATTTATAATACCCCAAGGGTAGATTGAAAGTGTGACATGGCTCTAACATTAAATTGGCAGAGTAGAAAAAGAGATTTGGCCCATAAGCAAAATGACATCCCCTTGATCCCAAAGGCATTGTTTTTGGTTTAATTGATATGGTGACATTTATTCATATCAGACTTATATTCCGGGGAAAAATTGTCAACTCTGATAGCACCCATATATTATAAATGGCAGTCATAAGAAAATATTTCTCAAATAAAATGTTGTTTTTCAAAACCCATACTTATGTCAAGTTTCCCCATTAAGACTAAAACGAATTTTCTCAAACATAAGACGCAAGATCCTGAAAAATGCTATAATTTACCTAAAGATATATTAGTCGACTCTTTTTAGTCTTAAAATTGGATAAATAAAGATAAAGAAGCAACTTTTTGTAAGTACAGCTTTTGTTTCACTCTATGCATTAACAATTCCTCAGACATAGGAGTTGTAGCAGTACACAGTACTTCTGGATATGGTTTGTAATTTCTATTCAAAGTCAAAGACTAATTTCTAAAACTAGCTGCAACAATCACAGCATAGGTCTAGGATCACATTTGCACAAAACACACAATCCAAATCCGATGTATTACTCCCACCTCATCTCGCGCAGATCAGCACTTATTTCCGACTCCATGAATGGACAGATTCATATTTTTTGGCTTTGAACCATGAACTAAAACATTTCCAGGAAATAATAAAAAACCCTCTGCACCATAATTTGATGATCAATTGACACGTAATGTGTGAGATTCCATTGGTGCAGCAGAGTCGTATAATGTGTCTGTGTCCTGTGTCGGTTCCCCCTGTAACCGACATGCATTGTTCAGAGTTCCGGCTCCACAATCACAGAAAAACCTATCATGTCGGATAAATTCCACTTCATGTCCACTGTGACAAGTCCGTATACAGTTAACACAAATTGCATTTCTTTCTGTTGTATTGCAAGTTTTGCATCTGAAATGAAACAGAATCTGTGCTTTTAGAAACATTATTCGTTTCTCGTATAGAACATATCTGCAGCAGACCACTTTGAAATCACCAGGAGATAAAAGATAAAAAATCTCTATGAATGAAAACTTCATAAACATTTCTTCATTTGTCACAATGTTTTTAAATGTCGTCTGCAGCAGAGGCGTCAGAAATCTGCTGTGAAAGATTTTAATACTACCACATTAGAGGCAACAAAATATAATCTTTGAAACATGTAACATGATTTACATTTATGTAAAGTGATAAAGTAAACATTCACTATTAAATAATGCTGGCAGTATGGTATGAGTCGATTCAAACACAAAATGACAATCTGCGTTGTTTAGTCAATGTTAATTTAAATACATGCTTGTAGAGTCAATATCTCCTCATGTGAACTTGTGAAGCAGACCATTTCTTCCATATTTAACCCTTTCCCTCATACGACAAATTCTGCAGCAGACTACTTTGAACATATTTTGTCAAAATATAGAAAATCTCTATGATTGAATGGATAACCTATGACAAAAAGTGAAAAATATTGTGGCAAAAGGAGAAATTGCTTGTTTTGAGCAATTTATACTTTTGTCACTATGTTTTCAAAAAATGAGGGGAAGGGATAAGATAGTTTAACCCTTTCCCACATACAGAAGCTTTATGACACAGCAGTCGACTTTTGAAAACAGTGTGGCAATTTCTCCATTTGTCACAATGTTTCCAATTTATTCAATAATAGTTCTTATATATTTAGAAAGTTTTCATATTTTTGACTTATAAATGTTACTTTCACATGTATGCAACAGATTTGAAAAGAACATTCAGTCTTATCTTATTGATTTATCTGAAACGGAATTGTAAGTCATCTTCTTTGAAAACGAGAAACCGCTGAAGACGGTAAGGACGGATTGTCGGCAATTTGACCTTGAAATCGACAAACCAAGGTCAAGGTCAAAGTAACCATAGAAATCAATAGAACTTGTTACTGGTTACCTTCAGGCAAAGTTTCAAGTTTGTGACCCTTTCCAGTGCTGAGATTTTGCCTCAACCTGAAACTTTAACTAAAATGTTGACGGACAGTCAGACAGACGGAAGGACATCGCCAATCTATAGACCTGAATTGCTAGAGCAATCCGGCCAAAAATTGAGGAAAAATAAGCGACTTCTTAAAGGAAGTTCTCTTATTCCAACAAAGTTTTCAAAAGCTGTCTATAAGAGGTTAATTATGCCAATCCAGATCAAATACTTATGCTGAAAACATGACACCTTAACAGGGTCTACACTGTTGGAAGTTGAAAAAGATTGCACACTATCAATTCTGTTCAGTCATAACTTTTTCCTTTATCAATAAATCTACAGCAAATAAAATACAGAAAATCCCCAAGTATGAGGGAATGATTATTGAATAATTTTGAAAATATAGTTGTAACAGGGTGGTGCTTTTGCCACAATGTTTTCCAAAGTCATCAGATTCAGATGTGTCGAAAGGATGTCTGCAAGTGGGAAAGAGATTAACAATGAAGGCCCTGATCAATTATGACTTAGAATCACAACCACCATTCTACATGCTATTTTACTTGATAACCCTTTCCCTCATATAGACACTTTATGACGCCTATGCAGGAGACGGCTTTTGGAAAACATAGTGACAAAAGAAGAAATTGCTCAAAACAAGCAATTTCTCCTTTTGACACAATGTTTTCTACTTTTAGTCATAGGTTATCCATTCAATTATAGAGATTTTCTATGTTTTGACAAAATACATTCAAAGTCGTCTGCTGCAGAATTGTCGTATGAGGGAAAGGGTTAAACTTACCTATAGAAATCATGCATTGGAAAACTTGTGTAACTAGATATCTTATACAGGCACTGGCCAGTGTTGACTGCTTTCTCCACCATATTATGATTCCCATATATAATGTTATCTTAAATAAAAAATTAACAATTTATAAATACTTTTGATTGGAAACATCTGATACTCATCATCATCATCAATCTCTATTTCCTCCTTTACAGAAGATTTACATTTGTAAATACTATGCACGAAGCAGACTGAAATAAACCTCATAACAATTTTTTTAAACAGACATTGCATCTTAACCCTTTCCCTCATATAGACGCTTTCTGACGCCTCTACAGCAGACAGCTTTTTGAAAACAGTGACAAAAGAAGAAATTGCACAAAACGTGCAATTTCTCCTTTTGCCACAATGTTTTCCACTTTTAGTCATAGGTTATCCATTCAATTAAAGAGATTTTCTATATTTGACAAAATATTTCAAAGTCGTCAGCTGCAGAATTGTAAGATTGGAAAAAATTGAGGCAAAAGGAGAAACTACTCATAATGACAAATTTCTCCTTTCGCCACATTGTTTTCATTTCAGAGATTTTATTCAAATTTTTGACAAGATGACTTCTAAGTTGTCTTCTGAAGATTTGTTGTATGTGGGAAAGGGTTAAGAACGCTTGCATTATAACTGAAATGCCAACAGACAACAGGGGCGAAGCGTTGCAATAATCAATGTGTAGGCCGTCTCGTGAGAAAATCAACATTGTCTGCGTAAAGGATCGAACCGGATCAGCCTAGCATTCCACACAGGCCTACCCGGATAGACACTTTTCGCCTCCTGTGGATTTTTCGTTTCAGGAATAACTATTCTAGACATCTATACCCCGAAGACGGAATGTGTCGGGCGGATCAGTCTGCACAGGCTGTTCTGGTCGATGCATTATGCAGATGTCTATTGCCGCAGCTGCATTTCGAGAAAAAATGTGTAGGCACGTGCCTACAGTGCCTAAAGGGAGCTACACCCCTGGACAAGACTTTAACCATACTAGGCAAGGATTCAATCTGATCATCAGAGTTTTTTCTACTAGGCATAGTCCTTCAGGCTGGTTTACCTCTGATGCCAGTCAAATGAGGGGCCCCATATGTAAAACAACAGCAGTTTATTTGTTAGAAGTGTTGATAAAGCTCTAACTACAAATATTTACTACAAAATCAAAATGTTAATTGTTTGTCAGAAGTTTCTTGAAAGCTTTTATAATCATTCTTCACAGGCTAATCAGAATATAAAATGCTCTCAAGTAGTTTTACCTACACCACTATTCAAATAATTCATTACCTTTCATGACAGGTTTAACACCGCTTGCTAAACACAGACCCCCAAATTTGTTATTGAACACTTTGTTTCCATCTAGGTTAGCTGTAGCATTGTTTGTAATTTCTACGCCAGCAGCTTGACCATCAAATATGCGGTTTCTCCTCAGGGTGGGATGACTCTGCGTACTGATCAACAGTCCGGCTTGAGCGTTGCGGAAAATGTCATTCTCTTCTAGGATTCCTAAATGTTTAAAAACAATACGACTAGTTATTGAACAAACTATACATGTTTAAAACTAGTCAAATTAAAATCAGTTCATTTAACAAATATATCCTGTACTTTGCTACCTTGAAACAATTACTTAAGTAATATTTATTATCAAAATGTTTATGCATTTTAAATGAAAATTCCACCTTTTAAATTGTCGAGCCTTTTCAAAAGAAATTCTTAAGAATGTTGGGCTTACATTACAGCATGTACAACAGCAGGATTTTAAAAACATTTCAGTATATCAAAAATATTTTGATGCATTTTCAACAGACAACTTTTGAAATCATTGCTGGAAATTCAGCTATCAGTAATCATGTGAAGTAATTTCTCACATTACCTACACTGTTTATACTCTGTCCAAAATTGGTTCTTTTTTTGTATTGATGTAAGCTTTTGCCACTTACAGACACTTCATGACGCCTCTTAACCCTTTCCCTCATACGACAATTCTGCAGCAGATGACTTTAAACGTATTTTGTCAAAAAATAGAAAATCTCCATAATTGAATGGATAACCTATGACAAAAAGTGGAAAACATTGTGGCAAAAGGAGAAATTGCACGTTTTGTGCAATTTCTTCTTTTGTCACTATGTTTTCAAAAATCTGTCTGCTGCAGAGGCGTCAGAAAGCATCTATATGAGGGAAAGGGTTAAGCAGTCGATTTTTGAAAACATTGAGGAGAAAGTATAAAATGATCAACTTCTCCTTTTGCCAAACTGTTTTCAACTCTATTCCATAAGGAAACTTTTTATAAAGACGTCCCCCTTTTTTGCGGAAATGTTTTCAAAGTCTTCTGCTGCAGATTTGTTGTAGGTTGGAAAGGCTTTATACTTACTTAGATGTTTTTATTCAAGTCTTAATCAGGGGCATCTAGTAATATGTATATATCATACAGTTGGAACTTACCTTTTCCCCCATTGAATATACAGATCCCACCATCCCTTCCATCGTGAATCTTATTGTGTCGCAACACTGGATTACTGTCTGTTTTAATCCACACACCCGCCATTGCATTGTCAAATATTTCATTCTGTTCTATCATACCTAAACCACTATTATACACTAAAATCCCCCCATTCTGCCCGCCCCATATTTTGTTCCTTCTAATTAATGGATTACTTCCAGTCCTGAAAAAGAGACATATTGGTCATGTTCATTGATTGTTCGGTGTTTTACGCAGCTTTCAACAATTTATCAGTTATATCACATGTTTCCTTGGTAAGCTACCAGTTCTACGGGTCCATTTATCCTGGCGCCAGTCAGTCAGTCGTAATGCTAACCTCACTATCCTGGCGCCAGCCAGTCAGTCGTAATGCTAACCTCACTATCCTGGCGCCAGCCAGTCAGTCGTAATGCTAACCTCACTATCCTGAGCGCCAAGGAGGGTAGCCTTTACTACCATTTTTAAAGTCTTATTGTCTGACCCGGCCAGGTATTGAACCTCCTACCTCCTCCTGCACCCAAGGTGGATGCTCTACCACTTCATCACCAAGGTGGTCTACAGGTCATGTACACCATTTCCAACACCTCTGCAGAAGACAACTTTTGGAAACATTGTGGCAAAAGGAGAAATGGCTCATAATGACTTCATAATTATTATCATTCAATAATTGTTCTCTCATTTATAGAGACTTACCATATTTTTCGTTTATCTATTTCAAAACTGTCTGCTGCAGATTTGTTGTATATGGGACAGGGATTACCTATGACATTTCAAACAATAATTCCAATTTCCTTTTTTTGTCTTCATTGTCCCATTGTATGCTTCCTTTCTTAGATAATTTATCATTAGAAATCAGCAGCTGTGGTTATAGTTTCACAGGTAATGTCTCAGCTTTAGTATTTGATAATATTTATCAGATGATTTTTCAACCTTTCCCAACATACAAGTTGAAAAATCTTCTTAATTTTACAGTTGAAAACATTGACGCAAAAGAAAAAAAATGCTCATTATGAGCTATTTTTAAACGTTTGACCACAATGTTATCCGGAGTCGTCTGCTGCAGAGGCATCACAAAGTGTCTGGTCTGTATGTGGGGAAGGGTTAAAGATGTCTCACGGTTGTTTTAATGTATGTGCATTAATTTTTGTCACAATACATAAAATTAAATTACTACATCAATATATTTCACTTACCTAATTTGCACACCAGAATATAGATGATTAAATATGTCATTATCTTCTAACACTCCATGACCATTGTCATAAAAATATACCCCAACCTGCGAGAGAAACATGAAAGTCAATTATATAAACAAAATACATAGTATTTCTAAATTGTTTGGAATCATAAGAAAGACATTTTTGAATGCACTAGTAATTTTAGTAAAGTAATAATGTCACCATTATATATAAACAAGAGTGTTTGAAGGAACACATGTCACCATGTGTCGCCAGCAAGTGAAAGCATGACAGATGGATGGACAGACTAGCAACAAAATAAGTTAAAACAAGGATTGTAAGTTAAACACCTACAACAAATCTATAATTATCAAACCGATAGAAACCATTGTGGACAACGAAAAAAATGGTTTTCAAAAGTAATTTGAGACAGATGCTTCAACATGCTGAATTGGGCTCACAAATGTATGAATTTAGCAACTTCTATCACTCAATTATTTCTCCAAAATTCTTCCCAATGGCAATAAAATCTACAATTCATAGAGGAAAAAGAAGCAGTGTATTACCTGTTTTCCACTATGTATTCTATTCCGCCGTAATACAGGGGTACTTCCCGTAGTAATCCACACACCAGCCAGAGTGTTTGAATACACTTCATTCTCTTCTATCAGTCCTTGGCCTTTTTCATGCTAAATAATACGGAAAAAATTATAATTTAATCGATTCATACACAGAGGACAAGATTGTGAGGTAAAATGGTCTTTTACCTAAAATTCTTTCTTAATATTTAACCAAACCCTATGTTGATGGTACTCAAAATAATCGTCTCAGTGAGACAAATCTTGTAAGTAGCTACAACATAGGGTTTGGGTGTCAAATATGGCTTTAGAGGATGAAAAATGCTCTCTATATAAAGCATTTTGGAAGGTCCATATCAATTCCCTTCCATATTTCAGGTTCAAACTCAAATTGAGCAATCAACATGTTCTGCCATTAGTATGATTCTGATATTATTTTTAAAATGGCAGAAACTTTTCAGATCTTTATCAAAATAAATTGATAACAAGAAACCGCTGAAGACAGTAAGGCTGGATTGTCGGCAATTTAACCTTGAAAATCGACAAACCAAGGTCAAGGTAACCATAGAAATCAATAGAACTTGTTACTGGTTGCCTTCAGGCAAAGTTTCAAGTTTGTAACCCTTTCCAGTGCTGAGATTTTGCCTCAACCTGAATCTTTAACCAAAATGTTGACGGACAGACAGACATCTCCAATTAATAGACCGGAATTGCTAGAGCAATCCGGCCAATAAAAAGCGCTGTCAATTTCAGACATAAACGCATTAATGTTTGTACTCACCACATATATTCCACCATGTTGACCATGATGTATTTTGTTGTGTCTTACTATTGGATTGCTATTGGTTCGGATTTGGATTCCAGCTAATGCGTTACCTACAAAAAATAGTAGAAATACCATATATGTATTAGTAATTCAGCTGTATATATACATTGACTGGTACGTCTTGAAGATATCACATCACAAGCAATTTCTCCTATTGCCACAATGTTTTCATAAGTTGAGTGCTGCAGACGAATCAAAATATGCATGCTGGAAAATGGCAACAGCTCCATATTTCAATGCTTTTGAAAAGGAATTCTTTCTTTTAACCCTTTCCCTCATACGGCAATTCTGCAGCAGACGACTTTGAACGTATTTTGTCAAAACATAGAAAATCTCCATAATTGAATGGATAACCTATGCCAAAAAGTGGAAAACATTGTGGCAAAAGGAGAAATTGCACGTTTTGTGCAATTTCTTCTTTTGTCACTATGTTTTCAAAAAGCCGTCTACTGCAGAGGCGTCAGAAAGCGTCTATATGAGGGTAAGGGTTAAGGTAATCCATTGTTTAATTCAACAGTCTGTTGAGACTGAAATGACTTACCATATATATTATTATGTTCAACAAGCCCTCTTCCTTCCCCAAATATATATACACCTCCTTGGTGGCCATTGTAGATTTCATTTTTCCTGTAAATCATAAAGTACAGTTTTAAAGTAGGTATAAAATTATCGAGCATAAACAACAGTTCATAGCAAAACTGTAGGATGATGCTCGTATGAACATTATCGAACAAGAATGCTCCAAGGAACTTGTGTCTCCCTGCCAATAACCAATAACTTTTTAACATTTAGTTATAGTTTTACATAATCACAGCCAGACAGATAAACAGAGAAGTGAAACCTAGGTATCACCTTGCTAAAGAAGGTTGATTGATTGATTTGGGTTTAACGCCGTTTTTAACAATTTCTCAGTTATATCAAGGCGGCAAGTTCACCTACTCATGCATTTCCTGGTTTTTCTCACACAAGTACTCCACAAAACAATCTTCACAAGCAAGCTTAAGAAGGTCAAACAATATATATATGCAAAATACATTTACTTATTTAAAGTCCAGTTCTCCTTTTAGTTTGTGGAGTAAAACATTTCCAAGAACTGTGGGAAGAGAAATTCATTTTTAACTAATTTTGAAACTGAAATCTGAATTTCTCGTTAACCCTTTACCACATACAACAAATCTGCAGCAGACAACTATGAAAACATGCCCGAAGAAAATGTCAAAAATCTCTAAAACGATAAGTATAATTATTGAATAGATTTGAAAACATTGTTACAAATGGAGAAATTGCTCATAATGATGATTTTTTTTCATTTGTGTTCAAGAGGCGTTTATTAATTAAGAGGCACCTAGCACCTGAAAGCGACTGTATGTGGGAAAGGGTTAAAATCCTTTATAAAACAATGCATGTAATACATACCTTATAGTAGGGTCACTATTAGAAGTAATCCACACTCCAGCAAAGTTATTTGAATGAATTTTATTTTCAATAAATTGTCCACGTCCATTTTCATGGACATATATCCCCCCTGTCTGACCGTGATGTATCTCACAGCGTATAACTGTAGGGTTAGCACCTGCTTTCACCTCAAATCCTGCTATTCTATTGTTGTGTATATCACAGTTTTCAAAAAATCCCTGCAAAAAATAACATAGTGTCATGTATTTATTGACTCTTAATACATGCATTCAGGAGTTATAACAAATCACCATTTCACGAGTTTAATATGACTATTTTGTTTTTAAGAAAAAGACTTAAGCCTGGAATTAGGCTAAAACCAGACATAAATATAGAAAGAACAGAACCAAGCTCAACCATACAGAAAACATATCAACTTATGCTTCCCCAAAAAGTATAAAATGTTGATCTACCAACAAAAGTAATGTCAATACAGGTGCAAACTTACCAAGCCATTATCAAATGTAAAAATGCCCACATCTCTGCCATGGTGTATATGGTTCCGCCTCATGATGGGGTTAGCGTAATTCTTCACCCATATTCCTGCCAAGGCATTCCCACTGATCTCATTGTCTTCATATGTTCCCTGCAATAGTACACATGAAATCCATAATTATTTTTAATTCCAACATATAACAAGAACATACATCTTGGAAAATATTCAATACTAAGATCATTTCTTATAAAGATACAATCCATAATTTACAAAGGAAGAGGTCAATTAAAAATTTCGAAAGATTCAGCAAGAAAACATTGCAGCAAAAGTGTTAACATTCACTGACTATTCTGAATTCAGAATTCAAAGAACTATTTATTTTTTATAAGGACCACTCACCTGTGCATAATCAGTGACATAGAGACCGACGTTTTCACAATCCTTGATGAGACAGTTCATAATGCAGGGGTCAGCACCAGATCCGGACACACACACTGCAGCACCTACTGTCACACAATAAAAAAAGAAATACAGTTAGCAACTTACTATGACATAGATACATACCAAATGCACTTTGATCAGGATTACAGATGACTAGATAAGGAGGAGAAAACAGTCCTTTTCCGCACATTATATCTCTTATAATTCAAACAAAACCTTCCTTGTGGGTACTCAAAAGAAACAAAGGTTTCAATCGCCAAATAAGGATAAGGAGGATAAAGTAAATATCAACATACAGAGGAAATATGTTTGATAGATTGGGGTTTAACGCCGTTTTTAACAATTTCTCAGTTATATCACGGCGGCCAGTTCACCTACTCATGCATTTCCTGGTTTTCTCACACAAGTACTCCACACAACAATCTTCCCAAGCAACTGGCTGCTTTTCCACATAGAAAACTTAGCCCATTGGTGGAAGACGAATGATGCATGTCGCATTGACTTTCGTCAATCGTCGGAAAGAAAGTTTGCGGAGCTCACAAACCCTGGATTGACAGCCCGTGTCGCTACCGAGGTATATGTAGTAATTGTTCTATTGAAATATTTAGCATACATGTAGCGCATATCTTGCCATAAAACACTAGCCACAATGCCCATATCCAGTAAGGTAAAATGTTGTTGTCTTCTTCTGCCAGTAAAATGTTAGGTTATTGGTAGATAACATATTGCAATATTTAAGTAAATATTTTAGAAATTAAATTTTCGGGTTTACAAGCAAGTTTGAAATTTATACAACTATGTAATTTAACTGCAGAAAAATTAAGTATTGTTTGAAATTCTCAACAAGAGCATTCAAAGAACAAATCGAGGGCTTGGTGTAAAATGGTTGTAACTAAAATTGGTATTTTTGTTACCAACGTTAATCACCTCGCCACAAAGTCTTTATAAGTGTTAAATCATTTTTCTTGGTAAACAATGGAAATTTAGGTGCCATTGCTTGTTCTGAGCAATGGCACCTACGTTCGCATTGTTACAAAGGGGTCAAAATTACCCCTAAACCAGGGTTTTTAAAATAGGTTTTTAGTTACAACCGTTTCAAGCCAAGCCCTCGAAATGCTTCATCTACCAAAAGGTCAGTAGGTGACTGGTAGATGGTAAGACGACCGAGAAATTCGTCAGCAATTTGTCAGCCTATTCAGAAGACATAATTCTATATTAGAAGCATACATACCAACAGAAGAACTTTTTATTCTACAATGATCTATAGTCGGGGAACAATTCTCTGTAACTTCTAGGGCATAATGCTTGTGGTGGGGAACAGAGGAAGTGATGTCTGGGGAAAACTGAAATTCATAAAGAGGATTTCACTGATTATTGAATCCACTTCTCAACATTTAGGAACAAATGCAGACTTCAAAAGGGAGGAGTAAACAGGTCTTTGCAAGGCAAGCTCTTTCTAATCAGGCAACCCTATGTGGGTACTCACTAGTTTTAATCCCGCTTTCCCACATGAAGATGCTTTCTGATACATCCACAGCAGCCGACTTGTGAAAACATTGTGAATCAAAGCGCCAATGGCACTGTAGTGGCGATCGTATGGAAAATCCTGCAAAGTAACAAGCAGTATATCGG
The DNA here is from genome assembly GCA_031761405.1 of Serripes groenlandicus. Classification (NCBI taxonomy): domain Eukaryota; kingdom Metazoa; phylum Mollusca; class Bivalvia; order Cardiida; family Cardiidae; genus Serripes; species Serripes groenlandicus. The sequence goes on from JASEVX010000001.1 coordinate 18,709,302, forward strand.
TGTAGGGCTTGCGATGACTCTGGTGCGGGTATATTTGAGAATGTATCAACCCTGCATCTTTTGACAGTAGAATAATGTTAGTTTGCCAGAATGTTGTCTTGGTGATTATTTAGTTACGTTCTGAAATTGGTCATGATGTGTTCAAAATTAGGCCATTCCAAAGTTATGAAAAATCTAGTTGGTATTCGATCGACTACCGTTTTAGCTCATTAGAATGACTATTTGTAATCTAAATTGTTTGGGTAATCACATGTTTATCACCAGGTCGTTAGGCCATATTAAGATAAAATATATTTTACACTTTAGAAATGACTAAAGAAAGGAGAGAAAACAGTATCCATTAGTTTGGTGTTTGTTTCAATTATGTCCGATATTAAACAGGTCTGTTCAATTTAGTCCCTTCACATTGCATGATTGAGGGTTGTCACAGTGTATTTATATGTCTCTGAGGTTGTTAAACTGCTTCGAATAATGTGAGTGCAAAAACAAACACAAAACATGCTCCAAAAGCACAATTTCACTATTTGCCAAACTGTTTAATTTATGAAAATATAGGCATATATTATAATGCTAGATCTTCAAACTCAATTAGGCTACACTGTCAGCATTGATTGCTAATTGACTCTAGAACGTGCAGACGTGTATACATAACGTGTGTACACACTGCCATCGTGTGTCCTTTAAACCTTTGTAAACCAGTCTTATTATCTAGACGCTTTCATATATTTAAACAAGTACAAAATAAAGCGTTTATAATATTGAGATTTACAAGCTTTTCTGGTTTTTGGTCTCGCGAGCTATTTATAGAACCTTTTGGAATTTCCAGATTTGAGTATCACCAGAGTTGTCGTTATTTGCAAGGCAGAACGCGCAATGATATTTATTATCTGCCAAATCATGACGAAGATAATCAGAGTACAACCAACTCCTGCCGAATCAGGTTAAAGGTCAAAAGGTTACGGTTGACTACAGTAAAAATAAAACGAGGCACAGGAGTATCATGATACTCTGCATAGCGTACCCAAGACGCCCGATGATATTTATTATCTGCCCAAACATGAAGAAAGATAATATGTAAATAGTTTAACTCTATTTAGATATTTTCTCGATAAATCTCAAATATTAGTACCAATCCGGTATCAAAGTAGCACTAACATTATCATTATTAATCGTGTGCCTGCATCACTGATGGAACTATATATATATATGGCGGTTTAACGGAAGTGAGTAAATTGCCTTTGCAGAAATATCCAACCGATTGTTCAAATACGACTATATAATTTTTTTTTCGTTGTTGTTGTTTTGGTAGCACTGTGGCGATTGTCAACCAATCGCCACAAAAAGGAGAAATTGATCATAATGAACAATTTCACCTTTTGTCTTTAATGTTTACTACTCTATTAACTTTTTTTTCTTTCATTTATAGAGTTTCCATATTTTTGATTTTTTTTTTTTGAAGTCATCATTTGCTGCAGCTTTATTGTATGTGGGAAAGGGTTTAACCTCTGATAAGGATTCAAGAACATGAGATACGCCCCTAGTCTAGAGCTCTGGTATAGGAAACTGGACCAATGAAAAAAGTATCTGTAAAAGTTATCCATATTGTTCGGATTCAATATCACAATTCAGCTACAAGTACAAACTACAAACATATGTTGAAGCCAAAAATAACATACCTTTAGAGTTATGTAACCAAGATAGGCATTTTTGGCTCCTTCAACAAATACTACTGTAGATTCACTCTCACGCTCTATGATGACATGGTCCATCACATTCCCATGTGCTGAAAAACAGAAAAGAATTGAATTCAGAACTAAACTGATTCCATATTGTATAACTTATCAATGTAAGAAATTGGGTAGTTCAAAGCTAATGACTTGTTGATTTTGATTAATGGAGCTTCAACCAATCAAATCTAACACATCAAAAGTGTTCAACTTAAAAAGGTAACTTAACAATATCGATCAATTGTGTGAAAAACAACAGTCGCTTGACCTTCACATTGTCAAAAATCAAGACTGGTTATCGCGAGTTGCATACACAGAAATAAAACAGTCAACAGAATGCTTATATCGTTGAAAATATACGCCGCTTTTTTTTTCCGCAAACCGTTTTCGCAAATTCTTTTTTTCTTGTGCCACTTTGATTATCGGAGGCCCTGAGTTTTACTTGTCTTAAGTTTATAGTTTCGATAATCCTGTCATAAAGCTCTATAACAGTTCACACTTCTGACAAACAAGTTGACTGTAGAGAGCATGACTTTGCCAACAGATCTTGATCTTCATGTGACATAAAGAAGCGTGTAAATAAGAATTCCTATCTCATCAGTTTCAAAGATTAGAACTATTTACTTTCTATCATTGGTATCTTAAGGAAAATACCAGTAATAATAGTATATGTACTATGACAATGTGGCATCAGATTTTAAACTATCCCCTACATACATGAATACCATTATGGAAAGTTTTGATTTTCACTCCTAAGGTTAACAATCTATAATGATTAAATAAAGTTTGCGCCAATGTATTTATTGCTGCATTGTCAATAAACGGTTTATAACGTGCGATTCTTAAAAGAGATTATCTCCCAATAGAAACTCAATGAACATTATGCTTTGATATTATATAAATCAATGACAAAACCATAACTGTTTAGCTGATATTTTATTTTCAGTTTTTAAAACATTTAAGGCTAAAAAAACACCATTTTATCTGGAATATTGCAAATAAGACATTGAAACGCAGTTGAAAAATATTGTGGGTAAAAAATGAATTGCTTTTCATAAAGCAATTTGTACATTTCAAACAATTGTATAAAAAATTGTCAGCTGTAGTCATTAGATGTTGTCTATCATAACAGACAATTCCTGATGCCTCTGCAGCAGATGACTTATGAATAATTTCTCCATTTGCCACATTTTTTCAACTCTTGTCAATAATGATAACTTTATTTATAGATATTTTCAATATCTTTGCCTTGATGGTTTCAAAGTCGTCTTTTATGGATGTGTTGTATGTGCGTTAAAGCTTACATTAAAAGTTACAACCTACCTGCACCAATGATGGACACATTCAGATCTATAAGCAGGAATTCCCCCATGTAAATACCAGAATGGACAAACACAATGGCATCCTCAATATCCTCTGTGTCAACGTATGTGTAGGCTTGTTCTATTGTATCAAAGCACTGAAGGTAGACACAATAAACATCCATGTTTTCATTGAAAGTAACATTGCAGCAGAGCAAACTCGCTATTATCATGCACAAAAAAGTCATGCAAAATCTCCTTTTAACTCATCCTTCCTACAGATGCATTTTGACCAGCAGACTAACAATTGAAAACATTGTAGCAAAAGGAGAAATTGCTCACTTGGTCAATTAGTCTTTTTTCCACAATTTAGACTCTTGTTCAATTGTTAACCCTTTCCCTCATACAACAATTCTGCAGCAGACGACTTTGAACATATTTTGTCAAAAAATAGAAAATCTCTATAATTGAATGGATAACCTATGACTTAAAGTGGAAAATATTGTGGCAAAAGGAGAAATTGCTTGTTTTGAGCAATTTCTTCTTTTGTCACTATGTTTTCAAAAAGCTGTCTGCTGCAGAGGCGTCAGAAAGCGTCTCTATATGAGGGAACAGGTTAAAAAAGAAAATTAATATGACTGAATCATCATTAATTAAACAATTAAACTTAATTATTTACACTTTCCCTATTACAGATGCTTTCTGACACCTCTGCAGGAAATGTCTAATGAAACATTGTGACAAAAGGAAAAATTGCTCATCATTTGTCCTTTTGTCACAATGTTTTCAACTCTATTCAATAGAGATTTTCATGATGTTGCCTATATGCATTCAGTCATCTGCTGCAGATTTGTTGTATGTGGGAAATTGTTAAAATATTTAAGCAGTTATATTTTCAGGGCAGATGAAATGATAAATCAGGTAAAGGGTTAACCATTTACCACATACATTTTTTTTTGAAGCAGACGACTTTCAAAACACACAGGCAAAAATGTGGATTTTTTTTTAAATGAAAGTATAATTATTGCTCGATATGAGCAATTTCTCCTATTGCCAGAATCTTTTAAAAAGGGGCACCATAAAGAGTCTATATGTGGGAAAGGGTTAAGTACTTACAGACATGTCTCTGCTTTTTAACCTCTTCCCTCTAGGATGATAAAGATCATAAAAGCCAGGTCTGACATGAACACCTCGATACTGAAAGATACAAAGAAATACCATGTTGATTTAAATATAAACTAGAACTATCACTGAAGATGATAAATACCCCCTAAACAGCACCTTGACCTACACCATTACTTAATAAGTAAAAGGGACATAACTCTGTAAAATAACATGCAATTGGAACCCCTTTAGGATATGCACATCTCCTCTTGGTATAGAAGCTTCATGAAAAATGTTAATGATTTCCACTCGGTGGTTTGTAAGAAATAGGCCGGACAAAATATGGCATCCAATATTCCGACAGACAGTCAGCCCGACACAGTGACTCCTATATACCCCCTCTTCTTTGAAGGAGGTATAATGAATTCATCCAAAAACCAGTCTTTGTGCCCAACAAATACCTGCAAAACTCATGAAACTCATTGGTCTAAGCTTAGCCATAGTGTTTACCACAATATGACAAACACAATTGCATTTGAACAAATCAAAACCAGCAATGCCGACTTGACTTAAGTCTTTTAAAAGGGGAATGTTACCCAATGTAATAAATGTAACTATGTACTTTCAAATTGGAAAGACCTAATAATAAAGAAACAAATAAAAGAAGGATGTTTTCAAATGTTGTATAGTGCTTATGCATTAAACCTTTCCCTCATAAGACAATTCTGCAGCAGGCGACTTTGAACATATTTTGTCAAATATTGGAAAATCTCTATAATTAAATAGATAACCGTTGACTAAAAGTGGAAAACATTGTGACAAAAGGAGAAATTGCATGTTTTGTGCAATTTTTTCTTTTGTTATTATGTTTTCAAAAAGCTGTCTGCTGCAGAGGCGTCAGAAGGCGTCTAAATGAGGGAAAGGGTTAACACATCATGATAAAGTTCACAAGTATGCAAACACTAAGTCTTGTATGATACTTTTATGTCTAAGAAATACATCTTAGAATTCGATAGTGAATATGTTTTCCCAGTTTCAAAGTCATAGCTTTTGTAAATTCATAGGAAAAGTGGATCCTCCCACTTTCTCTCATGTATAGTACATAAATAGATGACTTGTGATGCCTCTGTATTGTGGTAAAAGAATAAATTGTTGAAAATGAGTAGTCTATATTTTTCTCACAAAGTTTTAAAGTATGGATCAATTTTGTGTTAGAATAGATGTTACAACAGTTTTCTTAAATATTTTCAGACGAGACCTGCCGAAAGACTGAACACAAAACACCATTAAGGTTTCTTACAATGCAAAGCTGACGACAATAGCCCAAGTCAGTTAGGCTAAAACCCAAACATTCTTAATCCTTACTTACCAATTGTTTAAAGCTTTCTTTCCATGCATTATCATACTCCTTGCTATCCCTCTCTAAAAATCTGAACACTTTTGGCTCCGGGTGTAGTAAAGGTAGGTCATACTCAAACAGTTCATGGTACAACCTTCTCCTGTTGATATAAACATAATTAGTCACAATGCATTGTTAAGAGTTTCAAATATACACAAACATGATAGTGTAAAAAGTCATAAGGAAGATACATTAGGAATGTTATCAATAACAGATATTTTGAAGCAAAGATTTACAAAAGATGGAGTTTAAAAATATCATTAGAGGATTATCATATCATTGCTAGTAAGTAAGGACGACAAATCATTGTCAAAGAATACCATTCTAATATTTGCTTGAATAATGAATTTATATTCAAATATACTATACATTTACTGGTCATTTTTCCTGATCCAGATGTAATACGAGCCAGCGAGGGTTTTTAGATCATCTTGCCCACCTGCTCTGTCAGAATCTATACAACGTAAAGTTGACAGAATCTTCTAACAAACTTGTATAAGTAATATCTGTAAAATGAAGATCTTGATCAGACTATGTGGATGGCCAGGCTGATATGGATCTATAGTGTTCATACAAGCCAACTTGTACCTTTTGTACATGTATAACAATCAAAAGGCTTTTAAAACAGAGTATCACAGACTTACCACAACTCTGCATCATTTCCAATAGCTTTAAATCTCTTGCAAACTTGAACCACTCGGCATAGATCAAACTCCAGTAGATAACTAAAAATCTTTACAAGAACTTCATCTGGTAAGTCAACTTGTAAGTATTTCCCTCCTACAGCTTCGCCTATAAGAAAGATCAAACGATCATACTATTAACTATTATAAATATACATGTACACATGCATTCAGAGGACTAGATAAGGGGAGAGTAAACTGGTCTTTTCAAAACCATATCTCTCTTATGACTCAACCGAACCCTATGTTGTTGATAATAACAAGAATAATAGGGATTGAGTGTCAAATAAGGATTTGAGAAAATGAAAAATGCCCCTTATCTGGAGCTCTTGTGTACCGGTATTTATGGAAACCTACTTCAGATAGTTATAATCAAACATGAAGATTTCAGCATGTTTACTTGGAGGATAAATCATTACATCACATGAACTTAAAATACAAATATTAATGCCTGAAAGAGAGGAAAATCTTATTTGTCTGTTACAGATTACTTACAGATTTATTTTGTGTGGAAACAACTTAAGAAAACATTGTGGATGTTATTATGAGCAATTCGTCCTTTGCCACAGTGCTTTTAACTATATTCAATAATTGTTCTTTCATTTAAATAGAGAATTTCCATATTTTAGCTTAACATGTTACAAGTCATCTACAGCATATTTTTTGTATGTGGGAAAGGGTTACAGAATCTATTTACAGTGTCTATTCTAGGCTCATGCTAATTATCAGTGTTTTGAATATTTCCCCCTAAATTTGGAAGGGGGGAATTATTTTACATCTATATAGACAAAGAAGAGAAAATGTCTTAAATTGTTCATAAAATAAATGTTCTGATAAAATTCCCCCTTGTTTTTGAATCCTTGACAAGACACTTATTTATTCCATTAACAAAGATTATCTTTGTTTACCTTTAATAACCGGAGTTGCAACCCTGGATTTCTTTTTCCGTTTTATGGGAGGAACTGAAGAGCTTGTGTCACCTGGACGTCGTCGTAAATTGTACTGGGGTAAGTTTGATCCGGATTCACTGGTGGAGGCTTCCTCTTCGGGTGCATCGGTGTTAGCTGAAAATATCATAAGATTCAGAAATGGAAGGATATGTAGATCTTTTCCGGAAATACCCTGCAGTTTCTCTCTTCATATCCAACCAAACCCTATGCTATGGGTACTCAAAAGAATTGTCTCACAACATAGGGTTAGAGGTTCAAGTTTCAATTTTAAAATATGCAAACTGCACCTAATCCAGAGCTCTGAGAATGACATTAATTAAGCCTTTCTCAAATATGACAGCTCTGCAGCAGATGCCTTTGAAAACATCTCGACCAAAATTTATGAAAAACCTACATTTCAAACAATAATCCTCACATGGATTGTTTTTACACCTACCTCTATGCTACGACTAAACCGTTTTCAGTTCTTTCAGTTTGGAGTCCAACTGGGCACAAATGACAGATTTCTCCTTAGACTTGTATCTAAGAGCATTTGATTTGGAAATTATAATGAGAAAAATTCTCCCTGGAAAACTGCTACTAGACGCAGAAATTGGGACAGCTGTGTTCAAGTTTTCATGCGGGGGAGGTGGTATTACAAATCTATCGATTGACCAGACTATACGAAAGTCGTCAGCCCTTCAGTCCTGACTTGACAAATTTTCATGCAATAATTGGTTGAACAAAGGTGAAAATATATGAAAAATTAGCTTTCGGACTGACAGGTTTCAAAAGATGCATTATTCGCTGATGCAATTTATGCTTTTCGCTTTTCTCATGTGACTTCACCCGCACTCCCATCTTCCCCAAATTGAATAGGTTTTGGCAAAATTAATATTACGCTGTGTACCCTTTCATGACCCAGTCATACGACGAAACCCACTTCCCCAATGCTTGTTAAAGCGAAAGGTTAACACTACAGAACTAAACAGTGTGTGACTCCATTAATTTTTAACGCTATATTTGGATACCTTTGAATGTTACCGCTAATACCTTACTGTACTTAAAATAGAAATACAAATCTTTACATTACATGCTTACGGATATTCCCGGTAACTGCGGAAACTTTATGAAACAAGCTTTCGAGTTCATCCCTATGCCATACTCAATTTAGAGCAACTTACAAGGACCCAAAACAGAAAATGTCTTAGAATTAGGTGCTTTTGAGGCTTATAATTACATTTAAGGACTTTTAAAGGCAACATTAAAAAAATTCCAGGCCTTTTCAAGACCGCGCTAATCATGTCTTACCAATACCAAACAAACATTTCTCATCATTTGTTGAAAATATTTACACCGCTTTCACCATTATTTCAATTATATCTAGGCGACAGTTCACTTATTCATGATCTCTGGGTAAACAAACTAGTACCATTTCTCAGCAAGATAGACCAATAAAATTGTTAGTTTTAACTAATTTTAACAAGAAACCACTGGATATCCAAAAATAAACCAGACTAAAATGGCTGCAATTCTTCGAGCTGACGTTAAAATTTTGGTCCAATCTAGATTGTATTTATCATTCTATGGCAAGTTTTAACTCAGTTATTCTTTGTTTTAATGAAACTTTGTGTAATTAAAACAATGGCAATATTGAGCATGGATTATGGACAAAACTCTTATGACTACAGATAACTTTGCATCTGGTCATTGATTAAGGAAAATGTAAAGGGTTAAATTGTCGCACATTCCAAATACGAATGTACCCCGTCATAAATTGTGTATAATTTCAAATAAAACTGTCTTAATAGAAGAAAAATAGTCAATTAAACAAGAAATTGATAATATATCCAGGCTGCCAATTACAAGTTTTGCATTATCTCCCTTTCTGTCCTACATACAATCATGCCTTTGTTGACATTTTATTGATTTGTTTATCGTTTCATTCTACGACCAAAATAACCAGTTTAAGTATCAATTAGGTCAAATTATCAAATTTTACACGATCTAATTGAAAAAACACAGGACAGCAGAAAAGCTCACGGCCTAAACCCCCGCAATGAACGAGGAAAAATCCCCTACTTCCTTTGTAAAAAATAGTCATCGATCATAGAGCAGACAGACATAAATTGGGTATTTTTTACCTGAATTAACTCTTAAACGGCCACTTTGTTTGCTTGATGATCGTCTTCTTTTCAGTCTTGAATTAAGTCTTGTTGTTCTAGCGCTTGGTGTAGGCATTTTCCTGCGTATTAAAGTCCAGAATTGTTAATTTATTCCCGATAATTTAGCACCGACGTCTGGGACTAGAAGCCATATTGAAATTTACACTTCTTTCTTATCACGCGTATGGATAACTGACATCGTCACGTGGGTGAAGGCAGCCAATGGGTGAGTCCGAAACGGGAAATTCCACCAACCTAGACATGTTCTGAAATGTCAAGAACCACTGTTTGCTGAATGAAACCGAGCACTGGGGATGTAATGAGTGCACGATCGGGCTTCAGCCTAGGCGCAGCTGGGTATACTCCTGTCAGTAGAGCAATTACTGAGTCGGAAGAAAAGATACTGGCTAAAGTATTTTTTATGTTATAACTTTTAAATTGATTTATATGAATAAGTTATAAATAGGATTTTCTTTGCATTGATTGGATAACTTGGAATGGGATAGCCTATATATTTATATAAATATGCTTTTTTTGTTTAAAGATTTAATAGCACAGTGAAAAGTTTGAATCAAATCACATTGGACTTTTTATTATTCATGAATATATATATATATATATATATATGAGTCTGCAATGAAATGTGTCAAATAAGTATAATGTTGATCAAAAGATATTTAAAGGCCTAATTAGGCCTATTAATTGATGTCTATTCATTTATAATAAGCCGAGCCTCGGTAGCTCAGTCAGTAGCAACGCAGGCTGTCAATCCAGGGGTTGTGAGTTTAATTGAATCCCGGCTCGGCCAACTTTCTTTCCGACGATTGACATAAGTCAATGCGACATGCGTCATTCGTATTCCAGGTGTGGGCTAAGTCTATGTGGAAAAGCAGCCAGTTGCTTGGGAATATTGTTGTGTGGAGTACTGGTGTGAGAAAACCAGGAAATGCATGAGTAAGTGAACTGGCCTCTGTAATATAACTGAGAAATTGTTAAAAACGGCGTTAACCCCCTCATATTACAATTCTGCAGCAGACGACTTTGAACGTATTTTGTCAAAACATAGAAAATCTCCATAATTGAACGGATAACCTATGACAAAAAGTGGAAAGCATTGTGGCAAAAGGAGAAATTGCACGTTTTGTGCAATTTCTTCTTTTTTCACTATGTTTTCAAATAACCTGTCTGCTGCAGAGGCGTCAGAAAGCGTCTATATGAGGGAAAGGGTTAAACCCCAATCAATCATTTATAATATAGTACTTGATGCCAGGGATGTAGATAAGACGTCCCTGTTGATACTCGCAATTGTTATGCTATCATCGTTGAAGACTTTGCAGCAGATACAATGTTGAAAATGAGAAACTGCACAATTTCAGCTGTTTCTTCTTTTTTCCACAATATTTCAAAAGTTGTCTGCTGTAAAGGCATCAGGAAAAGGGTTCCAATAAAGTCACTGTTTGTATTAATTTTACAGATATTCACTGAGGCAGATGAAGGTGGAAAAGGTTATTTACTGAGACATGAGGTGAAAGTAGCCATGGTCGAGTTATTAGGTTACAAACCAACAAAGGTAATTCAACCGTCTGCCTAATATGACATTTAACCCTTTCGCTCATATAGACGCTTTCTGACGCCTCTGCAGCAGACGGCTATTTGAAAACATGGTGACAAAAGAAGAAATTGCACAAAACGTGCAATTTCTCCTTTTGCCACAATGTTTTCCACTTTTAGTCATAGGTTATCCATTCAATTATGGAGCTTTTCTACTTTTTTACAAAATACGTTCAAAGTCGTCTGCTGCAGAATTGTCGTATGAGGGAAAGGGTTAAGTTTCATGCAAAACGGTTGTACAACCGTTTTGCATGAATCCCTCAATTTTTTAACCCCTTTTCCCAAATACAACAATTTGGCAGCAGAAGTTGATATGAAAATCTCTATAAGTGAAAGTATATATTATCAATTGATAGAATTGAAAACAGTGTGACAAAAGGAGAAATAAAAGAAATTGATTATTATGAGCAATTTCTCATTTTGCCACAATGTTTTCAAAAGACTTCTGATGCAAAGGGGTCTTAAAGTGTCTGTTTTTCGAAAGGGGTAAAAGGTGTGAATTTGGTAATCATGTTCCAATTAAGGAATAATATGCATGCCTATACCAAGTCACATAACTCTGGCTTTAATAATTTTTCAGTTATGCCCCTTTTTCAACAGATGATCATTATGGTGTTCGCTCCGCAGCAGTTTTGTTTTTTAACCCTTTCCCTCATATAGACGCTTTCTGACGCCTCTGCAGCAGACGGCTTTTTGAAAACATAGTGACAATAGAAGAAATTGCTCAAAACGAGCAATTTCTCCTTTTGACACTATGTTTTCCACTTTTAGTCATAGGTTTTCCATTCAATTATAGAGATTTTCTACTTTTTGACAAAATATGTTCAAAGTCGTCTGTTGACGAATTGTTGTATGAGGGAAAGGGTTAAAGTAATAAGTTATACCGTATGATATTTTGCAACCTATCTTCAGAGGATTAGAAAAGGAATAGTAATCCGGTCTTGCTTCCTAGATATGACTGTTTGTAATCATTAACCCTTTCCCTCATATGACAATTCTGCAGCAGACGACTTTGAACATATTTTGACAAAAAATTGAAAATCACTACAATTGAATGGATAACCTATGACTAAAAGTGGAAAACATTGTGACAAAAGAAGAAATTGCTCATTTTGAGCAATTTCTTCTCTTGTTACTATGTTTTCTTAAAGCCGTCTGCTGCAGAGGCGTCAGAAACCGTCAATATGAGGGAAAGGGTTAACACTTAAAAAAAAGTATGTTGTCTCACTGAGAGGATTCTTTTGAGTAGCCACAACATAGGTTTTGAAGGTCAAATTTTAGAACATGCTATATGCCCCATATGATATCTGGAACTCTCTATCATGTAAAAATGTTTTCAACTATGTAAATTTATACTTCCATTTCTCCCAGGAGGTGTTGGTTTATCCCTTTCTCAGATTTTGATGCTTTCTTGAGCCTCTGCAGCAGACGACTTTTTAGCTCGACTTTTGAAAAAAAGAGAGCTATTGTCATTACCCTGGCGTCGTCGGCGGCAGCGTGGTCGTCTGGTTAAGGTTCTTTGTTCAGCTCAGCTTCTTTTGTTTTCTATCAGTCGAGCATCTGTGCCGTATGCAGTGCTTATGTTAAAACATTGTTTCAAAAGAAGAAATTGTTTTTACTGAGCTAGTTCTCCTTTTGCCACAAATGTTTTCAAGTGTATATAATAATTAAACTCAATTATAAAGAGATTTTCCATATTTTTGCCAATATGTTTTCAAAGTTGTCTGCTGCAGATTTGTTGTTTGTGGGGAAGGTTTATCTTTTTATGTTTTAAAAGAAAATGTTTCAAAATATCATGACTTGTATTCGTACGCTTTTGCCCCATTCCAAGTTACAGAGGACTCTTACATATCATGTCATGTAGACGGTTTACGTGACGTATTTCTGCTATTTCAGTATGAAATTAATCAGATGATACAGCAACATACAGATGGCACACAAAACTGTGAAACAGGTAATACATTTAATGACTTTTGGCAACATTGTAGCAAGAGAAGAAATTGCTCATGATGAGCAATTTCTCCTTTTGCCACCATGTTTTCAACTTTATGTAATAATCATACTTTCATTTATTGAGATGTGGATTATTTTTGTGTGCATGTTTTTTAAGTCATCTTCTTCAGATTTGTTGTATGTGGAAAAGGGTTAATTAATTCCTTCTGTGTTGTCAATATTTTTCAAAGCTTCAATATTAATACTTTCCCCATATGCATCAAATTTAGCAGATACCTCTAAAAAAAAAACGAGGGGAAAATAATAAAAATCTCAAGAAATGGAGGTATATTATTATTAAAAATTATTGAAATCATTGTGGCAAGAGGAGAAATTGTTCAAAAGTTGTCTGCTGCAGATGAGATGCATCAAAATATATCTTTATGTGGTAGAGGAAATATAATTATGCATATACAGATTACACATGTGTATATCAAAATATTGGAAAACATATTTAACCCTTTCCCTTATATAGACGCTTTCTTACACCTCTGCAGCAGACGGCTTTTTGAAAACATAGTGAAAAAGAAGAAATTGCTCAGAACGAGCAATTTCTCCTTTTACCACAATGTTTTCCACTTTTCGTCATAGGTTATCCATTCAATTACAGAGATTTTCCATTTTCTGACAAAATATGTTCAAAGTCGTCTGCTGCAGAATTGTCGTATGAGGGAAAGGGTTAAGGAAAATGAGGAATTGTTTATCTTGGGCAATTTTTTATTTTCTCTCATATATTAAACAAAAAATCAACAGACTCATTATCCTTGTTTGTATGAGGGAAAAATGTTTTAACCCTTTCCCACATACAGATGCTTTCTGGTGCCTCTACAGAAGATGACTTTGGAAAACATTGTGACAGAAGGAGAAATTGCTCATAATAATCATTGTCGCCTTTTGCCACAATGTTTTCAACTTTATTCAATAATTGTTCTTGCATTTATAAATAGTAAATTCCAATATTTTTGACAATATGTTTTCAGAGTCGTCTGCTGTAGATTTGTTGTATGTTGGAGAAGATTAATGGAATAACTGAAGTGTTACCTTATGGTAAAAAAGTCCTAAACTTTTAACATCCGGCAAGAAAGACAACTCATACAGTGTCCTAAAATAGGAATTACTTGCTTACTTAACTTAATGTTTTTCCATCCTTAACCCTTTCCCTCATACGAAAAATCTGCAGCAGACTACTTTGAACGTATTTTGTCAAAACATAGAAAATCTCCATAATTGAATGGATAACCCATGACAAAAAGTGGAAAACATTGTAGCAAAAGGAGAAATTGCACGTTTTGTGCAATTTCTTCTTTTGTCACTATGTTTTCAAAAAGCCATCTGCTGCAGAGCGTCAGAAAGCGTCTATATGAGGGAAAGGGTTAAACTTCCATCCTTGGGCTAACTGTCTATATGGAAAAGCAACTAGTTTCTTGGAAAGACTGTTGTATGGAGCGATGATGTGAACAAGCTAGGAAACACATGGGTAGGTGAACTGGCTGCCATGATATGACTGAACAATTGATGAAAATGGCGCTAAATCCCAATCAATCAATGTACAATAAGAAAATGGAGCTAAATACCAATCAATCAATGTACAATAAGAAAATGGAGCTAAATCCCAATCAATCAATGTACGTTAAAAAAATAAACTGATTCAATAACCAAATATTTATTATATTTTGAAGAAATAAGTAAGGCTTAGCGTTTGAACAAAAGGTAATGAAAGTTAACAAAACTGTCCAATGAAACATTTTAGCTCGTCTGTTTTTTTAAGAGAAAAAAAATCGGGCTATAATTGTGATACTCTTGGCGGCCTCGTCGTCGGCCTCGTTACAAGACTTTAACCTTACCTCTTAACTTAAAAACCATTCAACATTTTCAAATGAAACTTGGTGAAAATGTTCCAAGGAATAACATGCATGTCTATGCCAAATCACATAACTCTGGCTGTAATAATTATTTAGAAATGCCCCTTTTTTCGACGAGCTTAGGCGTTCGCTTGGGGCGCTCTTGTTATAATTATGTGTCCCATGTCACTTTCCAGTACCTCAAACAAAAACGAAAGTGTGATGGACGTACCTCAGAGAATGATTCCTAAGTGTAACTTTGTCAAGGCAGGTGATAGAAAGTTGATTTTGACGAACATTGTGTCATACTATCTTTTTCCATTTTTCACTGCCAACAAAAATGCTCATTATGTTTAACCCTTTTCCTCATATTGAAGTTTTTGATGCTCTAGCTGCAGCAGACAGCTTTTTAAAAACATGGCGACAAAAGAAGAAATTGCTCAAAACATGCTATTTCTCCTTTTGTCTCCATCTTTTCAACTCTATTCATTTATTGTACTTTCATTTAAAGGGAGTTTCCAATTTTGTTCAGGTATGTTTTCAGAGTCGTCTGCTGCAGATTTAATGTATGTGGGAAAGGTTTAAAAGATGTACTGCTATTATATCCTTGTTTTTTATTTCTCAGGTGTGTCATTAGAAGATTTTGTTATCTGCATGAAAGATAAATTGACTAAGGTAGACGAAGATGAAGAAATACGACACACATTTATGGCTTTTGACATGCAGTGTAAGCACTTTTTACACTTTCTCTCATACATTTACTTAGAATATTTAACATTTCCGAAACAAACGTTTATATTATGTGGCTCAATTCACACAAGCACTAAGCTTTGGGACTTGGCAACTACAAAGATCCAGATCAGCCCATAGTCTAATCAAGGTTCTCCCTGGTCGCTTTCTAGTCTTATTAATCTGGAAGGTATTGGAGAATAACACTTTCCCCCGTACCGTCACATTTTAACCTATCTGCAGCAGACGACTTTTGAAAACAATGTGACAAAAGGAGAAATTGCTCCTAAACAGCCACAATGTTTTCAATTCTATTAAATAATAAAACTTTCATTAATCCTTTCTCTGATATAGACGCTTTCTGACGCCTCTGCAGCAGACAGCTTTTTGAAAACATAGTGACAAAAGAAGAAATTGCTCAAAACGTGCAATTTCTCCTTTTGTCACAATGTTTTCCACTTTTAGTCATAGGTTTTCCATTAAATTATAGAGATTTTCCATTTTTTGACAAAATATGTTCAAAGTTGTCCGCTGCAGAATTGTCGTATGAGTGAAAGGGTTAATGGAGATTTTCCATATGTTATCAACTTTATTCTATACTTGTTCTTTCATTAAAGTTGTCTGCTGCAAATTTGTTGTATGTGGGAAAGAGGGAGGAGGTAATTTTTTTTACTGTACAAGTATTGCTTTTTGATAATGTGATATCCATTAGTTTCTACACATGTGATGTTACTATCTATCTTTCTATTCTAGGTCGTGGATTTTTGACGTTGGACGACTTTAAGAAAGTGTTCACACATGTAGCACCCCATGTTAATTTACAAACTGTCCAATCAGCATTCAGGTAAGTTGATAAGAGGAGTAAAGCAACATGGAAAGTGAATTCTTATTAAAGCCATTTTGAGTTAAGATTTAGATACCGGGCTTGATTGGACTGACTTATCTATCGGGTATACATATCAGGCTAATTGCAATATTACTGACGCATTTCGGGTGGCTGAAACCACTCGATCTGACAGGTGGGTAACTCCCCCCACTGTTATTGATTTTTTTATGGTCACAGCCAGTGGCATTTAACATACAGTCAAATACTACTGTTTTATACATGGCATGGCATGTGTTTAAGTAATTGTTGGGCAACCAGACACAGGAATTTACAGTAGCCCGGTTGGCTTTCATTTTGAAAATGATGGTAGTCCGTGCAATTGTTCAGGTAGTCCGCAGACTCAGGGCAATGGATTTGTCGGACACTGACCGGTATACAAGTAGGTTTAGTAGAATGTGTCTTCAGGTGGGACATGGTTTTAACCCTTTCCAACATAATAGATGCTTTCTGAGACCTCTGCAGCAGACAACTTTTGAAAATATTCTGGCAAATGGAGAAATTACTCATAATGAGCAATTTCTCAATATGCCAGAATGTTTTCAACACAATTTCAAGTCATCTGCTGCAGTTTTGTTGTATGTGGGAAAGGGTTAAGAGCAGCCTGTATACATATCTACTTAAAATTCAATGTTAAAAGCATCATTGTTTTCCACCAATGGGCTAACAAGTCTATGTGGATTAGCATAATGTTGCTTGGAAAAAACTTTAGAATCGTGTTCTGATGTGAGAAAGTTTGGAAACACATTGCTAGGTGAATTGGCCGCTGTGCTATGACTGAATAATTATTGAAAACAGTGTTTAAATCCTTATCAATCAGCTCAAATAATTTCAAATTTGTGTCGTAAATTATGCAAGTTAAACAGATCTTCCCTTTTTTCTATAAAAAATAAATCATATCAGTTAATTTGTTTCAACCTGTTTTCTTATTGTACAGTTTAACATTTCCTATAATACATTTTGCACATTTGTAGTAGGGTACATCATTGCAAAAACCCTTTCCCTCATACGACAATTCTGCAGCAGACGACTTTGAACAAATTGTGTCAAATAATAGAAAATCTCCATAATTGAATGGATGACCTATGACTTAAAGTGGAAAACATTGTGGCAAAAGGAGAAATTGCTCGTTTTGAGCAATTTCTTCTTTTGTCACTGTGTTTTCAAAAAGCCGTCTGCTGCAGAAAGCGTCTATATGAGGGAAAGGGTTAAGGAGATTCATTTATTATCAGATTTCTGTATGGGAATGGGTTGAAATAATTGCCTTATTTATGACGAGGGGCATTTTTTATTTTCTAAAATCTTTATTTAACACTCATCCTCTATGTTGTTGGTACTCAAAAGAATCGTACAGTGAAACGGTTCTTTTGAGTACCAACAACATAGGGTTTGGTCGAGCAATATAGAGATATTGTTGGGACAAGACCAGTTTACTCCGCCTTATTATACCCCCAGATACATAGTATATGGGGGCTATATAGGAGCCACGCTTGTCGGTCGGTCGGTCAGTTTGTTGGTTTGAGGGTCTGTTGGTCTGTGGACATTTTTTGTGAACACTATTTCTCAGCAATCCTTGGTCAGAATTTAATATAACTTCACAAGAATGATTGATACCAAGCCTAGTTGTGCATATTGGCGGCGTGTTGCACTGGAATATTTTAAAATGAGTTATGGCCCCTTGAATTTCTCATACATATGTATATTGTCAGGCACCCACTGGGGGTATTCATCACCTTCAGTGATATTTCTAGTTTGACCTTATAACCCTATGTTGTTGGTACTCAAAAGAATCTTAAAGTGAGACGGTTCTTTTGAGTACAACACGCCATAGAGTTTAGTCGAGTGATAGAAAGAGATATTGTTGGGACAAGACCAGTTTACTCCGCCTTATTTATGAAGTTTATTGTTTTGTTCTCTCCAGGGAAATAGATCAGGATTGTGACGGGAGAGTTAGCTACAAAGACTTTGAATTCTTGATGAAGTACAACACAGAGGACCATATTTAACCCCCCCCCCCCCCCCCCCCCCCCCCTGCTGCAGAGGCGTCAGAAAGCGTCTATATAAGGGGAAAGGGTTAAGAGCAAACAACTTTTGAAAACATTGTCGGTAAAGGAGAAATTGTTTAAAACAGCAATTTATAATAATTCCACAATTTTTTCCAAAGTTGTCTGCTACTAAGGCATTAGAATGCCGGGTGTATCGGAAAACATGTTTTTAATCTGTTGGAAAAAACATCAGGTTACCACAGTTTGAAATTAGAAATATATTTGTTGTTGAATCAACAAATCATTATTTATTTTCTTATCTTCTTACCTTATTTCAAAACACTTCCTTTTATCCTTTTACCTTCAAAGAATGGCCGAGCCCAGGTAGCTCAGTCGGTAGCGATGTGGGCTGTCAATGCAGGGGTTGTGAGTTTGTATTCCAGCTCGACCAACATTCTTAGCGGCATTTGACCAAAATCATTATGACAATGCGTCATTTGTCTTCCACCATTGGACCAACAGTCTACGTGGAAAAGCAGCCAGTTGCTTAGAAAGTATGTTGTGTGAAGTACTGGTTTGGGAAAGCCAGGAAACACATGAGTAGGTGAACTTGATACATGTATGACTGAACAATTATAATCTACATTAAACCCCAATCAATCAATCAATCATTCAAAGCTCATTAAAAGCTCATTAAAACCAGACCTTAACTTCGCTGCAGTAGCAAACGCGCTATAGATCTGTTGACTGACTATGACAATTAGTTTCGGATTGATCGTATCCGCCAATCAAACTGTCGCCTACAAAATCATTAGGTATCAGCAAGGAGATAACCCATATACATAATTTAGATACGGGTGATGGCAGGACGTTGCTTGTATGCTGTGATTTTGTTGGAAAGAAATATGAAAGCATGCCTGCTCACGGTTATTCAAATTAAGACGACTTTTATTGTGGAGTCTTCATATCCAATATACGCACAGCAAATTATTTTGGTCCGATTTTATTGTGATTGCTTCAAAGCAGGACAATTTGCAACCAACTTTGGTTTAGGAGAAGTTGTTTATAGGAAAATGTGAACAAACACGACAGAGGACGACGCCAGACTTTGAAGCATGGACAGAAACATGAAGGTTTTTTTTAAAGTAAACTTTCTTTCCGACGATTGACAAAAGTCATTGCGACATGCGTCATTCGTCTTCCACCAATGGGCTCTGTCTATGTGGAAAAGCAGCCAGTTGCTTGGGAAGATTGTTGTGTGGAGTACTGGTGTGAGAAAACCAGGAAATGCATGAGTTGGTGAACTGGCCGCCGTGATATAACTGAGAAATTATTAAACCCCAATCAATCAATCAATCAAGTTTAAAGTAAAACATATTTTTATTAGAAAATACTTGCCAGTCATTAAATACCTGATATATAATCTCGATACCGAATAAGTCCATCCAGAAATAATCCGCGGAGCCCTGCGTAGCTTTTACGCTGTGAGATAAACACGGCCGCCAGTAAATACCGGTGCACGTGCAGACAACGTCACTTTTAATTTACACAGTTAAGTGTTCAGTGACGACACGGGGTGGGAGGCTCGAATCTGAAATGACTGGTAAGTTTTTTCTAATAAAAATATGTTTTACTTTAAAAAACTTAATTTTTAATGTCAAAAATACATTACCAGTAATTTAATACCTGACGACTTTGCAACATCGGTCGGGAGGATCGTCCAATACAAAACTGTTCCCAAAAAACAAACCTAGCACCTGCTAGTATGCGTAACAATGGCACTACTTAAGTCTTTGAACACAACGGATATTACTGCAGGATTTAATTTGAAACGTAATTAGCTTCATTACTGCGTTTTGTATTAAGTTAGTGTGGTGTTTTGAATTAGTTCACGAGTGCACCCAGAGAGAAGAGATTTTCTGATTGTGCAGACAACGATCGCAGATAAAATGAAGAGAAAGTTGAGTGAGACTTCCAAACTGCTGCGCTTAGAATGTCCTCTAGAGGAACATTATTAGAAAAGGCCAAGCTAGTAGACAGGGCTCTAATTTCATGCGGACGAATCCGCAAGAAAGATAGATCGCGATCAGGAAGATCCTTATAGGCTAAATTAATAGTAGAGGATATCCAGTGGGAAATGGATGCCGCTGAGATATATTTATCTCCTAGCAGAGGTAGAAATAACCATTTCCTGCGGCCCCTCGAACCCTCGACTCTCTTAATGTAGAACTTAAGACCCCTGACAGGACACAAGCCCCTGTCTGCGTCTGAGGGACCACAGTTGGCAGAAAGGCTGGGAACTGTGATGTGTTTAGGAAGGACCGTCGGCAACTGTTTCTTTGCTAAGAAACCAGGTTGAGAGAGAAGAGTAACAGAACCATCAGATTGGTTGAACCTGAGGAAACCCGTTTACACCGATAGAGCATGAAGCTCACTCCTACGGCCAGCGGTCGCAAAGGCAACGAGAAAGACTGTCTTAAAAGTTAAAAGCTTAAAAGACGCAGAAGCTAGCGGTTCGTATGGAGCCTTAGTCAGAGACCACAAAACACAAGATAGATCCCATTTCGGAGTTAAATTTCTAAACATGGGTTTCTCCAGTTCGAAGGAACGCATAAGTTCAGAGAGAAATGGATCCGTACCAATACTCTCTCCCCGTTTGAACTTAAGCGTATTGGAGAGGAGCATCGAACGATACCGTTTAACTGTGCTTACCGCTAGGTCTTTCTCTTCGAACAGAAAAAGAAAGAAGTCGGCAAGACTAGTCACAGATGGATACTCTGGATTGATCGACCTTGAAGAACACCAATCGGAGAAAACTGTCCATTAAGCATCATAGACGATTCTAGTGGACCGCCGTCTTGATTCGGCGATGCGAAAGGCAACCCTCTCAGAAAAGTTTCTCTCTCGGATAGAACGCTGGATATGTGTAGGTGCAGCATTGTCGGGTTGGGATGAAGACGCCGTCCCGGCTGCTGAAACAGTATGTCGTCTCAAAGAGGAAGACGTAACGGTTGTGCCGACAGGCAGGTAATATGGTCGTTGAACTACGACCTATGGGGCCAAAACGGTGCTATCAGCAGTATCCTGCACTGTTGAGAGCACAGTACTTTCTGAATGACAATTGGAATTCAAAGTTCACCTTGTTACGCAGTATAGTGGAGAACGTTTGTCTTAGAATACACAATTACACATATCGGAGATGTGTGAACGTGATCGCCGTGCGATGGCTGAGTATATAAGACCGGTTTGACGGGTTTTGGTCAGTTCTAGCAAGACTTCGAACAGTTAACTTCTCACTATCCGATGTGTATAGGATAATGTACATGTATCGGTATGTGTTTTGATGTAACGCTACCTCGGTACGGAATAGAACGACTCGGGACGGGTGTTATATATATCACATATTGTAAGCAGTTACTTCCCTTAGTATAATTACTCCATTGTTCAATGACATCTCCAATACGACGGAAACATGCATAAATTCTAGGTAATCACTTTGTTTGATACATCTATAATTACTTATGTCCATTCCATACTATGTTCGTGTATTGATATACATTGATGCCAAGTCCGTATATACACTAGTCATTTGTTAATTATTGTATTTCACCCACTGTGTACTTTCAGACCGTGTTCATTGTTGATAAATAAAGAACCCACAAATAGACAACATTCTTATTTAATGTGTAAACAACTTTCCTCCGTTGACCACATGCCCAGCGAAGGTGTGACTTGAAGAAATCCGTCAGAGCTATCTCCTGTTCCAGTCAGTCCACAGATGGACACCACTGGGACAGGAAAAGGTACTGCAGGGGCCTGCCTAGAATGACTAGGTCCGCTGCTGCACTTAATGATCCCAGAAGTGACAGCATGGATCGGGCTGCTATTATTTCCCAAATCCAGAATGAGTCGGATTTTTCGGGATAGGGATTCGACTCTATCCGAGGGGACCCGAATCACCGCAAGATCGGTAAGAAAGGTCAATCCCACCAACGTGAACCTCTTTTCTGCGTATCGGGAATAGGGCCCAATCGCAGAATAGTCCGCCAGGCTATGGCCAGATCGTCTATCAGAAGTAACCGATCTGTCCCGTGAAGTAGCCAATCGTCGAAGTATTGAAGAAGCTGTGGGCCCTAC
Source organism: Serripes groenlandicus (assembly GCA_031761405.1). Classification (NCBI taxonomy): domain Eukaryota; kingdom Metazoa; phylum Mollusca; class Bivalvia; order Cardiida; family Cardiidae; genus Serripes; species Serripes groenlandicus. The sequence goes on from JASEVX010000001.1 coordinate 18,731,788, forward strand.
ATACGCAGAAAGGCTTCCTCAGCATTGGTAATCTTCGTGAATACTTGCGGGGCGGACTTGAGGCCGAAGGGAAGTGCCCTGAATTGGAACACTCCCCCGTTTACCACGAACAGTAGGTATTTCCACGATGAGGAAGCGATCGGTAGGCGTCTGATAGGTCTGAAGAAACTGCCCAGTTGCCTTCCCGGATAGCGTTTTTGATGGAACGAGACGTTTCCATCTTGAACTTCTCGACCGGGATAGAAAAAAACTTCGATAAGTCTATCATCGGTCTCCACCGCCGTCTTTCTTCGGAACGAGGAACATACGGCTGTATAAACCCCGAGAATTGGGGTTGAGAACCCTCTTTATGGCATTCTTTGTCAGAAGTGATGCTACTACCTCTGACATAGCCGGACGACGTGACGACAGATCGATAGGGACGTTTGTCAGCGGAGGAGGGGAGACGAAGGGGATTAGGTACCCTTCCTGTATCACAGACAAGATCCAACGATCCTCTGTGATACTCTCCCATTCCTCCATGAAATGTAACAAGCGGCCCCCGACTGCAACATCCGGCTTTGGAATAGAAAAAAAGAGGAGCGCTTCCCTAGGGCTGCGGCTTAGGGACAGTGCTTTGGTCGAATGCCTCGGCTTAGCTCCAGTTGAACGGGGCTTCGGTTTAGCATCATTTTGACAAGCAGAAGGAGCAGGCTTAGGCACGAATGGTTGAGCCTGCCTCTTGTTTTTTCGGAGGGTTGGGTTTCTTAAAAAATGAACCTGCAGAAGACGCAACGCCAGCGTCTTCTGCCCCTGCACGAATGAGGTTGCCGCATGCGCCGACAGGTGTCTTGACTTCCGCCAGAGAGAAGATCAGAAGCTAAAGGTGCAGCCCTGAGCTTGTCCCTGCTGCTAGGCAGTAAAGAGGATGATCTAATCAAAGTCACATCTCTCCTCAGGGACAGCTTTTACGTTGCGCTCTACAAAGTGAGCGCCATGAGATGCCGGTTACCCTTATCGAACGGTGCTAGAATTATAGTCACTCCCTGACTAGAAACATTCTCCTCTTTGAGTAGAAGAGCCTAAGTTACTGCAAAATGGTCATCATGGGATGAAACCATGATTCCCAGTCGCGCTCTGGCTTCCCACTTCTCGAATACCTTTACAGGTACCGATATCAAAGTGGGTGTAGACAGGCCCAGAGTCGGTGCATCACCGTCTAAGGTAGGGGAAATCTCCTTGGACGTTGTATACGCCGACGGAGAAACCCATTTTCTAGAAAAAGATGACGTAACGCACCACGCTGGAGAACAAGCGTTAATTGACCTGGTCGCCTGTAACTGCTCGAGTAGTCTGCCCACGTTGTTGGCCTGTGGAAGCAAATGCTGGGAAGTAGACACCTCTGCATTTAATTCTTCCAAACTCGAAAGATTTTTTACGACGTGGGGGGGGGGGGGGGGGGGGGGGGGCGTCAACTCTCGGGCAGAGTGAGGCAGGTACTACCCTGACAGGGGCGTAGCTCCCTTTAGGCACAGTAGGGACGTGCCTACACATTTTTTCTCAAAATGCCCCAAAATGCAGCTGCAGCGATAGACATCTGCGTAATGTATCGACCAGATCAGCCTGCGCTGACCGCGCAGAATGATCCGTCCGACACAGTCTGGGGATATATGTATAGAGTAGTTATTCCTGAAACAGAAAATCCACAGGAGGCGAAAGTGTCTATCCAGGTAGGCTTGTGTGGCATGCTTAGGCTGATCCGGGTCGATACTTTACGCAGAGTCCACAATGTTGATTTTCGCACGAGACGGCCTACACATTGATTATTGCAAAGCTACGCCCCTGCCTGAATACCTCACTGATGGCTTTCTCCACAGAGTCCAGTGCTCCGAGGTTGGTTCATCATCAGAGGAGCCTTGACCATGATCAGCCTCGTCTTCGTCAGACGAAGAAGGGAGGTGTGGGTTCTGCCCGACGACGTAAGGAACTGACTCTCTAGCCGGTCTAGGAACCGGAAGGTCAGTGTCCGACTCGATCATGGATTCCTGTGAAGGATTCATGATCGCTAACTGATCCCCTGAATTTCGCTCCTTTTCCCGTAATGGAATGAGGTTGCTTGGAATCAACCGTCGGGGCCGAGCGCACCGTATGTGATGGTCTCGGCCTCCCTTGCGTAGAATTCACAACGTGAATCTGGTCTAGGGATTGTCTTTCAAAGGACTGCCTCCGGGATTAGCTGTTTCCCATATTCTGGGGTCTGCTGATCCCGGTAGGCCGGCATAAGGCAGGGGCGTAGCTCTCTTTAGGCACTGCCTACACATTTATTCTAAAAATGCCCCAAAATGCAGCTGCGGCGATACACATCTGCGCTATGTATCGACCAGATCAGCCTGCGCTGTCCGCGCAGACTGATCCGGACGACACATTCCGTCTAAGGGGGGGGGGGGGGGGGGGGGGGGGGGGGGAAATAGATTGAGTAGTGATTCCTGACACAGAAAATCTACAGGAGGCGAAAAGTGTATATCCGGGTACGCCTGTGTGGCATGCTTAGGCTGATCCGGGTCGATAATTTAGGCCGAGTCCACAATGTTGATTTTCTCACGTGACGGCCTACACATTGATTATTGCCCCTGTAAGAGACTGATTTCCGAAATCAACGGTATCGTTTCCCTTGTAAAAACCGACTCGAATTGGAGTGAGGGGTGGTACTAGGAGGAGTATAGTCCCTAGAGACGTACTCTTTTCCCCCCGGAGACCGAAATAGTTTCTCTAACTGGTACTCATGATACCCGATATTAGACGGTTGATGACCGGTACCCAGTGTATGGTGCCCGGTATATGCTCATCCTTTATAGACTTTGACATTTGAATAATACAATGTAATTCAATTCAGTTTTTAAAAATAGTAAGTGACGTTGTGTGCACGTGCGCCGGTATTTTATCGTTACTGCGAAAGTTTATACAGATTTGAAATGCCGTAAACCGTGTTAAAGAACGGTTTTCAGTATTAAAAGGTAGCCACTGCATTCCTAAAGAAATCGGTAGTAGGTGCTTGTGCGGAGCTAAATTAAAAATAAATATTTACGCGTCTATACAAATTTGGATTTGATTTTACCGTTCCGATTTTCTACGGATTCGGCAGTGCTAAAAATTCTGCCCAATATTAGTTGAAAACCGTCTATATAGATCTTACGGGACACTAGTTATTCGCTAGTTATTAATGCGTGTCTACAACTTAATATACATATTCAGATCTCACCTTGGGAAGTCTCTAGTCCAAATCATTTAGACTTTCGATTTCTCGTTTTATCATTTGTCATTTATTAGTCAACCGGAGTCTAAACATTCTGTTCAAAGTTCCCATAGCATTTATCAGACGGACTCGATCAACGTTATTATGCCGTTTACATCCTTGACAGTTATCGCAACTATAAAATAACCGATATATATATATAACTATTATTATATTTATTTGAGCCTGAATAGTATGCAGCTTACCTCTTTACAACTTTTTCCCATCAAAATTCAATTCACAACGACGAGAATTTAAAATCATCAACAAATTTGTTTCCGGTTAAATAAACTAGACGAAATCGGTAATAATCACACCGAAATATCGCCCAAACTTGTGCTCGTTAAATATCTATTTCGTTTAGAATCCATTTCGGTTAAATAAGTTCGACGAAATGTGATTAATGTAGGCGAAGCCTCTAAGAGATGGATTAAAAAGGGACTAAAACACATAAAAGACCCTTTGTGTTTACTTTTACGATAGATAAATGGTTATCTGTTGTCCCATATGTGTATCATTTTTGGTGTGACAAACATTATGTACGCCAGATTCGACCCTTGAAGCGTTGCCAAAATTTCCGACCAGATTCATGGTCGGAAATTAGCGATGGGAATTCAGCATATGCGATGTCTTTTTTTGAAGGACTAGGGTACTCTCATGATCTATAATATTAGTGTCTTTACCGATTTGAATTTGATTTTAGTCAAGGGGCTCGTTATAGCCAATTGCTATAGTAGGCGAAATCCGAAGACACTTATAGTTTTGAGACTGAATCTAGACTTGTGTGTACATATCCAACTATGAGAATCAGCCACTTTCAAAAATCTATAACAAAAATTACATGGAATTATAGAGGAACATTTTAGTTTTTTCTCTATAACAATTTTATTTTGCAAACATTTAAGAAGGCACTTATCAAGTTTAAAAAAAAATCTCCTGGATATAAATATATTTTGTTATGTGTTTTATTTTAATATTATTTTGGTCCTTTTTAACTTTGAATACAGTCACCCAAATTTCCCTCTTACTTACATATAAACCGTTAAGTAAACGGTATTTTTCCGTTAATCTTTACATGTTCTTCAGTGAATATCTTTTATTTAAAAATACAAAATTAAAAAGGCACTTATGGCATAATGTAGAAAATTCATTCACCTTTTGTTTGACATATATTTTATTAAAATAAAGTAATAAAATGTTGTTTCTTTTTAATATTTTCTACAAGTACTACTTAGTTTCAGCGTAACATTTTCGTTTCCGTGATTGCTATCGAAAGCTCCCGATGATTACCGAGCATTTTCGGAATATATTTTAAAGGCGTATGCTACAGTTTTTTTACCAAAAATTTCCCAACCATAGAATTTATTTATTCTTTGTATTAAATTAGTACATACAATAACTTGTTGAAATAAGAAAAAAAAAAATTGTTATCGATCTAAAAAAAAATTATTGGACTGACATGACCAATTTCATCAGAGGCACAACTATAGGCATTTTGGCCAAAAACCTAAAACACACACAAAAATTAAAATGAAAACTACAAATCATATTTAAGTTCACATATAACTTTAAATATAGAATGTTAATCAATATGAAAAAAGAATTTTTGAGAAAAAAAAGGAAAAAGAATATATTAAGCTGTTTTTCAAGGTAGAAATGGTGTCACATTTTACCCCCGAAAAAGTTAAAATCATACAAATTTTCCATTCTACATAATAGAATTTTCTGTAATTATCCATAAACACCAATCATCATTCACTTTAATAAAAAATGCCAAAAAAAATAAAGGTCACCGTACTTCTTTTAGAGTAAAGGGACGTTTTCCTTGCTTTTTCTTGCGTTTTCTTAGAAATACAGCAGTTTTACTTAAAAAACAGGCCGTGCTTCAAGGAAAAAGTCGATTTACCAGAACAGGAGCACGGTGACCTATCTTTTTTTTTGCATTTTTTATTAAAGTGAACCATGTTCATTGTTTATGGATAATTACAGAAAATTCTATTATGTAGAATGGAAAATTTCTTGAAAAATCGTATGATTTTAACTTTTTCATGGGTAAAATGTGACACCATTTCGACCTTGAAAAACATATTAATATATTTTTTTTCATATTTTTCTCACAAATTCTCTTTTCATATTGATTTAAATTCTATATATAAAGTTATATATAAACTTTAATATGATTTGTAGTTTTAATTTTTTTTTTTTTTGCGTGTTTTAGGTTTTCGGCCAAAAAGCCTATATTTGTGACTTTGATGAAATTGGTCATGTCATTGACAGGCCAATATTTTTTTTTAAAATCCATAACATATTTTTATTTTTCCTTATTTCAACTAGTTATTGTATGTACTAGCAAAATACAAAGAATAATGAAATTCTATGATTGGGGAATTTTTGGATAAATAACTGTAGCCTTTAATTGGTTTGTCGTCTGTGTACTGTGTCTGATTGTACACGGTCTATATTTTTTCAAAACGATTAGGAGAATTTACCGGTAATGTAGATATTACATCTGCGTCACAGGTCAGCTTTCACGATTCCGATTCCGACGATTTACATTTCCTGATATATTAATTCAGAAAGAAATAAGTGTCCGATAAATTATGTGACTTATGAGTGTTAACAATGTTGAATGAATTGTCAAACAATTATTATCCCGGATGGAAACAAACTGAAAATAAAGATATCTGGAGACGGCGCTATAGTAAGCAAATTTTCAAATTTTATTGTGGTATCATTCTTCATCATCAAGAATGACGGGATCTCTCTGTGTCATTTGGACCAACACGTTATTGCCATAGTGAACTTTGATAAAAATTACACCGATTTGAAACTGTCATTGGCACCGTTATTTGATAACATTAACGAGCTTAATTCTACACAAGGTTTAGATTTCGACGATATTGTAAATGGAATTGAAATATTTGGCTATATGAAATTTCCTAAACTTGTTCTTGGACTTAATAACAGCATATCAGCGTATGCATGTCCTTTGTGTAAAAGTGGCAGTGGAGAATTATCAAAACCATACAATTTCTACAACGAGGCTGAACAGGCACGAATCATATCGGAGATGAAATTAGCTGTTTGTTCCAAGCATGGGTACGGAGTAAAAGTTTCACCGCTCCTTACTATTGAAACACACCATTACATTTCCGATGAGCTAGATCTGTGTATGCGGTGTATGCGAATAACAGACGTTCTCCTACGCAATTTTATAGATGATGCCAAATCCAAGGATGAATATGCCAAATTGATCGGACAAGCGAAGGAAAAGCAACAGCTACTGATCAAATTAATACAATCTTGCGGCGTAAATTTCAAAACGTGGGTATCCAAGACAGGAGAATTTGAATGGACATCTTTATCTGGCTCTGACAAGACCACATTGCTCCGACAACTACCTAACAAGTTATTGTTCTGCCTACAGGAGGATACGAAAGACTGTAGTTAGTATCTGGAAGCAATTTAAGCAGATTGTTGAACAAATCACCGTCAAAGAATCACGAACATATAAACAATCGGTGTTTGCTACGGTGCATAGATTTATCACGCAGTTTTTAGAAATTGGACAGAAAAAAAGAGAGGGCTACCAACCAAAACATTTAACTCCTTACTTGCACGTGTTTTAAGTCGATATTTTTCAATTCAAAGCGAGTTGTCATCAGCCAAGCGCATTCCTTTAAATGATCCGATTTCAGAAATTGAATGGTCTAGGGGAAATAACTCGTGCTCCAGATAGATTTCGTTTTCTATAGTTGTTTCCCTTAGACCATAAAATTGATATTATTTTTCAAAAGTTGTTTCCCTTAGACCATTGCAGAATAGCCCACATAAGACGGTGGTTTTTGTATTTCAATGAATTCATGGTCTAGGGGAAATAACTCGTACTTCTGATATATTTAGTTTTTTTTTTTCAAAAGTAGTCTCCCTTAGACCATTGCAGGATAGGTTAGCTAAAGACGCTTGTTTTTGGTCTTTATATTTTATGTAGAGCGTTTATATGATGTAATGGTCTAGGGGAAATAACTCGTGCTTCCGATATATTTTCATTTTCTAAAGTTGCTTCCCTTAGACCATGAAACAAAAACAAACAAAGTCAAAAGTTGTCTCCCTTAGACCATTGCAGGGCAGCTTTTCAAAATTGAATGGTCTAGGGGAAATAACTCGTGTTTCAGATATATTTCGTTTTCGGTAGTTGTTTCCCTTAGACCATAACATTTATTATATTTTTCAAAAGTAGTCTCCCTTAGACCATTGCAGGATAGGTTAGCTAAGACGCTTGTTTTTGGTCTTTTTATTTTATGTAGAGCGTTTATATGATGTAATGGTCTAGGGGAAATAACTCGTGCTTCTGATATATTTTCATTTTCTAAAGTTGCTTCCCTTAGACCATGAAACAAAAACAAACAAAGTCAAAAGTTGTCTCCCTTAGACCATTGCAGGGCAGCTTTTCAAAATTGAATGGTCTAGGGGAAATAACTCGTGTTTCAGATATATTTCGTTTTCGGTAGTTGTTTCCCTTAGACCATAACATTTATTATATTTTTCAAAAGTAGTCTCCCTTAGACCATTGCAGAATAGACTTAGTCTGGAGTTCCTCCCCCTTATTACTATGTACTATCATAGGAAGTCGGGAACCAGACTAGAATAGACTATGTAAGATGGTCGTTTTTTAATTCAAATGATTGTATAGTCTATAGGAAATTTTCCAAAGTTGTTTCCCTTAGACCATAACATTAATAACATTTTTCATAAAGATGCTTGTTTTTGGCCTTTGTATTTTATGTAAAGCGCTTATATGACGTTATGGTCTAGGGGAAATAACTCTGATATATTTCATTTCATTAAGTTGCTTCCCTTTGACCATAAAATAAATTGCTTTTCCAAAAATTGTCTCCCTTAGACCATTGCGGGATAGCTAAGCGTCTTTTGCACAGAGATAATAACCATAACTTTCTAAGTGAAAAAGGGTCTTGCTTAATACAAGACAGAGTTCTGGAACACAGATATCTAAATTTTTTACCTAAAATTGTGTGTTTTTCCAAGCTGAAATTCATAGTGGTATCAAAGATGGGGCAAAGCATGAATTGGAGCTTAGCAAATAAGTCATCTTATGACCGTAAAACATGCATGGACTTTCAATACAATATTCTCAGAAGAAAAAGTTTAGTCACTGCTTATATGTTATATGTTACGACTCAAATTTGGAAAACAAAAGAATAAAAGTAAAACTAATTACCTATCCAGTGTTTATCAGACAGTTTTGACAAATAACGATATTTTAACTTCATGTTTAACAAAGAGGTAAACAAATAATTCTGTCTGGGTCAATATTTGATGTGTCCATTACAGCTAAACACCGGCGTCTCATATTATCTATTGTTTATTTATTGTTTGATGTCAACATTTTTTCAGTTATATCACGGCGTTTCCTGGGTAAGGTACCAGTACTACTGGACCGTTTAGCCGACACCAGCCAGTCAGTCGTAATGATAATCCCGCAACCCCGAGCGCCAAGGAGGGGAGCCATTACTACCATTTTTAAAGTCCTTGGTATGACCCGACCGTGGATCGAACTCGCGACCCTCCGCATCCGAGGCGGACGCTCTACCACTTACACCACGAGGCGTCTCATGCTGTTTATGAGTTTTTTAATCACGTGAAGAGGTAGTCTTTCCTATTCCTAGAGCAGGGCCCGCCCATGATCCATTCCATTATTGACGTCACATCTGATATGTGCTTACCGTCCTAGATAATCCCACACATACGCAATCGGGGCAAAATCATGTGATTCCGCTGACCAATCAATATAATCAATGTTGTTTACCTCCAGAATGTTCTCTGTATAAAGGGCCGTGTGACAGTGCGTTATCTTTCTGGAAAACGTCAGTATGACGGTTGGCTATGTAGGGAACAATAATCAGTACATAACAATAACGAACATATTGAGATTGCCACGTTGTTTTAAGTTCTGACTTCCCGGGTGTGTGATATACCGCTCCACAACAAAACATTTCCACCACCGTAGCGATCACGTTGGATGTTGTTAGCAGGGTGAAGTATAACATATGTCCGTCTCCATAATCACATTCTGCCATCTGCTCCATGAAGAATAATTGTGTACTCATCCATAAAAACGGTCCTACCATCCTATCCATCCACCATGTTGTCGAGCCAAATTAAGACGTGGTGCATGGTGACGTAGGCCTCCGCTCAATGGGATAGCAACGTAGTAACATGACCGATGTGCAGGTGATACGTATGTCAATTACAATGTCAATAACATGTTTGATGGCAATTACATGTTGTAAATCAATTACATGTTTTAAATCAATTACATGTTATCTGTGTCAAGTGTATGTTGTATGTCAAGTACATGTTATATATCAATTACATGTTGTATATGTCAAGTGCATGTTGTATGATAATTGCATGTTGTATATGTCAATTACATGTTGTAGGTTTATGACATGTTGTATGTCAATTACATTATGTAGGTTTATGACATGTTGTATGTCAGTTACATTTTGTATGTTTATGACATGTCGTATGTCAGTTACATGTTGTATGTCAATTACATGTTGTTACATGTATGTCAATTACATGTTGTGTATGTCAATGATATGTTGTATATGTCAATTACATGTTGTATATCAATGACATGTTGTATGTCAATTGGTATGTCAATTACATGTACATAAAACAATAATTCTTCTTTGTTTATAAATAGATATGTTCAATATTTTTGCCTAGATGTTGTAACAGTTTTCACTACTACCACTTTTTAAATTGTTGATATGACCTGACCTGGGATCGAACCTGTGTTTCATGCTCTTGGAGCATAGGTACCAGCAGGGACCTAGATAAGAGGGATAAGTAACTAAGTTGTAAACTAAAATATCACCCGTCCCAATATTTGAAGCAAGTAAAACTCAAAAACTATTAAAGATATGAAAATAACAAAGATTTTTTTCTGGAAGTTTCAACATTCTTCTATTGCAGTAGATAAGTATATTTTAATATACTACACACTTTGATAACATTTTATCCTTATGAATGATGTCAGTCTATTAATTTTTGGAAAAAAATAATATAATTCAGAAATCACAATATCTGTATATTTTAAACTAGTCATAATTCAAAATGCAAAGATATCCTATCCCAGTTGTTCATTGTGCCTCTAACTTTAGTTGAAATTTTAAGCTTTCAGAATATGTATGTTTTGCTTATGTGCCAAATGTGACTTCAAAGTTTGATTTGCTACAAAATGTGGAAATTTGACAATTTTATTTATTTTAACCAGATAACAGGTGTAATACTAATTATGATAATAATAATAATTTATTTAAAAAGGGTACAAACTCATTTAGTTATTACAACTTATCTCCCATGAGGCCCTCTATTTTAAAGTACTGACATTATAAAGATAATCATAGGGGAAAAACATTATATGGGTCATTCTCAAAATATGTAGCAATTTGCAAAAATAAAAAGTCAAAATTAATATATGGTATTTTATGATTTTTTATTTATCCAACTCATTAAACTAGAAAAGACAAAATAAAGGTTAAAATATGACATCTCAACTCAATCTAATTTTGATGTTGGAGGGATAAATGATAACGAGGTCAAAGTCACCTGTTCATGGTGTTACCATTAACAACTTGAGACAAAGGCATCTTTATTTGTTTTTTTCTGCATTTCTACAACCATCCAGTAATTTAATAGTAAGCAAATGTTTTACATAACCTTGCATTAATTATTATGTTTTTTAAATTAAAAGGGAAATTATACTAGGTAAATAAACCCTGGACAGTAATTGCTACATTTTCTGAGAATGACCCATATATGTTATGAAGTAATTTCTTAAAAATTTCACGTATGACATGCATAAATGTAGATGAGACTTATTACTGAGTGTGAAACTACTGACAACATTTGTCTTTAAATGTGTTTAGAGATTCTGATGGTGTTATTTGTAAGGGTAGTTTATTCCATAGGTCTGACACAGAGTATGTTAGGGATCGTTTCCAAGTATTTGTTATGGTTTTTCTAATTTAAGGTTCCAGTTTGTGCAGATCGCAATGAATAATTTGTATCGCTTACTGTAATAAGTCTATTATTCATATAATCAGGTGTTAGGTTGTGATGAGATTTATAGATCATCACACATTTGAGATAGTGGACTCTCTTATTAAATGGAAGACACTTTAGGAGTTTAAACATATCAGCCGATGGTGTCACTTTACTGGCATCTAGTATGATACGTGCAGCTCGTTTTTGAAGTTTTGTATTTGCTTCCATATTATTTTGAGAACATGAACCCTAAACTGTACAGAAGTAATCCAAATTCCAATAATGGTAGAATGTACGAAGAATAAAAAACTTTTTTCTAGCATGCATGGGAAGATGTATTTTCAATCTTTGCAATAATGCAAGTCGGGCAGCAACTGCTTTACATAGATATAAAACATGTGAATTCCATGTTAATTTATTATCAATATGGACACCAAGTAGTTTATGACTATCTGCGCTGCTTATAACATTATTATATATGGTCACAGACAGAGAATTTTGATGTTTAAGTTTTTGTGTTGTACCGAGAAGCATTGTCTTTGTTTTATTTATATGTATATACATGCCATTGTTCTGACACCATAGGTTGATATTCCCCAAATCTGTCTGGATATTTTCTTTTATTATTTTGTGGTCTGTATATGCAGTGTAAAAGGTTGCATTATCAGCAAACATATCAATTTCAATTTAGTTGTATAGAGTGGCATATCATTTACATATATAAGAAACAATATCGGGCCTAGAATGGAGCCTTGAGGGACTCCATACTTTATTAATCCGGGGGAAGATGTTGTATTATTGAATTGGACTTGCTGCGTCATATAACATAAGTAAGACTTAATCAATTGTACTGCATATGTATGCAAGTTGTAGATGGCTAGTTTTCCAAGAAGGATTTTGTGATCTACTAAATCAAAAGCTTTCTTTATGTCTAAAAATACTGCTCCAACAATATTACCCTGGTCAATTGCATAGAGCCAATCATCAATTAATTTTGAAAGGGCAGACTGACAGGAGTGATATTTTCTGAATCCTTATTGGTATTAATGAAGGAGGTCCTTTTCCTGTAAATAGTATGTGATAAGAGAAGCAATATATGCTTTTCAATGATTTCAGAGATTGTTGGTAACATTGATATGGGTTTGTAGTTTTCAGGGAGTTCCTTGTCACCCGACTTGAAAATAGGTCTAATCCTAACTTTTTTTAAACAGCTGGGAAAAGTATTATACTTAAGACACATGTTGATAATGTGTGTTAATGTTAGGCAAATTTCTCTTGCAGCTAACTTTAAAATGTGTGGTCCTAAACCATCCAGACCAGTGCCTTTATTTATATTCAATGATTTGAGCTACAACATCACTTTCTCAGGTCTAATAGGTGTAGTTTTGAATTTGTTATCAATCTCATCTTTGTTTATTTAATTTTTGGTGCACATGGACAGGCGAAGAAGTTGATGATTTGATGCATGTTTTAGAGTTTTAATTTTTTTATCAGCAAAATATTTAATTTTTGAACAATTTCTGAGTTGCCTATCTCTCTTATCTACGTCCCTGGTACCAGGTAGAGAGGGAACACATGTGTAAGTACAATGGCTAGTGTAATATCAATATGTGTGAAGAAAAACTGCAGCGAGTTGCTACCCACACAATGTTATGAATCATGTGCTATTCCTTGCACTGAGGCTTAGCACATTATAATCCATTTCAAATAATATCGAATCAGGACAAATAGAACAATTGGTTTATCAATCATTTCCCAACTGCAGATGCATTTGTTTTTGCATCAGACAACTTTTGAAAACATTGTGACAAAAGAAACAAGAGTGTAAAACTCATACAATACGCCCTTCAGGGTGGCATTGCACTGGAAGTTTTATAGCCATACACAGCAAGTTTGGTAAGAACTTTTGCAGTTTAACAGTAGACAATGCCTATTTGGCCAAATTTTGAACAACTCAAGAGCCATAAGTGTCTTTCATTTCATAATTTGGCGTGTTTTCAGACATTATGCCCACACTCATGTTCATATAGTTTGGTGAAGTTTTAATGAGAACTGGTCGACTTTTTTGGCCATTTTTTGATAACTCGCAGGCCATTATACAAAAGTGTTTTGGGTATTTGGCTAGTAACCAAACTTTGACCAGACCTTATGCCCGTAAACATGTTCACCAAGTTTGGTTTAAGATTTGATCAACACTGTTCAACTAGAAGACAAGGCTTTTTTGGCAAATTTTTGATAACTTGCGGGCCATAAAACAAAAGTGTTTTGGGTATTTGGCTAGTCATCGAACTTGGACCAGACTTTATGCCCGTTAACATGTTCACCAAACTTGGTGAAGATCGAATGCAAACTATGACTTAAGAGGGTCGACAGGGCTAATTTGGGCCAATTAAAGGGCCATAATCCAAAAGCACCCTTTGATGATTTGGCCAAGACATAATGTTAACAAACATGTTCATCAAGTGTGGTGAAGATCGAATGAAGATGTTTGACTTAGAGAGTCAACAAGGCTAATTTGGCCAACTTTTGATGATTCAATGGTCATAATCCTAATGTGCCAATGCTCAGTTACGGTGGTTTTCAAACTCGTCTCAAACATTATGCCCACAATTATGTTCAACAAGTTTGGTGAAGATAGAATGAAAACTGACAACATGTGGACGCAGTCCTCGGCAGGTGTTCCCATAATATGGGCATAAAACAAGAGATCCAGTATCGCTCCAATGTCTTTAGAGAAACATTAAATCACTATTGCCATATAATGCAAAAATAGCCCTGACCCCTAGCGGATTTCTTTTCCAATCAACATGATTTGAAGGAATCTGAAAGACGGTCACCTAAGGAACTTTTCTACAAAATTACTTTTAAAACTGTCCACATACTTTGTTTTATAATTTTCACTAAAGCCATAGGAGGAAAAATAGCCCCACCCCTTGGCGGCTATATTTCCCCCCCAATCAATGGCTTGAATCATAGAGGTTTACCCAAGGAACATTTATACAATATTATTTGAAACATTCGTTCGTCGGAGAAGATTTTTAAAGTTTTCTCTACAGCCATATAAGGCAAAATTGCCCTCTCAACTGGCTGTCATGATTCTTTAATAATCATCATGACTTGAAGAGATACGATAGAAGGTCATCCAAGGAACATTTTTACTAAGTTATTTATAAAATCAGCCAGACAGTTTTGCAGATTTTTTTCTTCTTTTGGTTGCCATGAAAAACCAGAGTTTTGATGGGGAAAAAATGAAGGAATTTAAGAAAGGACATTGAGAGAATGCTTTCTATGAAGTTTCATCCCAATTGGCCCAATGGTTACAAGAGAAGTCATTTGAAGCCCAAAGTTTACGCACTCAAGCTTTAACGTACATTGGAAGAGGAGTAAGTAGAAAGACATGTTTTGAGTTTTTTTGAATAATTTAATCACGGACAAAGCTATTTACTATCATCAACATAATAATATCTTAAAGCACCTTTTTCTCCAGATCCAGTCCTGACTAGTTTAACTGCACACCTCCTAGTATGTTCTTAGAAATTGCCCTTTCCCTCATATTGACGCTTTTTGACGCCTCTGCAGCAGACGGCTTTTAGAAAACATAGTGACAAAAGTAGAAATTGCTCAAAACGAGCAATTTCTCCATTTGCAACAATGTTTTCCACTTTTAGTCATAGGTTATCCATTCAATTACAGAGATATTCCATTTCTTGTCAAAATATGTTCAGTCGTCTGCTACAGATTTGTCTATGAGGGTATGAGGGAACGGGTTAAAATGATAAATAGAGTTAAACTTGTCTTCAGCAGCCACACAATGAGGAGTCAAAATTTGGCTTCGGAACACAGGTGGCAGCTTTATACAAGTCAAATAAAGAAGAAAATGTTGTTTTGGTTAATATTCAAATGGCTGCTTAACCCTACCATTCATACAATAAATCTGCAGCAGACGACTTTGAAAACATAGTGACTAAAACCTGAAAAATCTCCATAAAGGATAGCTTAATTGTTAAATAAAGTTAAAAGCATTGTCGCCAAAGGAGAAATTGCTCATCATGAGCAATTTCACCTTTGGCCATTTTTTTTTCAAAAGTCATCTGCTGCTATTGCATAAAAATGCGTCTGCAGGTGGGAACTGGTTAATACAAATTGGCTGCTTAACAGAGGTGACTTCTAACACAAGTTAATAAAGCTTGCAAATTTGTTGTATATGTTAGACATGGAAATGTACAGTTAAACTAGTAAATCTTCTCAGCTTAGAGATAAACACATTCTGAAAGTCCAAAATATACAGATAAATAAGACAAGAAATAAATGTTTGATATTGTAAACCAAAATCATATGTGATGTCAAAAAAGAAAACAGAAATGAGCATAGCAAGTATTTTACATCTAATTTTTATTTTTAAATAATCAATTTAATCACCCAGCTTTACATACAAGAACACTCAATTAAGTAATCAAAATGAGCAATTTCTCCCTTTGTCACAATGTTTTCAACTCTATTTTCATTTATAGAGGTTTAGCATAGTTTTTAAACATATGTTTTCACAGTCATCTGCTGCAGATTTGTCATATGAGAGAAAGGGGTTACATTCATTTCAAATTGTGCTACATGGATGAATGGCAAATATTATTGAACTGGTCTTTGTTACTGTGTAAACAATAGAGAAAGATACATTACATTGACATGATTGAAATAATATTAGTTGTCTAATAATAAGTCTATATACTTTTTGTAACAAGCTGAAGTGGGCTGAATAGTAATCTTTTTTGTTACCCTTTCCCAAATGCAGACACATTTACAGCTGGCAACTTTGAACTATTTCTTATATTGCGACAATAAATTCAACTATAATAAATGATTAGGCTTTGAGTTACAGAGATTTTCCGCTTTCTGACAAACCTATAGCAGACATCCTTTGGAAACATTTTGCAAAAGGAAGGAGAAATTACTCATGATGAGGCAGAGCAATTGCTTCTTTTGCCACAATGTTTTTAATTCTAGTCAGTAGTCATTTCTACTGAATTTCATATTTTTTTATGTTGGGAAATGGTGGTAAATCTTTACCAGTATCAAGGATATCATTTTTATTAAGTGAGAGATACCAAGAACATCATTTGAATTTTCTTAAACCCTTACCCACATACAGCAAATCTGCATCAGACGACTTTGAAAACATAGAAACTCTTTTTAAACTTTCCCTTATATAGATGCTTTCTGACGCCTCTGCAGCAGACGGCTTTTTGAAAACATAGTGACAAAAGAAGAAATTGCTCAAAACGAGCAATTTCTCCTTTTGACACTTGTAATGTATTCCACTTTTTGTCATATGTTATCCATTAAATTATAGAGATTTTCTGTTTTTGGAGCAAATTTGTTCAAAGGCGTCTGCTGCAGAATTGTCGTATGAGGTAAAGGTTTAAATGAAAGAGCCTTTATTGAATAAAGTTAAAAGCATTGTCGCAAAAGGGAGAAAGTGCTCATTATGAGCCATTTCTCCTTTTGTCACAATGTTTTCAAAATATGTCTGCTGCAAAGGTGTCAGAAAGCGTCTTTATTTCGGAAAGGTTTAATAAGAATAAAAGTGAAGATGACTTGTATACATGTTAATATTTTCACCATATTCTCGTTTGGATGGGTCTTTCTTAATTAATTGCTATTTTACTGAACTAACATGGACAACAAAGTTGAGCTTTTCTACTGTCATTTTATGTACAAAGTTAACAAAAAAGTTTTGAAAACAAGAATATACCTCTCTTTAACCCTTTCCCTCATATAGATGCTTTCTGACGCCTCTGCAGCAGACAGCTTTTTAAAAACATAGTGACAAAAGAAGAAATTGCACAAAACGTGCAATTTCTCCTTTTGCCACAATGTTTTCTACTTTTTGTCATAGGTTATTCATTCAATTATAGTGATTTTCTATTTTTTGATAAAATATGTTCAAAGTCGTCTGATGCAGAATTGTCGTATGAGGGAAAGGGTAAACAACATGCTAAATATTTGAAAAAAAGGAAGATCAAGGCATTAAAAAAATGACTTTTAATTTTTTTTTCAATTTATGCAATGGCTACATTTATTTACTGTCAAATCAAAACAAAGTTTCAGGCTCTGCAGAAAGGAACCTGGCCATAAATGAAGTGCAAGGAAAAAGGCAATGGTTGCTGGTTGCCCTTACATTCACCCCTTTCCCACTTACATACGCTTCTGCAGCAGACAACCTTTGAAAACATTGCGACAATCAAGGCAAAATTGCTCATAATGAACAATTTCACCTTTAGTCGCTCACAATTATGGAGATTTTTCACCTTTTTGTCAAGATGTGATTAAAGTCGCCTGCTGCAGATTTGCTGTATGTGGGAAAGGGTTAAACTTTTCCCACCTCAACAAATCTGCAGGTGATGACTTTGAAAATATCAACGCTGAAATGTGGAAATTGCTCATTATAAAAAGTTCTCCTTTGGCACAATGTTTTCAAAAGGAAATTGCTGCAGATGCATCAAACAGATGTATATTAGTGTGAAAGGACTCATCCTGCAACCCCCCTCCCCACAACATACGCAACTATAAAAATTGATAACATGTATTTGCTAGAGAAATTATAATAAATGAAATAATCAAGCAATAGTCCTCGAGCCGGAAACATGCACTGCCTGTCAATATGTAAGTATGTGAAAATGTGATTGACAGACAGACGATGGACAAGACTTTAGTGATCACTATGCGACAGACAGCCCATGGACAAGTGATCACTATGCGACAGACAGTCCATGGACAACTGATCCCTATGCATCTCCCTGCCACGGCAGGTTACCCATAAATAATCTTTTATAAAATATATCATTTCATTTAAATTTAATGGTTTTTGTTTTAATTTTTACCTTTAAAAATTTCATTTCAATTTAAAATCTAATCAAATATCACAATTATCTAACTTAGCAACGAGCAATTACTTAATTTCTCTATTTATAACACATTTTTTATCTTCTTAAACCATGACATGAATTTGCATTTTTTTAGATTCTTTCAAATTGAAAGATTTTCAGAAAAAAAAAAAAATGAAACACAAAAGAAATGCCAATTCTAAATTGTTTTAAATTTGAAGGTTTGCAAGCTTTTTTTTAAAATCCATTTCCTGCATACAACAAATCTGCAGCAGACAACCTAGGAAAACAATGGAAAATCTAAATATATTAACCCTTTCCCTCATACGACAATTCTGCAGCAGACGACTATGAACATATTTTGTCAAAAAATAGAAAATCTCTATAATTAAATTGATAACCTATGACGAAAAGAGGAAAACATTGAGGCAAAAGAAGAAATTGCTTGTTTTGAGCAATTTCTTCTTTTGCCACTATGTTTTTAAAAAGCTGTCTGCTGCAGAGGCGTCAGAAAGGGTCTATATGGGGGAAAGGGTTAAAGTATAATCATTGAATAGAATTTAAAACATTAACAAAAATCGTCTGCTGCAGATACATGCACACTTGGGAATGGGCCTAAGAACAACTTCATCTACTTTCTCGACTTTGGTAAATAGCAATGTGGAAAAAGTAACCACAGCTTTTACAGAAATCTTTATATTTTTATTTAAGTATTGTAAGCATTTAAAATGAAATTGAAAGACATGTCAATTATAAATAATACAATAATACAAACAAGTTTTAAAAAGAAAATATATATCAAGTACTATTACAAAAGCACTAAAAGTACATTATAAAATATAACCACATTTAATCTTATTACAGTCAAACCTATCTTAAACCTTTTCCTCCTCACAACAATTTTGTAGCAGACGATTTTCAAAAAAAAATGTCAAAAATATGGAAAATATCGTTATTGAGTAGAATTGAAAACATCGAAATTGTTTAAAATGAACAATTTCCTCTTTTGCAACAATATTTTCAAAAGCTGTCGACTGCAGAGACAATAATTAAACTGTCGGTTCTAGAAATAATCCCTGTTTGTGTCAAATTGATTTCAAAGTCGTCTGCTGCTGATTCATTTAAAGTCAGAGCATGGCAGACACAATCATGGAGCAGTGATTCCTGAGGTGTCAACCTGACCAACAGACAGGCGATGCAAAAAACTTGCCATGATCTTAAATTATGGTGCATGGAAAAGATTGCCAACTCTTTTTAAGAACTGGAATATACATGTAGTTACATTGCTAAAAAATGTTCACATTTAAGTTTGTTGAAAAAACATGTCAGTAAAAAGAGAACATTGAAAAGTGTTTTTACTGCCAAAACAAACAGTATATGACCATGGCCGTGAATTCAATATCAAACTGAAGCACATAAGGTTCCCCCAAAAAATATTTGTAACTTAAAATGTTAATTGATTTGATGTCTTAACCCTTTCCCTCATATAGACGCTTTCTGACGCCTCTGCAGCAGACAGCTTTTTGAAAACATAGTGACAAAAGAAGAAATTGCTCAAAACGAGCAATTTCTCCTTTTGCTACAATGTTTTCCACTTGTAGTCATAGGTTGTCCATTCAATTAAAGAGATTTTCTATTTTTTGACAAAATATGTTCAAAGTCGTCTGCTGCAGAATTGTCGTATGAGGGAAAGGGTTAAAAGTTGTCTGCTTAGACACAGTCTAACCCTTTCCCACATACGACACAGCTGCAGCAGACGACTTTGAAAACATTGTCACAAAAACCTGGAAAAACTCCATAAAAGATAGCTTAATTGTTAAATAAAATTGAAAATATTGTGGACAAAAGAGAAATTGCTCATCATGAGCAATTTCACCTATGGCCACAATATTTTCAAATGTCGTCTGCTGCTATTGCGTCAAAATGCGTCTGCAGGTGGGAAAAGGTTAAAATTGGAAGCATTATTTTAATACAGAGATGACTAAATATTGGGAGCAAGAGAAAGTGCTGATGATGAACAATTTCTATTTTTTCAGCTATTTTGTCACAATGTTATATGATGCAGGTGTCCAATGTTATCTGAAAACGGTAAATAATATCACATTCACTTCTCACTCTCTCAAAGTGAATTCGACCCAAAAAATCTCGACAAACAAGACAAACAGAAGAAAAAAGAAAAACTCATTTGTTTTGTACAATTTTCATTTTTCTTATAACCGGTAAGTCTTTTCATACAGTTCTCAAACATTTGCTCTTTGAGAGCAAAGTCAATCATTCACATAAATAATTATTAAAACAAACAATTCCCATTCTTTGGAAGCCAATATAGCAAAAGGAGGAAAGAGCAATTACTCCATTTGCCACAATGCTTTGTTTTCTTACAAATAATTCCCTCTCATTTGTAGAAATATTCCATATCTTTGCCTCGGATCCATTGCTACAGATGTGTTGTTTGTTGCATTTTAACCCTTTCTGACTTACAGACGCTTTCTGACGCCTCTGCAGCAGACGTTAATTGAAAACATTGTAATAAAGGTGAAATTGCTCATGATGAGCAATTTCACCATTTGCTACAATGTTTTCAACTCTATTTAATAATGAAACTGTCATTAATGGAGATTTTTCACATTTTTGATAAGATGTTTTTCAAAGTCGTCTGCTATAGATTTGTTGTATGAGGGAAAGGGTTAATTAACCCTTTCTGTCATACGGCAATTCTGCAATAGACAATTTTGAACATATTTTATCAAAAAATAGAAAATCTCTATAATTGAATGGATAACCTATGACTATATCCCTCATATAGACGCTTTCTGACGCTTCTGCAGCAGACAGCTTTTTGAAAACATAGTGACAAAAGAAGAAATTGCACAAAAGGAGCAATTTCTCCTTTTGACACAATGTTTTCCACTTTTAGTCATAGGTTATCCGTTCAATTATAGAGATTTTCAATTTTTTGACAAAATATGTTCAAAGTCGTCTGCTGCAGAATTGTCGTATGAGGGAAAGGGTTATGTACCAAATACTAAACATTTTACTTTTACCATTTACAATACCTCTACAGCAGACAACTTTTGAAAAACATTGTGTCAAAAAAAGAAATGGTACAAAATGAGTAATATTTCCTTTTGTCACAATGTTTTCAACTCTATTCAATGATTATATATACTCTTTCCTTTATAAAGATTTACCATATTTTTGCAAAGTTAATTTTTAAATTCATCTACTGCAGAATTGTTGTATGTGGGAAAGGGTTTATTTCATAATCCCATTCATTTCATAAAGAATTCACAAAATTCACATATAACAAAATGATTTAATCACTATGCTATCAAACTCTTTCACGAAAGAGTGACATATTTATTCTATACTTGTACTGTCCTCTTAATATCTCTTCACCCATACATGAGCTTAACCGCGTCTTCATAGCCACCATTTTGTGTCTTACATGTTTTTCAAAATCCATTTCCCACATACAACAAAACAAATCTGCAGCAGATGACTTAAAACAACATCAAGGCAAAAATATGGAAAATGTCTGTAAATGAAAGTTTTGAAAAGTGTTGAAAACATTTTTCGCAAACGATGAATACATGTATTCACCTTTTGTTAAACTTTTTCAAATATTGTCTGCAAGTGTAGAGTTAACCCTTTCCCTTATACAACAATGCAGACGACTTTGAATATATCTAGCTTAAAACAAGAGCAGTCTCTAAAAAAAAAGAATAATTATTAAACACAGTTGAAAATGTTGTGGCGAAAGGAGAAATTGCTCGTTATGAGCAATTTCTTCTTCTGCCACAATGTTTTCAAAAGTCGTCTGCTGCAGAGGCGTCGAAAAACGTCTGTATGTGGGAAAGGGGATTATACCGTCATTTACTCAGAAATTTCCATATTTTTGACAAAACGCTTTCAATGTTGTCTGTTGCAAATTTATCGTATGTGGCAACCTGTTAACAGTTCACAAGTCTAAATAAGCGCATGAGGCTAGTAAGGATATAATGGTAGATGATGAAGACATGGTTCTAGTGGTGGTCACAGAAATGATTATTTATAGATCATGACATCACAGGGCCAACAGGTCCTACAGGTCCCGGTGCTCCCATTTGTGGATATGGTGAAATAGACGGATATGACACAATTGATTGCGGTGGTGAAGGTCCTCCTCCGTATTGAGGCTGTGAGTATATTGTCACTAATTCTCCGATTACGTTACAAATATCAGCGAACAATGGACGGTCTTTCGGACTCTCAGCTGTACACTTTCTTATTAGATCGACGATCTCGTTTGGACAGTGTTCTGATATATCCAGGGATATGTCCCCTGCTTTAAGTCCCCTTAACAACTCCTCGTCCGATCTGTTTTTATGGGGCAGATGGCCCAAGTGAAACACCTCCCACATGAATACACCAAACGCCCAAACGTCACTTTTTGTCGAATAATCTGCTTCCAGAGCAGCTTCTGGCGACAACCATCGAAGTGGAATTGCAGTTTGATTTCGGATCACATACTCGTTCATATACACATCACGTGATAACGCCATGTGGGATATTTTCAATTCAAGTCGTGACGTGAGAAGCACATTACGTGAAGCTAGATCTCTGTGTATGAATCTCTGATTGGATAAATGTTCCATTCCTAGCGCCACCTGGTTACACATGCCAATCTTCTGAATGATGGTCAGCGGTGGAATCCTCTGGACACGGCGGATATTGGTGTCCACTCGAGATGCCAATAAAAACTGTTTCAAATCTCCCTGTTGAAGACAATAAGATGAATTAATAAACTTTTATAATCAACCCTTGCAACAAATCTGAAGCAGACGACTTTGTAAACTTCCAACAAATCTGAAGCAGACGACTTTGTAAACATCCAACACATCTGAAGCAGATGACTTTGTAAACATCCAACACATCTGAAGCAGACGACTTTGTAAACAACTAGCCTAAAATAAGGAAAATCTCTATAACATAACTGAAAGTATGCTTATTGGATCGAGTTGAAAACATTGTATCGCAAAAGTAGAAAATGTTTCTCTCTTTGTCACAATATTTGTCATCAACATTTGTCAGCATGTGAGATAGAGTTCACCCTTTCCCACCTACGGGCATTTTCTGATGCCTCTGCAGCAGACGACTTTTGAAAACATTTCTTTCATTTACAGAGATTTTTCATATTTTTGCCAAGATGTTTTCAAAGTTGTCTGCTGCAGATTTGTTGCATGTGGGAAAGTTGTTAAATGGAATCAACATAACATGCATAACACAGTAGGACAGAAAATGGAAGCTTCTGTTCCAAGATTGTGAATGGAAAACCCTTTCACAAACTGTGATCATTTAATCAAAATTCACAAACTGATCATTTATGCCAAACCTTGTTACCCCTTTCCCTCATACGACAATTCTGCAGCAGACAACTTTGAACATATTTTGTCAAAAAATAGAAAATCTTTATAATTGAATGGATAACCTATGGCTAAAAGTGGTAAACATTGTGGCAAAAGGAGAAATTGCTCGTTTTGAGCAATTTCTTCTTTTGTCACTATGTTTTCAACAAGCCTTCTGCTGCAGAGGCGTCAGAAAGCGTCTATATGAGGGAAAGGGTTAATTATATAGATGAACTTACCCAATCACAATGTTCCATGATATAGAACTGAGGGTCTACTTCTCGACATACTCCCAATAGTTTGATTATGTTGTTCTGGTCCAATCTGGAGTACATGTCTAATTCACGTTGAAATTCATAAAAATGGTGCTCTTCCTTCGTCATGAGTGACTTTACGACAACTTGTGTTTCAATTTCTCCGGCTCGTATACCACGGGCCTTCGCCAAGAATACATCACCAAACTGAGTTTTTCCTAAAATTTTGAAGAAAAAAACATAATATTTTAAAGCATGTTCAAGGGGAAGATAACACTCAGTTAACCCTTTCCCACCTGCAGACGCAATAGCAGCAGACGACTTTTAAAAACATTGTGGCCAAAGGTGAAATTGCTCATAATGACCTATTTCCCCTTCAGCCACAATGTTTTCAACTTCATTTAACAATTAAGATATCTTAAATGGAGATTTTTCGGGTTTTTGTATTTCTGTTTACAAAGTCGTCTGCTGCAGATTTGTTGTATGTGGGAAAGGGTTGAACTTCATTCTTGAACTAAAGTATGTAAGTTATATCAGAACATCAGCCTTGAACTAAATAAAGTATGTAAGTTATATCAGAATAGCCTTGAACTAAAGTATGTAAGTTATGGTATCAGAACATCATTCTTGAACTTAAGTATGTAAGTTATCAAAACATCAGCCTTGAACTAAAGTATGTAAGTTATGGTATCAGAACATTATTCTTGAACTAAAGTATGTAAGTTATTGCATCAGAACATCATTCTTGAACTAAAGTATGTAAGTTATGGTATCAGAACATCATTCTTGAACTCAAGTATGCAAGTTATGGATTGGAACATCTGTCTTTCAGTTAATTTTTGTTTGAATAGACAATAATCAATTTCCAAGTTGTCTACTGCAGATTTTTGTATGTGATAAAGATGGGGCATAAAAGCAGATGACTCTTCTTATATCCTACCTAAGAAATGGTTACATAAAGATGCTTTCTGACAACTTTGCAAGAGCAACTTTTGAAAATATTGTGATAAAAGGAGAAATTAAAGTCATCTGCTGCTGAATAAATGTATGTTGGAAAGGAATATTACCCAGCATTCCAAGCATCTGTAGTTCATGTCTAGGAAAGAAGAGACGATCAAGACTGGATTTTCCGACACTTCTTTGCGACTGATGAGAAAGATTCTGTGACTGTGTCTGCGAGTTGGAATGTGACGAGTGAGACGGGTGGGAGCTCAACGCTGACACATGCGACCTGTTGTCACTATCACTGCGACACTGGGTTCCTCCTGAATCCCGGTCTCTGTCCTTCATTAACAGTTCATGTTGCTCTTGTGTCAAATTCCCATTTTGTTTTTCAGTTCCCACTGTAAAAATGATCAAATCATTTACTGTTTCAAAGTTGTAACAAAATCATTAAAACAAAACAATTCTACATGTCCTCAC
Source organism: Serripes groenlandicus (assembly GCA_031761405.1). NCBI lineage: Eukaryota > Metazoa > Mollusca > Bivalvia > Cardiida > Cardiidae > Serripes > Serripes groenlandicus. The sequence continues at coordinate 18,757,079 of JASEVX010000001.1, forward strand.
TGTAAAAAATAGCAACTAACTTACTGTTTCAATATTGCAACAAAGTCCTTTAAAACAAAACAATTCTGTTCTCATTGTAATGTGAAACCATTTAACCCTTTCCCACAAACAGCAAATCTGCAGTAGACGACTTCGAAAACATATTGACAAAAACATGAAAAATCTTCATAAATAAGGGTTTCATTATTAAGAAGAGTTAAAAACATTGTGGCAAATGGAGAAATTGCTCGTTATGAGCAATTTATCCTTTTGCCAGTGTTTTCAAAAAGTCATCTGCTGCAGAGGTGTCAGAAAGCATCTGTATGTGGGGAAGGGTTAAGGTACTATTTCCAAAATCAACCAAAATCATTTAACCCTAAGTTCTCACAAAGGACAAAAATATAGAAAATCTCCACTTATGATAATATTTATTATTAAATAGAGTAAAAACATTGTGGCAAAAAAAAAATTGCTTGTTTTGAGCAATTTCTTCTTTTGTCACAATGTTTTCATAAGTCGTCTGCTGCAGAGGCGGCAGAAAGTTACCATATGTAGGAAAAAAAACATGAGAAAAACTTACTAAGATTTTTCCTGTTTCTTCTATTCAGTAAAAGCCTATAGCTACAGTATGCCGTAAGACCAATAACCAGGGCTAGATAGGCAGCAGCGCTGCAGACGGCAATGATCACTGTACGCATCATATCAAACTCTTCTTCTTCATCATTCTCATTTCTTCCGCCATAATCTGACCCACCTGAAATAGAGGTTCAACTGAATTAACTAAACACCACATGCAGCCGCATTTTAACACATCTGCAGCAGACGAATTTGAAAACATTGTGACTAAAAGAGAAATTACTCATAATGAGCAATATCTCATTTAGCCACACCTTTTTCCACTCCATTTGATAATTGTAACTCTTCTTTTTGGAGATAGTTTTTGTTCATTTTGAGGAAATTTTCCACTCCTACTCAATGTTTTCAAAATTCGTCTGTTGCAGATGAGGGTAATGGTTAATTAAAAAATAATAATAAGAATCCTTCATATTTGTTAATATGAATCAATAGATGGCATTTATATTCTGTTTTTAAAACTGTTTTCTTAGTTTGTCAATCTATTTTCCATGTCAAAGGGAAACAACTCTAGATTTCTTAATAAACATAAGAAAATAAGAATACTCACCCTTTTTCCGTAACAGATGATCTCTTTGCCGATGACTTATAATTAAACTCTTTCCCACATACAGACGCTTTCTGATGCTTCTGCAGCAGAAGACTTTTGAAAACATTGTGGCAAGCGGAAAATTGCTCATAACGAGCAATTTCTCCTTCTGCCACAACGTTTACAACTTTATTCAATAATACTTTTCAAATTTATAGAGAATTTCCATGACTTTCAAAGACGTCTGCTGCTGATTGGTTGTATGTAAGTGGAAAATGGTTAAACTCCGTCACCCGGAACCAATTTTGCCTCTGTGCCACCAGTATAGAGCCGGGCCAGCTAGCATATCCGCAGACTCTGACCAGGCTATGTACTGTTAATTGGCTGCTCAACTCAACGTTTTTATCTTAACCCCTTCCCTCATACGACAATTCTGCAGCAGACGACTTTGAACATGTTTTGTCAAAAAATAGAATATCTCTATAATTCAATGGATAACCTATGACTAAAAGTGGAAAACATTGTGAAAAAGGAGAAATTGTCTAGAACAAGACATTTCTTACAAACTTTGCAATTGTGTATCATAAAGAATGCTTTAATTTCCCCACACCGAGTTGTTTTCAAAGTAATAAACACTAATAAATTATATATAGTAACAGGTTTGAAAAAACATAGGAAGAAAAATTTCTTGATGATCATTATAGACCCTGAACCTAACTGGAAACATCATGTTGAGCACACACTCAAGAAATGTGATTCATTACAATACCTACTTCTAAAAATTAAATAGTTTCTTAACCCTTTCCCTCATAAAGACCCTTTCTGACGCCTCTGCAGCAGACAGATTTTTGAAAACATAGTAACAAAAGAAGAAATTGCTGCACATATAACGCATTGACCAGACACTTGATGCACCATCAGAAGATCTCCGGAATGAAATTTCAAGCAAGAATAGACTATAAACTAGAATGGATTGCTCCACGGAGCACGTGTGTCACCTGCACCTGCTCATTGAAAGTGTGATGGACAGACAGACAGACAGACAGACGCCGGACAAAAAAAAAAGTAATCCCTAAGTGCCCACCATGCTACGCAGGGTGACACAAAAAGCAATCATCATTTACAAATCATTAAATGAACTATGTCCTGAATACCTCGGAGACAAATTCAAGCACTCCCAAAAAAAATGTCTAAGATCCTTTGATAACAAGCTGTTACAGTTACCAAAACAGAACCTAGAATTCTTCAGAAATCTATTTAGGACCAAAAATTTGGAATGATATTCCCTCACAAAATCAGACTGCAAATGATTGAAATTGACATTATATTCTTTTAACCATTTCCCTCATATAGACGCTTTCTGGCGCCTCTGCAGCGGACGGCTTTTTGAAAACATGGCAACAAAAGAATAAATTGCTCAAAACAAGTAATTTTTCCTTTCGTCAGCATGTTTTCAACTCTATTCAATTATTGTAATTTCATTTAAAGGGAGTTTCCAATTTATTCCGAGAATGTTTTCAAAGTCGTCTGCTGCAGATTTTTTGTATGTAGGAAATGTTTACCTACTCAAACAGAGTATCACTTCATCTACAAACTGCTAGAAACCTGTATAATTGACTGAAATACTTTAATCCATCCATCTTGATCTAACAGGTGTCTTAGCTAAGTTATTATCATGTCAAGTATAACATTCATAGTTTTGGTGCAGCACGCAAAAAAAGGTCTTATTACATCATTGCTGTGGTATGATTTTACTTATTATTCACATGTTTTGTTACCAATTTGCTTTTATTTTGAATTGTTTATATCTCTTGTGTATGTTTAACCCTAAATTCCCTCATACGACAATTCTGCAGCAGACAACTTTGAATATATTTTGTCCAAAAATATAAAATCTCTATAATTGAATGGATAACCTATGATTAAAAGTCGAAAAAATATTGTGTCAAAAGGAGAAATTGCTTGTTTTGAGCAATTTCTTCTTTTGTCACTATATTTTCAAAAAGCCGTCTGCTGCAGAGGTGTCAGAAAGTGTCTATATGAGGGAAAGGGTTAAGAGATATTGTTAACATATTTGCCCAGATGTTTTGAAAGCCATCTGCTGCAGAATTGTTGTATTTGGGAAAGGGTTAAATGTTCACTGATTGTATTTTGATTCATGGAACAGTAAAACTGGTTGTTATTTGCACAATTAAAGTTAAAGACCAAAAAAACATTAATTGGCTTATTCTTCAGTCTAGAGAAAAACAGAACAGAACTCCCGAGCAAATTAGATTCAAATAAAAGCCATAAAACTTTCTCTTTTTATTTATCTCAGTGCTAATGAGCCTGCTTTATAATACAACTATGATTAAATCATTTTCTACATATAACAACAAATCTGCAGACGACTTTAACCCTTTCCCTCATACAACAATTATGCAGCAGACGACATCGAACGTATTTTGTCAAAACATAGAAAATCTCCATAATTGAATGGATAACCTATGACAAAAAGTGGAAAACATTGTGGCAAAAGGAGAAATTGCACGTTCTGTGCAATTTCTTCTTTTGTCACTATGTTTTCAAAAAGCCGTCTGCTGCAGAGGCGTCAGAAAGCGTCTATATGAGGGAAAGGGTTAAATGAATGTACATGTATAACAAGTAACTGGATTGCAAGCAATACCATAGTCCCCTACCGGTTTGCACTAAGTCCAAAAAGGGGCATAACTCATAAAAAAATTGACGAAATCCCATGAAACGCGAACTTGATCTGTGACACATGATTACAGAGGCATATACAAAATTTCAGCTCAATACCTCAAAGCATGTAGAAAAAAAATGCGGAAAACGAATATTCTAAGTCCAAAAAGGGGCATAACTCATAAAAAAATTGACGAAATCCCATGAAACGCGAACCTGATCTGTGACACATGATTACAGAGGCATATACAAAATTTCAGCTCAATACCTGAAAGCATGTAGAAAAAAAATGCGGGAAAACGAATATTCTAAGTCCAAAAAGGGGCATAACTCATTAAAAAATTGACGAAATCCCAGGAAACGCGAACTTGATCTGTGACACATGATTACAAAGGCATATACAAAATTTCAGCTCAATACCTCAAAGCATGTAGAAAAAAAGTGCGGAAAACTGATTTGCCGGACTGACTGACTGACTGACAGATGGACTGACTGACGGACGGACTGACGGACAGAGTGCAAACCTAATAGTCCCCTTCGGCACGCCGGTAGGGGACTAATTATTAAATCAAGCTGAAAATATTGTGACAAAAAGGTGAAATTTTTCCTTTTGTTACAATGTTTTCAAAGAACTTCTGCTGCAGATGCCAGAAATACGTCTGTATTTGGGAAAGAGATAAAGTGCTTACTGGTATTTCATTTAAATTTATATTTATGTATATTAATAATAATCCTTCATTATTTATTCTACCCTTCTAATTTTTATAGGACAAAATGGTGACAAAAAAGGAAATTATTTTCTTAATATTTTCATTTAATTTGTCAATTTAGCTTTGTCAGAAAAAAAAAGGTTCTTGTCACATCTCACATCAGATGATTTTTGGAAACATTATGGTAAAAGGAAAAATTGCTCATAATGTTGTCTACCTGATGTGATATTTTTTCTTTAGAGAAGTTCACTTCGTAATCTTCTGAAGAACATTTTTGATACAGAATTGAAATCAGTACGAAAAGGAGAAATTGCTTATTTCGAATAATGTCTCCTTTACCCACAACTTTTAAAAACAAACAATTTCTCTTTTTCCCATGATGATTTCAAAAGTTTGTCTTCTGCAGGAGTGAAAATATCGTCGTCTGCTGATGAGGAAAAGGATTGTATTATCACATCTGTTCCAACATCACCATAACATTTTCTGGCAACTAAATCTATAGTAAATATCTTCCCATAGAAAACTCAGCCAACATTTTGAAAATTTCTCCAAAATTAATGACAATCTTTGACCTCAGCCATAATAGGGATTTTCTTCTAACCCTGAATCTTCCAAACCTCGAAGAAAACAATTAAATCTTATTTCAATAATTGATTGATGGATTGATTGGGTTTAACGCCATTTTCAACAGTTTTTCAGTCATATCACGGCAGCCAGTTCACATACTCATGTGTTTCCTGGCTTTCTCACACCAGTAATCCACACAAAAATATTTCCAAGCAACTGGCTGCTTTTCCACATAGACTGTAAGCCCACTGGTGGAAGACGAATGACGCTTGTCACAATGACTTTTGTCAAACCACGGAAAGAATATTGGCCGAGCTAGGGTTCAAACTCACAAGCCCCGGATTGACAGCCCGCATTGCTACCGAGGTTCTCGTGGTTAATTGATAACTCTTCGAACCAACAAGAAAACTGCAGCAGATGACTTCAAACACATCTTGGTTAGAATATGGAAAATCTTTAACCCTTAATTATATTTCCCTCATATGACAACTTTGCAGCAGACGACTTTGAACATACTTTGTCAAAAATAGAAAATCTCTATAATTGAATGGATCGATAACCTATGACTAAAAGTAGAAAACATTGTGCCAAAAGGAGAAATTGCTTGTTTTGAGCAATTTCTTCATTTGTCACTATGTTTTCCAAAAGCCGTCTGCTGCAGAGCCGTCAGAAAGCATCTATATGAGGGAAAGGGTTAAAAATGAAAGAATTATGATTGAGTGTGGATAAAAAGTCATTATTAGCAAAGATGACACAATTTCAATTAAGATTTTTATCTTTATTACTTAATAATGACTTAATTTGTTTAATAGTAAATAATATTTTTTTATATTCACTTTTTCGAAAGAAAACAATAAAGACAAAATACATCATGCAGAGTGCTTTAACCCTTTCCCACATATAGACTCTTTCTGACGCTCTTGCAGCAGATGACTTTGAAAACATGTGTCAAAGTGTTTTCAACTCTTCTTAACCCTTTCCCTCATGTAGACGCTTTCTGACGCCTCTGCAGCAGACAGCTTTTTGAAAACATAGTGACAAAAGAAGAAATTGCTCAAAACGAGCAATTTCTTCTTTTGCCACAATGTTTTCCACTTTTAGTCATAGGTTATCCATTAAATTATAGATTTTCTATTTTTTGACAAAATATGTTCAAAGTCGTCTGCTGCAGAATTGTCGTATGGGGGAAAGGGTTAATAATTTATACGGATTTTTCACATTTTTTCCTAGACGTTTTCAAAGTCGTCTGCGGCAGATGTTTTGTTTTTGGTAAAGGGTTATCTTTAATTATATCATTATGTTTGTACTGAAAATGAGACAGATTTCCAATTGTATTTCCCAGATGAATCTTCAGGAAATCACTTCTGAAAACACTGTGGCAAAAGCGGTTATTGCTCATCAATGATTTTTTTATAATTATTCATTAAAAAGATATATTCCATGCTTTATCATAACAATTTTCAAGTCGTATGTTGCAGATTCGTTGTATATTCAGGTCTTCTAAGTTTGTGAACTTAACCCTTTCCCACATACAACAAATCTGCAGCAGACGACTTTGGAAACATGTGGACAAAAATATAGAAAATCCTTATAAATGAGGGTATATTTACTGAAAAAAGTTGACAACATTTTGGCGAAAGGAGAAATTGCTCGTTTTGAGCAATTTCTGCTTTTGTCACAATGTTTTTCAAAAATCGTCTGCTGATGAGGCGTCCGAAAGCGTCTATATGCAGGAAAGGATTAAGTAATTCACTAGTAACAACTAAATGAATCTTAACCCTTTCCCTCATATGACAATTCTGCAGCAGACGGCCTTAAACATGTTTGGTCAAAAAATGTAAAATCTCTATAACTGAATGAATAACCTATGACTAAAAGTGGAAAACATTGTGACAAAAAGAGAAATTGCTTGTTTTGAGCAATTTCTTCTTTTGTCACTATGTTTTCAAAAGGCTGCCTGCTGCAGAGGCGTCAGAAAGCGTCTATATGAGAGAAAGGGTTAAGACATCAGAATATCTTTCAAAACTTCTCAGTTGACTGCTAGTATAATAAAGTCATCCGAGAAAAAACTAAGAATAATGATATAATGATGCCACGATGAGCTTGTGATAATCACAAAGTTAGAATGCTCTATGATATGACGGAAAGGGGGGGAGGGTTAATGCTAAAATGCAAAGTACAACATTCTTCGCAAAATCTACATACACTCTTGGTCATAAAACCTGAAAGGTGCTTTTAACTCAAAGAGCTCAGACAAAGACAGCGATTTGGTCTGAGATTTTTATTTGACAGGAATAACTGATTTATACCTCACAGAGATAAACACACAAAAATGTTTTTAAAAAAATCCACAGGAGTCAAGTAAGTAAACCCAGAATTTATGGTAATTTACTCCGCAACACACGATTGTGATATAGACTTGGTCTCATAGAATCCTGGAGCAGATCACTTTGAATGACATTTTGAAAAAGTAAGCAATGCCTATCTTTTCCGTTTTTTTTTTTAAAGGAAACAATACTTGACTTCATTCTAATAATCGTTTTATGTTTCCATTAAATTGATTTTAAAAAGGAAAAACACAAAAGTGTATGTCCATCTAGTTAACCCTTTCCCTCATATAGACGCTTTCTGGCGCCTCTGCAGCAGTCGGCTTTTTGAAAACATTGTGACAAAAGAAGAAATTGCTCGAGACGAGCAATTTCTCCTTTTGCCACAATGCTTTCCACTTTTAGTCATAGGTTATCCATTCAATTATAGAGATTTTCTGACAAAATATGGTAAATGATCCGAAAAGCTTAAGGGGAAAAAAAAGTAAAAACCACATCAAGGTTTCATGTTTAAAAATGTAACACTTATCTATGTACAGATTTTTTATAGTCGATATTAAAACTGAATATCATTAATTTGACTGCTACAAAATCTACAGCAATAAGTGGTTTATCACAGTTGATAATGTGAAATGCTTTTAACAGTATGCTAACTCCGTCAAACTGCATGCATTCTCATTTCACAATTTTAATTACATCATCGACTTTAGATGCTATTATAAAAATTAATTTCTGATTAACATTGAGTTAACCCTTTCCCTCATACGGCAATTCTGCAGCAGACGACTTTGAATATATTTTTGTCAAAAAATGGTAAATCTCTATAATTGAATGGATAACCTATGACTAAAAGTGGAAAACATTGTGGCAAAAGGAGAAATTGCACGTTTTGTGCAATTTCTTCTTTTGTCACTATGTTTTCAAAAAGCCGTCTGCTGCAGAGGCGTCAAAAAGCGTCTATATGAGGGAAAGGGTTAAATAAGAAATAATTATTGCTCTGCTCAAAACAAATACAATGTAGTTTCTTTTTTTCCCACATTGTTTTGAACTATGTATCAAAACAAACTTCCAAATGTACCAATATCACAATTTACAGTAGAATACACATGCCTGACAACTACACTATCAGGAACTCAGTTCATTTCTTAAACTGTTTGAACCAAAGGTCCCCAGTTCGAATCCCATGATGGGTAGGTTATTCCTTTGGTATTTTTCCTCTCAAACTGCGTGATAACTGGTCATATATGTCTCCAGGCCAGGAAGCATAATTGTTTATGTCAAGCGTGATTTATATAAGCTGAAAGCTTGTTTTGCAATCAACGTAAAATATATCAATTGTTTGTTTTGAATGCAACTGAGTCACAAATTGAAAGAAAACTTTTGGGACCGAGATTTAAACTTTGTGGGAAAAGCAGAAATTGCTCATTATTAACCCTTTCCCACATACAACTAATTTGCAGCAGACGACATTAAACATATTTTGTCAAAAAATGGAAAATCTCTATAATTGAATGGATAACCAATGACTATAAGTGGAAAAGATTGTGGCCAAAGGTGAAATTGCTCATCATGAGCAATTTCACCTTTGGCCACAATGTTTTCAAAAGTCGTCTGCTGCTATTGCGTTAAAATGCATCTGCAAGTGGGAAAGGGTTATACCTGATAGTTTGAAAACATCTAGGTAAATTTATAGAAAGTTAGTAGCAATCTAGGTTTACTTATTTAATAGAGTTGAAAGCAAATGTGGCGAAACGAAAAACTGCTCATCATGACCAATTTCTCCTTTTGCCTCAATGTTTTCAAAAATATTCTGCAGATGCATGAAAAAAGAAGTTTAGAAAGGGCAATTGCATGTATGTAAAAAACACAAAACTGAAAATTGTAAGTTTTATGTTGTGAAAAAAATGTACAAAAAATCTAGGACATTTTATACAACAATATTGTATCACTGATTAATCCTATCCTTTAATCCTTACCCTCATATAGACGCTGTCTGACGCCTCTGCAGCAGGCGGCTTTTTGAAAACACGGCCGCAAGAGAAAAAATTGCTCAAAACGAACAATTGCTGCTTTTGTCACCATGTTTTCAACTCTATTCAATTATTGTGAACTATACTTTCATTCAAGTCAATAGCTGCAGCTTTCTTGTATGTGGGAAAGAGTTAAGATATTTTTTTTAAGCAGATGCATCTTAAACATTACACATGACGTAAATGGTACACATAGACCTTTATCATTGAACTCTGGGCATTTCTCTCTCTTTGATCATGCTTCCATAACCCTTTCCCACATACAACAAATCTGCAACAGACAACTTTGAAACCCATAGGTTAAAACTATGGAAACTCGCTGTTTGTGAAAGTATTATCATAGAAAAGAGTTGTTAACCTTGTGGCAAGATGAGAAATTAATCATTATGAGCAATTTCTCCTTTTCCTACAAAGTTTTCAAAGGTATTCTGCTGCACATGCATCAATATGTGTCTGCAAGAGGGAAAGGGATATTCTGAAATCACTGTACAAATGAGTATCAACTAATTATTTTTCTATATGTATCTGTTTGATTCAATGAAAGACATTTGCAATGAGATTAAGTTTTTGACATGACGTAGTATTCCTTTACCCGATATAGTTCCTTGATGATACCGCTAAAGCAGGCGACTTATGAAAAACATAGTGAAAAAAGATGAGAAATTGCTAAAAATAAATGGCAAAATCTCCTTTTTTCACAAAGTTTTTGAACTTAGTATAAAAATCATAATACAAGTTTAACCCTTTCCCTCATACGACAATTCTGCAGCAGACGACTTTGAACGTATTTTGTCAAAACATAGAAAATCTCCATAACTTAATGGATAACCTATGACTAAAAGTGGAAAACATTGTGGCAAAAGGAGAAATTGAACGTTTTGTGCAATTTCTTCTTTTGCCAGTATGTTTTCAAAAAGCCGTCTGCTGCAGAGGCGTCCGAAAGCATTTATATGAGGGAAAGGGTTAACAAATATTACGTTACACTTTTTTCTTTAGTCGATTTCAAAGCAATTATCTCTAAAAAGTGTTCATATTAAAGTATAATGATTGAAACAAGTTGAAAACAATGTGGCAAAAGGAGATTTCACCTTTTGTCACAATGTTCACTACAGTTGGCAGATGCTAAGGCATCACAATGTTCATGTATGATGAATGAGGGAAAGTGTTAATAATGATTTACAACAGATTTAAAGGATTGATCACATATATAAAGCTAGCACATTTCAAATAGAAGTCTACAAGCTCATGGTATTGAAAGGGATAACCCATAATACCCTACTAATATTAAATATTAATGTCTTTTGAAATATCTATCAGCTCTGGCACCTTTGGTGCCAACTCTTTACTCATTGACCGTTCATACATACAGAGCTAATGAGCAATTTCTCCTTTTGCCACAACGTTTTCAAATCTATTCACTTGCAGTTTGCATTTTGAGAGATTCTATATTTTTGCCTACATCTGCTGCAGATTTGTTGTACATGAGAATTGGTTTAAAACACTGTAAGCAACGAAATGACAACTTGCTCAAGTGTCCAATAATTGTCTGTAGAGTTCAACTTTTTGCTAAATGTTTTCAACCAACTCCGCAATCTTTCTTTAATAATCATGCATTAAATAATTATGGAAGTAAATTAGAAAATAGCCTATGAAAAATTAAACAGATTAACAAACAGAATATCACATGCGCCATCTATGCAACTCCGCCAAAACCATTCATGCAGCACTTTGAAGCATTCCAAGCGAACACTTATCGTTTGTAGGTGGAGTCCAGTTTCAGCAGACAACAATGGTGTCACACCCGCAGAAATCACAGATAAAATATTAATAACACTGATCCCACTAGCATGAATGGTTTGTGGTAGAATGGAATAGCTGGCTGCGTGGAGGAATTGAAATAATTTCTATAATAGTCCCCATCTGAAAGAGGAAATGGAAAATAACTTATGTTCATGCCATTGCTTTTTAAATTAAGACACTTCTTTTCTATTGTTTTATCAATAACTCCACAAAATTATTTATAGTGGATTCTCAATTCAAATGCTATCATAGAGAGACATACATCAGACATTATGGCAATTAACCCTTTCCCTCATATAGAAGCTTTCTGATGCCTCTCCAGCAGACGGCTTTTTAAAAACATAGTGACAAAAGAAGAAATTGCACAAAACGTGCAATTTCTCCTTTTGCCACAATGTTTTCCACTTTTTGTCATAGGTTATCCATTCAATTATAGAGATTTTCCATTTTTCGACAAAATATGTTCAAAGTCGGCTGCTGTATAATTGTCGTATGAGGGAAAGGGTTAAGTTTCAAAAAGGTAGAATCATTGAAAAGAGTTTAAAACAAGCAAATTCAGAGAATCATGGTCCCCCGCCAGGGTCAAGGTCACAAAAATTGGTATTGATGGAAAGGGGTTGTCACAAGGAATACACATGTGAAATATGAAAGCAGTACCTATTACGGTTCAGAAGTAAGGGCCATAACTCCGTGAAAAATCATCCAACCGGAACGCAAACACGATATGCGCATCTACACTTGGTGGTGATCCTTCCTATGAAGTTTCATAAAATTCCAAAAAGCGGTTGCAGAGAAATAGCCCGGAAATGAATTTAGTCATACATAGCCTGATGGTGGAGTAAAGGGCCATAACTCTGTGAAAAATAATCCAACCGGAACGCAAACACGATATGCGCATCTACACTTGGTGGTGATCCTTCCTATAAAGTTTCATCAAATTCCAAAAAGCGGTTGCAGAGAGATAGCCCGGAAATGAATTAAGTCATACATAGCCGGATGGTGGGGTAAAACTCCGTGAAAAATCATCCAACCGGAACGCAAACACGATATGCGCATCTACACTTGGTGGTGATCCTTCCTATAAAGTTTCATAAAATTCCAAAAAGTGGTTGCAGAGAAATAGCCCGGAAATGAATTTAGTCATACATAGCCTGATGGTGGAGTAAAGGGCCATAACTCCGTGAAAAATAATCCAACCGGAACGTAAACACGATATGCGCATCTACACTTGGTGGTGATCCTTCCTATGAAGTTTCATAAAATTCCAAAAAGCGGTTGCAGAGAAATAGCCCGGAAATGAATTTAGTCATACATAGCCTGATGGTGGGGTAAAGGGCCATAACTCCGTGCAAAATAATCCAACCGGAACGCAAACACGATATGCGCATCTACACTTGGTGGTGATCCTTCCTATGAAGTTTCATAAAATTCCAAAAAGCGGTTGCAGAGAAATAGCCCGGAAATGAATTTAGTCATACATAGCTTGATGGTGGAGTAAAGGGCCATAACTCCGTGAAAAATAATCCAACCGGAACGCAAACACGATATGCGCATCTACACTTGGTGGTGATCCTTCCTATGAAGTTTCATAAAATTCCAAAAAGCGGTTGCAGAGAAATAGCCCGGAAATGAATTTAGTCATACATAGCCTGATGGTGGAGTAAAGGGCCATAACTCCGTGAAAAATAATCCAACCGGAACGCAAACACGATATGCGCATCTGCACTTGGTGGTGATCCTTCCTATGAAGTTTCATAAAATTCCAAAAAGCGGTTGCAGAGAAATAGCCCGGAAATGAATTTAGTCATACATAGCCTGATGGTGGGGTAAAGGGCCATAACTCCGTGCAAAATAATCCAACCGGAACGCAAACACGATATGCGCATCTACACTTGGTGGTGATCCTTCCTATGAAGTTTCATAAAATTCCAAAAAGCGGTTGCAGAGAAATAGCCCGGAAATGAATTTAGTCATACATAGGGGTAAAGGGCCATAACTCGTCAGGGTCAAGGTCACAAGGTCAAAAAATTGGTATTGATGGAAAGGGGTTGTCACAAGGAATACACATGTGAAATATGAAAGCAGTACCTATTACGGTTCAGAAGTTATGACCAAGGTTAAAGTTTTTGTGACAGCGTGACTGACGGACTGACGGACGGACTGACGGACTGACGGACTGACGAATGAGAAATAATAGTCCCCAGCTTTCGCTAAAAGCGGGGGACAAAAACATTGTAGCTAAAGGAGAAATTGCTATTTTTCCAACTGCCACCATTGTTTTCAAAAGTCTTCTGCTACAGATGTGTCAGAATGCATCCTGAATGTGGGAAAGGTATAAGAATCGATAGGAATACTCATTCAAATTGGAAAATGGAAATCATTGTTGAATCTGCAAACAAGTGGGCCAGGATGACAACTTACTATGGGTGATCCAATACCACATACAACAAATCTGCAGCAGACGAGTTTGAAAACATAGTGACAAAAACCTGAAAAATCTCCATAAAAGATTGCTTAATTGTTAAATAAAGTTGTAAACATCGTGGCCAAAGGAGAAATTGCTCATCGTGAGCAATTCCTCCTTTGGCCACAATGTTTTCAACGTCGTCTGCTGCTATTGCGCCAAAATGCGTCCACAGGTGGGAAAGGGTTAAAAAAAATCTTGCTTCCAGCTCATTTTCAAATTCACAAAATGAACAGAAGCATTCATCACCAAATTGTTCTAAGGAACACATGTGCTACCTGCAAAAAGGTAAGTCACTGAAAGCATAATGGACAAACAGACATATGGACATATTTGTGATCCTTAAGTGTTACACTGCCAAAAGCAGGCGACATGAAGAGTTAGATGTGGACCTAAATGCCACTTTGCCTCACCTTTATATTGACAAAACAAAGTGGGTTGATTGTTTGTTTGATTGATTGATTGATTGAGGCATTTGTAACTAGAACCGTGAGTGAACTCACAAAAGGACACCCCCCTTTGCGCTTACAAGACATATGGACAGACAGATATATTCCCGACCGAGATAATCTTACTTCATGCACATCCTCAGGTTTGTGTACTGCAACTGTGTAAAGTTTCATCAGAATCGGTCCAGCTGTTAAGGATGAGTTGCGCTTACAAGACATATGGACAGACAGACAGGGTGATTCATATATACCCCCCACAAAAAAAACTTGTTTGTGGGGGGTATAATAATATTTCAGTCAAATTACAGTGGCCTACATTTTTCCTACCTTTCTCATACCAGAACACCAAACATCGGTCTTTCCTAGCAACTGGCTGCTTTTCCACATAGACTTTCGGTGGAAGATGAATGATGATTGTCACATTGATGTTTTTCAAACATCAGAAAGAATATTGGTTGTGCTGGGGTTTTAAACTCCTGAATTGACAGCTAACTACCGTCTGAACTGACAGTGCTAAGTGCAAACTAAGTAAGACAAAAGTGGACTGAGAGATACTTACTTGCTACATATAAATAAGATGTTGTGTTGATGGTTCCCGCACTGTTATTGGCTATACATCTGTACATCCCCTGATCTTCCATGTACACTTTCGATATATACAGGGTACCATTCTGAAATTGCTGCAAATAGAACAATCCTAGGTAAAAATGGAGGTAAAATCAAGGAATCATTAGAACACTGTGTTCTAGCAGTTTTATCGAAATTTACATTCTTTTCCCATATACAAAGTCTCATACAAAGTCACCTGAGAATAATGATGTCATGAACCTGGAAAAAAACTCAAAGTTTGAATGATACGACACAATAAAATTTCTTGACAATTGTTTGAGGAAGTGTCGACAATATTACTGACAAATCATGAATCTTACCGTAAATCTACTGTGATCCCATTTATTGAGTCCATAATTTTTTAGCCAGGTGATTGCTGGTTTGGGGTCACCAGAGGCCATACAGTGAAGCATCACAGGATGTTCCACATAGGCCGTCGTATTCTTGGGTCTCAACTTGAACCAGGGTCTCTCTGTAAAACACATACAACAACATTTTTACAATTTAACCCATTACTTTACACAGACGACATTTGACACCTGCCATTGAATATGGCTTTTGAAAACATTGCAATAAAATGTGAAATTGCTCAAAGCAAGCAATTTCACCTTTTATTGCAATATTTTCAACTCTTTATCAATATAAATCTTTCAGTTTTCTAGATTGTTGAAATTGTTCATCTGATGATTGTAAAGCAGACGACCTTTGAAAAGTCATGTGAAGTAATGGGTTAACCTCCTTTCCCTCATGTTGACACGTCTGAAGATGGTTTTTGAAAACATGGAAAAATTAGCATTTTCTCCTTTTATCACAATGTTTTCAACTCTTTTCAATGATTAAACCTTTTGTTCCCATATTTTCACCCAGATATTTGATAAGTTGCCTGCTGCACATTTTGTGTTATGTGGGTTACCAGTTATTTACTGAAGCATATTGGGTTGTTGTGATCCATGTATCAGTTTCATTGTCTATGATTAATTAAATGATCAATATCTTTAAAATCGGACCAAAATACTTTCCTTTGCATATATTGGATCTTTCGACACGGCATAAAATGTTTTATCTTATGACAATGCTTGTATCCGATGTAATATACCCATTACACATTTCTTTATATGTGACACGTGTAATATAACATGACCAAATCACTATTTGTGTATTCATCCGCAAATGTTTACAAAATGGCTAAGAACTTGTATCAGGTAAACACAAACGACACGATAGATGGACGAGGTAAAAGGGACCATTATCAGTCATACAAATATCTTTTTGTGTGATTAGTTAACATCCTATTAAGTATTACATGTTGGGACTATTTTCTGACAGCGAAAAACCGATTTTCTTTATGTATTTTGTCATGTGATAAAGAGAATCTGACATTCGTTGTCATTTCATAAACAAGAGGCCCATGAGGGCCTATGCTCTACTGGTATGGTTCTTTGGTCATTTTCAATCCAGAGCATGTATGTATGGTGAAGATCGAATAGTAAATGGAGGCTCTTTTGTGTTCACAAGCTGTATTATAGCAATTTTTACAATTTCATGTGCCATAATCCAGTCTTGCATGGGCAGATCTAGCTGGTTTTCAAAAGGAACCAAGCTCTCATCAATATTTAACTACTATCTAAGTTTGGTGAAGATCATATAGTAAATGGAGCCTCTATTGTGTTCACATGCTCAATTATAGCAATTTGGACAATTTCAAGGGCCATAATCCAGTCTTGCATGGGTGGATCTGGCTGGTTTACGAAAGGAACCGAGCTCTCATGGATATCTTACTACTGTATAAGTTTGGTTAAGATACAATCAAAAGTGAAGACTGTATCGTGTTAACAAGCTCTTTTATAGCAATTTTGAGCATTTCAAGGGCCATAATCCAGTCATGCATGGGTGGATCTGGCTGGTTTTCGAAAGGAACCGAGCTCTCATGGATATCTAACTACTGTATAAGTTTAGTTGAGATACAATCAAATGTGAAGACTGTATCGTGTTAACAAGCTCTTTTATAGCAATTTTGACCATTTCAAGGGCCATAATCCAGTCATGCATGGGCGGATCTGGCTGGTTTTCGAAAGGAACCGAGCTCTCATGGATATCTAGCTACTGTATAAGTTTGGTTGAGATACAATCAAAAGTGAAGACTGTATCGTGTTAACAAGAAATTGTTTACGGACGCACGCACGCACGGACGACGGACAAATCGCCACGACATAAGCCCTTCTGGCCTTTGGCCAGTAGAGCTAAAAATTATTAAACTCGTCCAAAAAATTTGTTATTAAACTCGCCACAGGCTTTCTTAATAACGAATTTCTTGAACTCGTTTAATAAATCTTGTCACATGTCAGATCCTATATGTCTCATATATTCATGAGCAGGTGCTCTTTATCCTGTCCAATGGAATACTAGTCATTCTCATGTCTTCTATCAAAATGGTAACTATACAATAGGAACACTCCACTATTCCCACTTATCGATCTCATTTATTTAAACGGGTTTTCACCCCTGTTGATACCTAATGATTTTGTAGGTGACAATTTGATTGGCCAATGCAAAGGTCAGTCTTAGGCGACCTGTTATATGAAGTCATCAGATCTATATAAACATTAAACCCAGGGCAGGTAATGGGTTACACAAAGTACTTACCAACAACGTCAATAAAGATAGTGGTGTTTATAAATTGCTGTGTGTTTCCGGTATTCACAACAGCTACACATGTATAGAACCCTTTGTCCTCTTGTTTCACACGACGGAAGTACAAGGTTCCATCTGCATCGATAATGTGCGGCGCGAATGTGAAAAGACCCCCTTTCATCCAGTGTATTTTGGGATTCACTTCAGCGTCTGCATGGCACCGGACTTCTGCATCTGAATCCAGCTCTAAATGTGTGTTTTGTGGTACGGGATTGAACTTCAACTTCTCTGAAAACAACAACACCAGTGAGTAAAATTTAATAATCAACCCTTTCCCTCATACGACAATTCTGCAGCAGACGACTTTGAACATATTCTGTCAAAAAATAGAAAATCTCTATATTTGAATGGATAACCTATGACTGAAAGTGGAAAACATTGTGTCAAAAGGTGAAATTACTTGTTTTGAGCAATTTCTTCTTATGTCACTATGTTTTCAAAAAGCCGTCTGCTGCAGAGGCGTCCAAAAGCGTCTATATGAGGGAAAGGGTTAAAGAGTAGTTATTATTATAACTGTTTCAAAATCAGCCAGAATTCAAGTAATTGCAAAATAGTTTGATTAAACAGACTTTCAACAGTTTTTAAAACTAATAATATATACATAGAACCAGAAATAACCCCGCCCCCTGTTGCCCATGTTTATCAAAGGACCAAAATAATGACGAAGCAACCAAATTTCTGCATGTAATAAATTTCTTTGAACAACTTTGAAGGAGGACCACTTAAGGATCATTCCTACCAAGTTTAGTCAAAATACAAACAGTCAGTTTAGGAAGGGATATCGTTTAAAGAAAAAGTTGACAATGGATATGCAGTGCCGCCATCACAATATCTCACCATGAGCACAACCCAAAGGTAACTTGTCTAGCTAGTCAAATTTTAAAACAAGTCAGCACATTAACAAAAGATAATCATTGCTTGTGTCTACATTGACTTCTCATTTCACTGTGTTTAAGTTAAAAGTCTTCGGAATAAAAAATGGCTTATATCGAGAGGGGTTTTCAATTTCATAGAAATGCTCGAGCAATCTTATCTTGGCATATTTCCATGCAGTTTTATGTTGCATTACTTTCAGGTCATGACACCACGTCATCCCACCCTCTCAGTATGAAAGAAATTTCCGAGATAAATACAACATGATTGTAGTATTCTAGTTTTTTAACGTTCCTTTGTTGGTTTTTATTAACCCCATTTTTACAAAAATAACTTTTTTTTAAAACACTATCAACTTCAAACGGATGCAGAAAAACCCTTACACTTTCCCTCATATAGATGCTTTCTGACGCCTCTACAACAGACAGCTTTTTGAAAACATAGTGACAAAAGAAGAAATTGCTCAAAACAACTAATTTCTCCTTTTGCCACAATGTTTTCCACTTTTAGTCATAGGTTATCCATTCAATTATAGAGATTTTCTATTTTTTGACAAAATATGTTCAAAATCGTCTGCTGCAGAAATTTCGTATGAGGGAAAGGGTTACCTCTTTCCAATATCCAACAAATCTGCCGCAGACAGCTTTGAAAAACATTACGGCATAAATATGGAAACTTTTATAATTGAATGTGTAATGACCCAATAGCGCTGAAAACAAGGTGGCAAAAGGTGAAGTTGCTAATTATGAGCTGCTTTTTTTTGTGGCACAATCTTTTCAAAAGTCGTCTGCAGCAGAGGCATGAGAAAGCATCTGTTTGCGGGAAAGGATTAAACCATTTATATGATATTATATTTATGGTTTCCATCCAAGGGCATCATTGTTGGTAAAGATTTGAAAAATTGAGGTAAAAGGCGAATTAAAATGAGAGTATTAATAACCAATTGAGTTGAAAACATTGTGGAAAAAGGTGGCATTTATCATTATGAGCAATTTTTAATTTTGCAAAAGTCATCTGCTGCAGTTGCATCAAAATATAACTGCATGAAAAAAAAGTTTAATCTTTTATTTTGAAAATTGTGAAAAGGATGGTTTGAGATAAATATTTCATTTTACTGCAACTGATAATATCCAACTGCAGTGTAATTGTTTTAGTTGAACATTTCACCGATCTCACTGCCATTATAGATCATACAATGGTACATTATCCCTTATCCTAATACAACAGTTCTGCAGCAGAAGACTTTGAAAACATCATTTTAAAAATATGGAGAACCTCTTTAAATGAAAATTTAATCATTGTATAGGGTCATAAACATTTTGGCAAAGGGAAAGATAACCAATTTCTCCTTTTGCCACTTTGCTTTCGAAAGTCATCTGCCAAAAGGCATCAGAAAGCGTATATGAGAGAGTTGAACTCTTCCAATTTGAAATCTGATGACAAACATAATATAAAATGTAGTAAAGTGTAAGGATAATATTGAGAGATTTGAGTGATTGGTTTGAGTTTAACCCTTTCCCTCATACTTCAATTCTGCAGCAGACGACTTTGAACATATTTTGTCAAAAAATGGAAAAATCTCTATAATTAAATGGATAACCTATGATTAAAAGTGGAAAACATTGTGTCAAAAGGCGAAATTGCTCGTTTTGAGCAATTTCTTCTTTTGTCACAATGTTTTCAAAAAGCCGTCTGCTGTACCTCAGGTGTCAGAAAGCGTCTATATGAGGAAAATGGTTAACACGGTTTTCAACAGTTTTTCTGTTACATTACGGCGACATTTTCACTTTTCCATGTGCTTATTTACTTTCAGGAACCAGTATTGAAGACAGTCTACTTCCAAGGCAACTAAATAGGTGACATGTCCGAAAATACTTTTTTGAGACCATTGGTGGAAGACGTATGAAGCTAGTCATGATTACTTTTATCAGTAATTGGGATAATTTCAGAAAGAGTAGGAAATATTTTGGGAAAAAGAAGAAATTGCTCAACAACATGTTGTGGGTACTCACAAGAATCGTCTTAGAATGTAGAAAACAATTAAAATATCTTTCCTTCTCACCAGTTAAGATTAACCCTTCCCCACATACAAACCTTCTGCAGCAGATGACATTAAAAACATCTAGACAAAATTATAGTAACATCTTTATAAACATTCTGCAGCAGACGACATTTAAAACATCTAGGCAAAATTATAGTAACATCTTTATAATCACAATGAAATTATTGAAGCAAGGTATTTACAATGTGGCAAATTGAGAAATTGCTCATCATGATGCATCTTATTGCATCTTTATGTGTGAAATTACATATGACATAAAAGTTCACTGCAGAGTTACTTAAAGCATCTCGAAATAACTTACTTTTGATCCTAAGGAAAGCTTCTTTTGAGTAGACAAGCTGTTGCCCCGTTGTATTGGCCACACATGTATAGTAACCAATGTCTCCTTCTAAAACATTCAGGATGACCAGGGTACCAGTCTGTAAATTCATTCTGTGTCTGGAGGAACCCTGAAATGTACGGAGATTAATTATGAAATAATTTTTTTTCCCAGATTTCAGACCTTCAGGGAAAACGTAACCTTTGTTCTGACAGGTTATTCAACATTTACAATAGATTTTAACCCTCTCGTTCCCACTTGCAGACACATCTTAATGCATCTGCAGAAGACGACTATTGAAAACTTTGTACCAATATCTCCTTTTGCCACAAAGTTTTCATCTCTATTCAGTAATTTCATTTACAGAGATTTTCCAAAAGGAAGAGTTACATAATGGGTGAAAACATGTAAAATGCTTCGGCCTAGCTATGTGGTTATTTTTTTTCCTTTATGAAATAAACCCTTTCCCTCGTACGACAATTCTGCAGCAGACGACTTTGAACATATTTTGTCAAAAAATAGAAAATCGCTATAATTGAATGGTCCATATCCTATGATTAAAAGTGGAAAACATTGTGACAAAAGGAGAAATTGCTTGTTTTGAGCATTTTCTTCTTTTGTCACTATGTTTTCAAAAAGCTGTCTGCTGCAGAGGCGTCAAAAAGCGTCTATATGAGGGAAAGGGTCATATAGAAGATTATACCAATTCTAGGAATATTAAGATAGACATGAAGTTTTTAAAGTAAAACATATTTTTATTAGAAAATACTTACCAGTCATTTATTACCTGATATATAATCTCCTAACCCTTAATTCATCCAGAAAAAGAACTCGCCTAGCGTATCCCTCACGCCTGTGTGATATACACGGTCACCGGTAAATACCGGCGCACGATGTCAACGTGTCACTTTTAGTTTTCAAGTAAGTGTTGGTTGACGACGCGGGGTTGGGAGGCGGGAATATGAAATGACTGGTAAGTATTTTCTAATAAAAATATGTTTTACTTTAAAAACTTCATTTTTATGTCAAAAATACATTACCAGTCATTTATTACCTGATGACTTTTCAGCATCGGTCGGGAGGCATCTGCCAACACTTCTAGTCCTACAGGTAATGCAGCACATTGTAGTTATTTTTATTTAATTTATTTACTTAGTACTGAGACACAACAGCCTGTGAAAGTAGGAGAATGGATTGATAAATTTCAATCGTTAAGTACTTTATTGTTGTGTCTAATATGTAATTTAGCATATAACTCGCTGAGACGCCACCAGTGGCCCCAGAGAGTGAAGATTTTCAGTTTGCTTAGACATAGATCGCAGGTAGAAATTTGAAAAAGTCGATTGAGATTTCCATACCGCGGCACGAAGAATATCCTCTAAAGGCACATTGTTGGAAAAGGCCCAACTAGCGGAGAGTGCTCTAATTTCATGTGGACGAATCCGTAAAAACGAGAGATCGCGAACTGAAAGATTAGTGTAGGCTAATTTAATTGTACAGGATATCCAGCGGAAAATAGAAGCCGCTGATATATCCTTACATCCTATCAGAGGGAGAAACAACCTCTTCCTACGGCCCCTTGTCCCTTTAACTCTCTTAAGGTAAAGCTTAAGAGCTCTAACGGGACATAGAAGTCTGTCGGCATCCAACGGACCACAGCTCGCAGAAAGACTGGGAACCGTGATTGGTTTAGGAAGGACCGAAGGTAACTGGTTCTTGGCTAAAAAACCTGACTGACAAAGTAGAGTGAACGAGCCATCAGATTCATTGAATCTGATAAAGCCGGTTTCTACTGAAAGCGCATGCAACTCACTTCTACGACGCGCGGTCGCAAAGGCAAGAAGAAAGACAGTTTTGTAAGTTAAAAATTTTAACGAAGCAGAAGACAGAGGTTCGTACGGCGCCTTTGTAAGAGACCAAAGAACGCAAGATAAATCCCATTTTGGAGTTAAACTCCTACAAACGGGTTTATCTAGTTCGAATGATCGCATAAGTTCCGAGAGAAATGGATTAGCACCAATACTCTCTCCCCCTTTGAACTTAAGCGTATTCGAAAGCATTGAACGATAACCTTATATTGTGCTAACAGCTAGATCTTTATCTTCAAAAAGAAAAAGAAAGAAATCGGCAATCCTAGCTACATAGGGACACTCAGGATTGATCGACCTAGCATGACACCAATCTGAGAAGACTGTCCACTTGGAATCATAGACGATTCTAGTGGATCGTCCTCTGGATTGAGCGATGCGAGAGGCAACTTTTTGAGAAAAGTTTCTCTCTCGGATCGATCGCTTGATAATGTCCAAGCGTGAAGATGAAGCATTGCCGGGTTGGTATGAAGATGCCGCCCCGGTTGCTGAAACAGAAGGTCGTCTTGAAGAGGAAGACGTACTGGTTGTGCCGACAGGCAGGCCAGGAGGTCGTTGAACCAAGACCTCTGGGGCCAAATGGCGCTATCAACAGGATTATGCACTGTTGAGAACGAAGAACCTTTTGTAGTACGATCGGGACCAGAATGAACGGGGGAAACGCGTACCCGAATAGACGGTCCCAATCGAGGGTCAGTGCGTCCACTGCCCAGGCTGCAGGATCGTACATCGGTGACACATAAAGTGGCAGCCGATGGTTGACTCTGGTGGCGAAAAGATCCACCAGTGGTGTCCCGATCCGCATGAATACAGAGTTTACTACACTCTGATTCAGTGTCCATTCCGCCGGAAGAACTTTGTTTTGGCGGGATAGACTGTCCGCTAAGACATTCAAATGGCCGGGGACGTGTTTTACTAAGACTACTAACGACGTCGCCTGGCACCAAAGGAGTAACTTCCATGTCTCCAGAAAGAGTAGATGGGAGTGCGTTCCTCCTTGCCTGCGAATGTAGGACACCACAGTAGTATTGTCCGTCGACAATAAAACAGTTGTGTTCGCAACGGAGGCAGAGAACTGTTTGAGAGCTAGCAGGACTGCTCTCAATTCTAAGTTGTTTATGTGCAAACAACGTTCCTCCGCTGTCCACATGCCCTGGGATGTTAGGCCCTGTGGTTCTAATGAGCTCCGCAACCCACAGCACTGGCATCTGTAACAAGGTACAGATCCGGAGGTGATGTGATCAAGGGCACCCCTTGTAGATAGATTAACGGATCCAGCCACCACCGAAGGTGTGACTTGAAGAAATCCGTCAGAGCTATCTCCTGTTCCAGTGAGTCCACAGACGGACGCCACCGGTACAGAAAAAGATACTGAAGGGGCCGCATGTGGAGCCTGCCTAGACTGACTAGGTCGGCTGCTGCACTCAGGGACCCCAGAAGTGACAGCATGGACCGGGCTGTTACCATAGCCTGGTCCAGAGTGAGTCTGATCTTCCGGAAAAGAGAATCGATTCTGTCCGAAGGGACCCGAATCACCGCTAGGTCGGTGAGAAAGGTCATCCCTACGAATGTAAACCTCTTTGACGGAACTAAGTCCGACTTCTGCGTATTGGGAATAAGGCCCAATCGCAGAATGGTCCGCCAGGCTAGAGACAGATCGTGAAGGAGAATAAAACGATCTGCTCTGTGGAGTAGCCAGTCGTCGAAGTATTGAAGAAGCTGGGGCCCGTTCATTCGTAGAAAGGCTCCCACAGCATTTATAATCTTCGTGAATACTCGAGGTGCGGACTTGAGGCCGAAGGGAAGTGCCCTGACTTGGTACACTTCTCCATTTACCACAAACCGAAGGTATTTCCTCGACGAGGAACCGATCGGAATGTGGTAATAGGCGTCTGTGAGGTCTAACGAGACCGCCCAGTCGTCCTTCCGAATAGCCATTCTGATGGAGCGGGCCGACTCCATTTTGACTTTCTCGACCGGTATTAATAGATTCAGGGCTGACAAATCTATCACCGGTCTCCACCGACCGTCTTTTTTCGGAACGAGAAAAAGACGGCTGTAGAAACCCCGAGAAACGGGGCTTCGGTTTAGCATAATTCCGGCCCGTGGAAGGAGGTTGTTTAGGCGGTACAGCCTTCACTTCCTGTTTCTGCTTTTTCGCCGGGGGCTTCCTAGTATTAGTCCATTTAGCCGCCGGTGCAGAGTATTTACGACTCTGTGACAAAGCATTTACTGCACTCGCCGAAAGGCGTCTGGATTGTTCTGACGAATCAGTAACAGTCACTGCAGCAACCCTTCCACCAAAGAGAAGATTGGAGGATAAGGGGGCGGCTCTTAAGCTGTCCTTGCTATTTGTAGCAGAGAAGAGGATTTGACAAGTGTCGCATCTCTCCTCGCGGACAGCATTCCCGTGGCGTTCTGCAAATTCAGAGCCATCAGGTGCCGATTCCCCGTATCAAAAGCCTCCAGAATTCTGCTAGCCCCTCTGCTAGAGACATTCTCCTCTTTAAGTAGAAGTGCCAGAGCTATGGCGAAATGATCGTCATGTGATGCCACCATGACTCCCAGACGCGCTCTGGCCTCCCATCTCTCAACCAGTTTATCACTAACTGTGATTGAGGTGGGTGCAGTTAATCCCAAAGTGGACGCATCTCCGTCTAAGGCCGGCACTTTAACGGGAAAGAACTCCTTCGAAGCTACATAAGCCTTAGGAGACACCCATTCCTTAGAGATGGCCAGTGGGACCGACCAGGCTGACTCAACAGTGTCTAATGACCTGGTGGACTGCAGTTGGTCCAATAACCTTCCCAAGTTATTCGCCTGCGGAAGTAACTGTAATGGAGTTGTAGACCCTCCTATCTCCGCATTATGTTCTTCCAAACTTGAAAGGTTTTTACGACGTGGGGGAGCGTCGATCTTAGGGCAGAGCGTACTAGGCACTACCCTAAAAACTTCTTCAATAGCCTGCTGCAGGGACCAACGATCCGCAGCCGGCTCGTCTTCTATAGGTAATAGACTTTCCGTTTCTTCGTCAGACGAAGAAGTGGAGGATTGTCTAGGCCTACGACGAGAAGTATTGTGCTTAACCGGACTTCCCACCGGTTGACCAATTTCCGATCCAGAAATGGATTCATTCTCTGATAAATCCATAAGCTGGTGACGATCATGTGAACTCAACCTTCTATCCGCAGCAGAGAAAGGTTGCACAGAGTCAATCATCGGAGCCGAACTCACTGTATGTGATCTTTTCGACTTCCCCTTAACGGAACAAGCAATATTCCGATCGGGGGATTGCCTTTCAAAGGACTGCCTCTTGGAGAGGTGTCCTTCCGGGAGTCGTAAATTCCTATAATCAGGAATTTGACGATCACGGTAGGCATCACTAACCTGTCTGTCATAGAACCGATCACTCCTTCGTAATGAAGGTTGGTAACGTGGAGGAGTAATATCTCTTGAATAATACACTGTTCCCCTAGGAGAACGGAATGATTTTCTCGATATGTACTCTCCGTAATCTATGTCAGCAGGTTGGTTATTAAAACCTGGTAAACCAGTGTTCTGAATATCCAAATAATCAGGCTGTGCTGCGAAAGAATGATAACGTGTATCTATCCGATCGAGACGCACTGATCCCGGTTGCCTGGTACCGGGTTGCCCGGTACCTGGTTGACCGGTGGCAGGTCGAGTCATGTATGAATGACTGCCTTGCTGAATCTCCCATTCATCGTGAAATGAATGACCCATGTCCTCATTCCCGGTGTATGGATTAGTCATGCTGAATTGACTGACAGAATGCCCGGTCGCTTCATGCAGCCCGGTGCCCGGTCTAGTCATTTCAGAATGACTGCCTGGTTGCCCGGTGACTGGTCGTATCATTCTAGAATGATTGCCCGGTTGCCCGGTGACCGGTCTCGTCATTTCAAAATGACTGCCTGGTTGCCCGGTGCCCGGTTGCCCGGTGCCCGGTTGCCCGGTGCCCGGTTGCCCGGTGCCCGATTTAACCAAGGTAATATGACTGTCCAGTTTCCTGGAACCCGGTTGCCCGGTACCCGGTTGCCCGGTACCCGGTCGCCCGGAGTCATAAGGGTTTTGCTCGGAAGCATCACCCTGTGGACCAATGATAGGCAATTGTAATGCTCCATCACCGGTCCCCAAATTCTGCCCGCCGACCGGGTAATTTGGAACTCTGCTGTAGGCTTCCGAAGAATGCCTATCAACTGAGTGTGGTGAAAGAGGGGGCCATTCTGTTAGGTTTCCCTGAGAATGCCCCATTGCCTCACCCGAAGGTTCAGCACTAACACCAGTCGTCTGTTTTAGACCAGACGATATCATACGTTCCTCCGAACTTCGAGACGGTCCCGTCGTGGCTGTTACAGAGGCGTATGTCTTGACTGAAGATTGAAAAGCTCTGTCTCCTTCCTTCCGTCTAATCAACCCAGTCGTGGAGTCTGTTGGGGAAAAACCCTCGAATTCCCCTTCGCTCGTAGAGCTAATACTTACCTTCTTCTTCAAAGGAACAGTTTTACTCTTACGGCTTTTGTGAGTCCTCCTCGATATGGCCTGTTTCCAAACGGAAGCCGACCATAACGAACAGAACTCACATGGTGAATCCTTTGTGCACTTAGTGCACGCAATGCAGGAAGAGTGCGTGTCCCACAAGGCCACTAAATGACCGCATGAGCCACGCCTCTGTTCACCATTATGTGACATAGTATAAATACAAAATCAAATTACGAAGTTCAAAAACAAAAAATAATATTTTCTATTCTTTTATTTCACTACTCGTTTTTACGGACGTAATTCAATGAAAAAAATATTTTTTAAATATTCTCCAAATGTCTATGTAATTATACAAAACAACAACAAAGGCGATAAACAATATTATCGCTACCGGATCGGGAAATCTCACCGTTGAAAATTAATTGAAAAATTAATGCACGGTCATTCAAGACCCGACTCGTAACTGAAATAGTGGGTGGGGTAACCACCCGCGGCTCTCAGCTAGTTGTTACTACAAAAAAACACAACTTAAACACAAACAATAAATAAACAAAGTTCAAATTCAAGAAGTAAATGTACAGTTTAACTGAATGAATTGACCCGTTAAAGCGAAAGCTTTAACTAGACAACGAAAATAAATTTAGAAAAATGAAAATAAATTCAAGCCTGTAGGTCGGTGTGTCCAGGAAACTAAAAGTGACACGTTGACATCGTGCGCCGGTATTTACCGGTGACCGTGTATATCACACAGGCGTGAGGGATACGCTAGGCGAGTTCTTTTTCTGGATGAATTAAGGGTTAGGAGATTATATATCAGGTAATAAATGACTGGTAATGTATTTTTGACATAAAAATGTTGTGTTGAGCAGCATGGATGATCCAGGCCAGACAGCATGGCTGTGCCGGCTGAGCTGGCTCTAAACTGATGGCAGAGGCTGAATTCATAGAAATCGTAGCAAGCAGTCAAAGGGTTGAAAAAATATAACCTTTTGCAGGCCATTAGTACAACAAATCTGTAGCAGACAACTCTGAAATTATCAAGTCCAAAATATAGAAGATCTTTATGAATGATAGTATGATTATTGAATAGAGTTGAAATCATTGTGGCAAATGGAGAATCACTCATTATGAGCAATTTATCCTTTTTCCACAGTGGTTTCAAAAGTCATCTGCTGCAGAGGCGTCAGAAAGCGTCTATATGTGGGAAAGGGGGGTTAATATCATATAACCTTTTGCAGGCCATTAGTAATGAACAATTTACCCAAAACTGCATATCTTCAATCTATAGGGTTTTTGATTGGCATTGATAAGATAAAAATACAATTGAATAAAACAATTTGTCAGAAATTATGAAATAAATATTTCAATTCATTGGGCAATGACTGACTTTTTTTTTTTACAATAACCTTTTAACCCTTTCCTTCATACGATAATTCTGCTGCAGACGACTTTGAACATATTTTGTCAAAAAATGGAAAATCGATAATTGAATGGATAACTAAAAGTGAAATACATTGTGGCAAAGGAAAAATTGCTCGTTTTGAGCAATTTTTTCTTATGTCACTATGTTTTAAAAAAGCCGTCTGCTGCAGAGGCGTCGGAAAGCGTCTATATGACGGAAAGGGTTAACCTTTTTCCCGAATACAATTGCTTTCTGCAGCAGATGACTTTTAAAAACATTGTGGCAAACAGAGAAATTGTTTCATAATGAACAATTACGCCTTTTGCCACAATGTCGTCAACCGTATTTAATAATTATACATTCACGTATATAGAGATTTTATCATATTTTCGCCTAGATGTGTTTAACCCTTTCCTTCTGACGCCTCTGCAGCAGACGGCTTTTTGAAAACATAGTGACAAAAGAAGAAATTGCACAAAACGTGCAATTTCTCCTTTTGCCACAATGTTTTCCACTTTTTGTCATAGGTTATCCATTCAATTAAAGAGATTTTCTATATTTTGACAAAATACGTTCAAAGTCGTCTGCTGCAGAATTGCCGTATGAGGGAAAGGGTTAAATTCGTCTGCTGCAGATTTGTTGTAAGTGGGAAAGTCTTAAACGAATTAACTCATTGCGATGACTTTTGTCACCTCTTCAGCATAATATGACCTATGATAACAGTATGAAATGCTCATAATGAACAATTTCAACATTTCCATTTTTGGCTAAGAAATATATCTTCAGTACAGATTTGTCAGGACTATAAAAGCATTTCTCTTGCATTTTAAATGGAGAAAAAATTGGAGAAAAAGCTGATTTGTTCAAAAGCTTTGGGAAGAAGGATAATAATGCACAAATATGCCATGATAATGGTAGTGAAATACATTAACCCTTTCCCTCATATGACAATTCTGCTATAAGAAATGGAAAATCTCTTAAATTGAATGGATAACCTATGAATAAAAGTGGAAAACATTGTGGCAAAAGGGGCTTGCTTGTTTTAAGCAATTTCTTCTTTTGACACTATGTTTTCAAGAAGCCATCTGCTGCAGAGGCATCAGAAAGCCTCTTTATGAGAGAAAGGGTTAAAATACAGAAAATATCATTAGTGTTTTCCCTATGTATACATCAATGTTAAAATAATTCTGCAGCTGTCAAAGGATGATGACCTTTCAATGAATTATTATGAATTTTTTAAATCATTTTTACCTTTTCCCCACTTGCACCTTTTGACACCTCTGCAGCAGAGGATTTTATAAAATATTGTGGCTTAACCCTTTCCCTCATACGACAATTCTGCAGCAGACGACTTTTAACATATTTGACAAAAAATCGAAAATCTCCATAATTGAATGGATGACCTATGACTAAAAGTGGAAAACATTGTGGCAAAAGGAGAAATTGCTCGCCTTGAGCAATTTCTTCTTTTGTCACTATGTTTTCAAAAAGTCGTCTGCTGCAGAGTCGTCAGAAAGCGTCTATATGAGGGAAAGGGTTAAAGAGAAATCACTCAAAATGCCACAATGCTTTCAACTAGAGTCAAAATTCATAACCTTCATTTTTTGTTTTGAAGGTCAGTAACTGCACTTGCCTAGAGTGCATCTTGAGTGGTGCAAACCTTTAATGTTCACCAACACCAAAAGGTTGCTTTTCATCATACAGACGCTTTCTGAAGCAAACAAATTTTGAAAACATTGTGGCAAAAGTAGAAATAGATCATGATGATCCATTTCTCCTTATGCCACAATGTGTTTAACTGTATTTAAATTAAACTCTCATTTATGGAGATTTTTCTCGTTTTTGCCAATATATGTTTTGAAAGCTGTGACTGCAGCAAATTTGTTGTATGGAGGGTTAATTACTCCAGGTCAATTATGAAAATTGAAACTACAAAAACAATTTTGACAACAAAATACATGTTTGAAAGCGAAAACAATGTAGAAACAGATGCATGTTTCAATATTTTAAACTTTTTAAAATTCTTCAAATTCGGAATTAACTTTTCGTTTTCTGTTTTTTCTTCAAAATATACAGAAAAAAAAAGAAGTTCCCTGGGTCACTTGCAGAACTAATGCGGTAAAGGGTATAATTGAATCTGATTGTCTAATTCAGCATATCCTTCAAATGTAACTGTATAGCTGTTGTATCAATGTACCGGTAAAAAAACAAAACTTTTTGCAAAAAAATATGTAGTAGGTAATTTGAGAAACTGATAAGGCACCCAGCCATTTTATTAGCAATCTTTTATCACTGCCTCCTTATCTGATGATGTAAATAAATGATGCACCATGTTGATAAGACTTCAACCCTTATCCACATACAACAATTCTGCAGCAGACGACTTTGAAAACATACCCAAAAAGATTAGGAAACTCCCTTTTAAATGAAAGTACAATCATTGAATACAGGTGAAAACATGGTGACAAAAGGAGAAATTGCTCGTTTTGAGGTTACCAGTACTACTGGTTCATTTATCCTGACACCAGCCAGTCAGTCGTAATGCTAATCCCCCCCCAACCCCGAGTGCCAAGAAGGGCAGCCATAATACTACCATTTTGTAAGTCTTTCAAGTATGACCCGGCAGCAGCTAGAGTATTGAACCCACGACCTCCCACGCCAGAGGCAGACACTCTATCACTAAATGACCAAGGTGGTTTTCAAAGTCGTCTGCTGTTGATTTATTGTATGTGGGAAAGGGTTGACAGTAAATTCAACAAGGTAATAATTTGTTCATTCCCATAATTATACTGAGATCCATTTTTTGTAAAATACAAGTCACATGACGCAGTCCACCTACCAGTTTAATATAGTTTCCGTTTTTCTGCCATATCACCGTGGTTACTGGGTAGTCTGTCCCCGTCACCTGGCAACTGAATCTAACATCCTGTCCCTCAGTGACTTCCTGTTCTTGAGGTCCCCTTCGGATAATTGGTGGTACTGTTGAAGAAAAATAAAATCATACCAATCACTTTTATCGCAATAACACTTTTCTTCATACAACTTTACCGTTTCACACATGTAGATGCTTTCTGTCTACTCTGCAATAGACAACTTTTGACAGACAACTTTTAAAAACGTCGTGTCAGAAGGAGAAATTGCTCATGATAAGCAATTTCTCCATTTGCAAAAATGTTTTCAACTCTATTCACTGATTATACTTTCATTTAAAGACTCAGACGTTTTAATTTTAAAGTTGTCTGCTGCAATTGTGTTGTATGTGGGAATGGGTTAAGATACATTTTATAATGGTGTTACAGTAGTTGTCTTTTGAATGTCATCATATAAAATGCTTTTCGAAGTAAAGTAAAAACAGGACGAGCCAAGGAATGCTCAACAGGAGCAATCCCTACCTTCTCAGCATTATTTTCTAATCTAGCTATCAAAGCAAGACAATATCTAAGAATTATCATAAATTTGACCTCTAAAATAAAATAAGTCCTCACAGTTAATTTAATAAACCATTCCCCTTATATAGACGCTTTCTGACGCCTCTGCAGCAGATGGTTTTCTTGAAAACATAGTGACAAAAGAAGAAATTGCTCAAAACAAGCAATTTCTCATTTTGCCACAATGTCTTCCACTTTTTGTCACAGGTTATCCATTCAAATATAGAGATTTTCTATTTTTTTAAGAAAATATTCGAAGTCGGCTGCTGCAGAATTGTCGTATGAGGGAAAAGGGCTTACAAGTCGGAGAAGGGTTACAAACACTCAATTTTTGGCATAACCAGAAAATCTGCAAGTTT
Source organism: Serripes groenlandicus (assembly GCA_031761405.1). Classification (NCBI taxonomy): domain Eukaryota; kingdom Metazoa; phylum Mollusca; class Bivalvia; order Cardiida; family Cardiidae; genus Serripes; species Serripes groenlandicus. Next base: position 18,789,360 of record JASEVX010000001.1, read on the forward strand.
AAATAAATACAAGCCTTAGAAGCATGCTTTTAACAAAAACAACATTTTGTGGAACACTCAACAGATCAGGTATTTATAACAAAAAATGTAACAGAAACTTTCTTGCTGTTACATTTCTAAATCCTTAAACCTTTTCCACATATGTAATATCTCCAGCAGAAAACTTTAAAAAAATATCTTTGAGAAGATGGAAAATATGTATAACCAACAGTATTTTTTTTGTTGTAGGGTGGAAACATTATGGCAAACAAAAGGAGAATGTGCTCATTAATATGAACAAATTGTCTTTCTGTCATGTTTTGCACTACACTGAATACAGTTTTGGTGTCAATTACATCTTACATCCCCAAAACAACAAATCTGCAGCAGATGACTTCAGAAATAGCATAACAGGCATTGTAACTATTGAAAATCTCTATGAATTAAAGTACAATTATTGAATAGAGATGAAAAAATTGTGGCAAAAGGTGAAATTGCTCATGATGAGCAATTTCTTCTTTTGCCAAAACATTTTCAATAGTCGATCATCTTACTGCCGATGAATTAAAATGTATCTATATTTGGGACAGGGTTAAGTGCATTTTTGTATCTTCTGAAACTTGTCAGAAACAGCTCTATTTATTTTTTGCCGGAGTGAGTGCCAACTTTGTGCATACCACTAATGTGCTTTTACAATCCTTTTTTGTTTTTATATCACAGGCTTCCTTTTGCTTTAAATTCTGTTTAAAGAAATAGGAAAATATGCCATATTATCCCATTTCTCAAAAGCCTATGCATTTTTGCTGCAAATAACTTAATAAAATATTATGTCAAAAAGGAGAAATTGACCGAAATGATTAATTTCGGCTTTTGTCACGATGTTTTCAATTATATTTCATATTTTATACTATCCTTTCATTAATTAAGATCTGGCTTCTTTCTTTTTTTACCTAGATTTCTTCAAAGCCATCTGCTGCATATTTATTGCTTTTTGGTAAAGAATAAATCTGTTTTCCAAATTTAAATACTTTGAAGGAAGTTCGATCACCGGCCAGGTCATACCAAAGACTTTAAAATAGAAGTAATGGCTGCCCTCCTTGGCACTGAGGGATGCGGGGTTACCATTACGCCTGACTGGCTGGTGGTGTTAGGATAAAATGGACCAGTAGTACTGGTAACTTACCCAGGAAATGCCGTGATATAACTGAAAAATTGTTGAAAATGGCCTAAAGCACCAAACAATCAATTGAAGAAAGGAAATTGGAAAATGAAAAAGTGAAAGATTTGATTTTGGACAGAGTAGAAAGGGAGAAATGATAAATTCTGAGTTATGCTTCCCATAATGCTTTAAACAATTTGACAGAAGTATAAAAGGGGTGATTTTCCCATAATCATTATAATAAAAAGAGCATTTTGTAGTATTAACAATGATGAAACCAAATGAAAACATAATTCTTGATATTTCTGCTCCATATCTTACCATGATTGTATAGCCAAAAGATTAACTATGCTGGATATGATTTGAGTTTATCATGCCAATTCTTATCATACAAGTTTCAGACTTTATTCCAGTTTGAAACATATACTGAAAAGTCTTAAAAAAGCTTTTCAGCTTTTCTGACCCAAAGAACTTTAAACCCTTTATGTCCACATCCAGACACCTCCTGACACCTCAACAGCATGTGGCTTTCGAAAACATTGTGACAAAAGGTGAATTTGCTTGAAACTGTTGCAAAACATCCGGGAAAGGGTTAATATCATACTGGGGAAAATATTGGAAATCCATAAATGGAAGAACAATTATTGAATAGATGAAAATATTCTGGCAAAAGAAGAAATTGCTTATCATGAGCAATGTCTCCTTTCACCACAAAATCTTCAAAAAGATGTCTGTCCCAAATATATCTGATATTGAATAAGCCTGCATAATTAACCCTTTCCCATTGGCAGACGCATTTAACGCATCTGCAACAAACAAGTCTTGAAAGTAAAATTGCTCATAATTAGTAATTTTCCATTTGGTACAACTATATTCAATAACAATACATTTGTTGGTTGAGATATTTTCCGTCTGCTGCAGATTTGTTGTATGTGGGAAAGGGTTAAAGTGCAGAAAACCATCTATTAAAAGATTATCTCGTTTAACATCTTTTATGATAGTAAGTATAACGAATTGACAGGAAAGATGAAAACATCCAGATATAATGCACCCTAAAGTGTTTCTTTGAATTTTCCTTAACCCTTTCCCTCATACGACAATTCTGCAGCAGACGACTTTGAACGTATTTCGTCAAAACATAGAAAATCTCCATAATTGAATGGATAAACCTATGACGAAAAGTGGAAAACATTGTGTAACTATGTTTTCAAAAAGACGTCTGCTGCAGAGGCGTCAGAAAGCCTCTATATGAGGGAAAGGGTTAAAGAAGCTCATTTATTTGTACTTATCTGCTTTTTTACAGTGCATCCTACTGCTGTGAAGTGAATCACTTGAAATGATTCTGTAAAACCATTTTATTTCCATTACCAGATTCACTACTTTTGCCGCTTCCCAATTTAGTGTATCATTAGATAAGAGAGTAAGTTCAAGAAAAACTAGAACTATCACTGAAGATGATAAATACCCCATAAACAGCACCATGACCTACACCATAACTTAATAAGTAAAAAGGCCATAACTCTGTAAAATAACATGCAATTGTAACCCCTTTAGGATAAGCACATCTCCTCTTAGTATAGAAGCTTCATGTAAAATGTTATTGAATTCCACCCAGTGGTTTGTAAGAAATAGGCCGGACAAAATATGGCTTCCGGCCGACCGACCGATAGACAGACAGCCATCCTGACACAGTGACTCCTATATACCCCCTCTTCTTCGAAGGGGGTTTAATGAAAAATGAAAGAACAGTTTTGAGACGAAGATCACAATATGTGTTTTGTGAAATGCAAATTGCATCATGAGCAACTTTTTCGCCACAATGTTTTTTAATAGTCCACTGCAGATGCATCCTAATCCATCTGCAAGTGGGATCATCATAATCCATCTGCTAATGGGATGGGGCACAGAATCAGACTAATACGATTGACCTTACTCATGATGCTCCCAAGTCTGGATACGGTCAATCAATCAATTTCATTAACTGGGGCAAAAAATTAGGTAGGAAACACTGAAAGATTGTTTGAAAGTAATTTTGACAAGAAACAAACACAAAAACTTGTGCCAAAACCTGTCAATCAATCCACCAAATGGTGTTAATGCCAGTAAAAGTGAACCATCTGTGTTGAAATGTCTGGTAGGGATAAACATGGGAGCACTATAAGCTTTATGAAAACTGACAACAGAACTTGTAATAGATAATCTTTACATGATTTACTGTTTTGTTGTAATAGATATTGTAGAATATGAAATTGATCATGAAGGGCAATTTACATTTTGCACTAATATTTTATACTTATTAACCCTTTCCCTCATATAGACGCTTTTTGACGCCTCTGCAGCAGACAGCTTTTTGAAAACATAGAGACAACTGAAGAAATTGCTCAAAATGAGCAATTTCTCCTTTTGCCACAATGTTTTCCACTTTTAGTCATAGGTTATCCATTCAATTACAGAGATTTTCTATTTTTTAACAAAAGATGTTCAAAGTTGTCTGCTGCAGAATTGTTGTATGAGGGAAAGGGTTAACCATTTCTGACAAACAGACGCTTTCTGACTTCTCTGCAGTAGACAATAATTGCTCATAATGAGCAATTTCTCCTTTTGCCACAATGTTTTCAACTCTATTTGATAATACATATTTTCATTCACTGAGATTTTAACTGATTTTAGCTACCGGTATTGGTTTTCAAGGAATCTGCTGTGGTCGAGTGGTTAGCGTCGGGGATTTCGCGGCACTACGGTCATGGTGGAAAGCCCTTGGGCAATGCACATTTTCTAGCCTAGTACTGGTTTGTTTACCCAGGGATCATGAATAAGTGAACTGTCGCCGTGATATAACTGAAATATTGTTGAAAGCGGCGTAAAACCCCAATAAATAAATTGGTTTTCAAAGTCATCTGCCGCAGATTCGTTGTAAGTGAGTGGTGAACGAGCAATTTCTCCTTTTGCCACAATGTTTTCCACTTTTAGTCATAGGTTATCCATTCAATTATAGAGATTTTCTATTTTTTGACAAAATATGTTCAAAGTCGTCTGCTGCAGAATTGTCGCAAGAGAGTGGTGATGCCTGTTCACATGGCTTGTCTTGCAATAAAAGGGTAGGTTGTAAGACAGAACATGTAAACATAATGTGTTTTGATAACCCTTTCGCATTTCGATGCAATATAAGACAGCAGACAACTTTTGAAAACATTGTTGTTGTTGCACAAACAGTCCAAGTGAGCTAAACAAAGCGTACGCAGTTTATTACCTGACACGATGATCCAGACACTTTGTCTTTTCTCAGCGGCAGAGTTCTTCACGCTGAAGGTGTAATTCCCGGAATCACTCTGCTGTGGATTCTCAAAGAACAGGTTTGAAGCGTTCGTCCTAATAAGCCCGGTACTGTCGATGAGCATATCATTCTTGTTCAACCATCTGAAAGAAGCAAAGATCATGTTTGATAACAAATGTGTAACATACTCTATTCAATAAATGAATTTCAATTCATGGGAGATTTTCAATAATTTTTCCTACATGTTTTCAAAGTCGGCTGCTGCAGATTTGTTAACCCTTTCCCACTTGCAGACGCGTTTCGAAGCATCTGCAGCCGTCGACTTTCGAAAACATCGTGACAAAAGTAGAAATTGTTCAAACCAAGCAATTTCTACTTTTGCAACAACGTTTTCAACTGTTTTAACCCTTTCCCTCATACGAAAATTCTGCAGCAGACGACTTTGAACATATTCTGTCAAACAATAGAAAATCTCTATAATTGAATGGATAACCTACTGATGACTTAAAGTGGAAAACATTGTGGCAAAAGGAGAAATTGCATGTTTTGTGCAATTTTTTCTTTTGTCACTATGTTTTCAAAAAGCCGTCTGCTGCAGAGGCGTCAGAAAGCGTCTATATGAGGGAAAGGGTTAAGTAATGATACCTACAATTAAAGAGATTTGTAGACATTTTCAAAGTCGTCTGCTGCAGATTTGTCAAACGCGGGAAAGGGTTAAAAAGTCATCACCATCAGCAGCAGATGTATACTATTTAATCCTATCCCACATACAACAAATCTTGAGAACTTTGATGCAACATTATGGAAAATCTCTGTAAATGAAAGAATAGTTACTGATTAAAATTTGAAATTATTGTGCCAGTGCTTGTTGTAAGCAATTTATCCTTTTGCCACAATGTTTTCAAAATTTGTCCGCTGCAGGAAGGTTTCAATATATGCGGGGAAGGGTTAAAACGAAAAGGGATGATTTATAGATTGAGTGCCACACACACACAGTCCATTATGGCCTTCATATGTGATGAACCTTTTCTATTACAGCAATTATTTAATTTCATCAACATTCAGGCCAGAATAAAACTCCATGATACTCTTCTGACCTTTTTACCTTCATTTGAATCCTTTCACTTTAAACATCTACAGCAGACGGCATTTAAAAGCATTGGTGGAAAAATAGGAGTTTCTTACCATGAGCATGCAAACTTGTAACTAATGTTTTATACATTTTTAATTTGGTAAAGTCTAAAGGTAGCACACAGGTAAGAGCACTGTTCAGTCTTGTATGAAACATTACTATTACTGTAATGCTATTCAGTGAAACAATTGTAGCAGAAGTAACTATTTCTTGCATTGAGCATCATCCTCTCATTCCACACGGTCATACCAAAAATGGCTGCCCTCTTGGCGCTGAGGGTTTGCCGGGTAAGCATTATGACTGACTGGCTTGTGTCAGAATAAATGGACCAGTAGCACAAATTACCCAGGAAACGCTGTGAATGAATGTATATTGTTTTATGGCGCATCGACAGCTAAGGTCATTTAGCGCGCATTTAAATTTTATTATTCATGTTCCCTGGGTGAACAAACCAGTACTAGGCTAGAAAATGTGCCTTGCCCAAGGGCACTCCACCATGACCGAATTGCCGCGACTGGGGATCGAACCCGGGACACCAGGTTTCGAAATCCCCGACGCTAACCACTCGACCACAGCGGATTCCTGGAAACGCTGTGATATAACTGAAAATTTGTTGAAGGCGGTGTAAAAAAAAAAAATAACAAACTCATTTCCACATAGTTTATTGTCAAAGTTATCTGAGTACATAATATGTGATAGAATAACATATTCTATTTCAAAGCAAAGGGTTGCTGCTAAAATCATGATCCTAACCATTAGGGATAAAAAGCTATCAAATTGATTTCGCCAAAGGTGAAAATATAATAAGAAATGGACACTAAACAACCTGTAGGTCATAACCCTTTCCTACATACAACATAATTGCAGCAGACGACTTTGAAAAGATTCAAGCAAAAATATTGAAAATATTGTAAATAATAGTATAATCATTAAATAGAGTTGAAAACATTGTGGCAATAGTATAAATTGCTTATTATGAGCAATTTCTCCTTTTGCCACACTGTTTTCAAAAGCCATATGTTGCAGATGTCAGAAAGTCCTCTGTATGTGGGTAAGGATTAAATCTGTAACTTAATCTTTATTCCCAGTATTTATCAAAACAATCATAATTATGGATCAGAAAATCAGCATCACATAGCAGCTTGAAAATAATAGGACAATCAAGGACTCTGATCTAATCAAGCTTCTTTATGATACAGAGTTAAGTGTAAGTTACCATAGTGACCTTTTGTAAACACCAAAAGGACCATCCACAAGGATATCTCTGTTACAACAGTAATAAATCTAACCACAATGAAAACAAAATTGAGATGCTGCTAGACTCTAACAGGTAATCACCCATTAAGTAATAAAACATTAAACATGGAGAGCTTGATACCAATATGGTTTAACTACAACTTATTACTGGATTGAGATACATCTTGTTGCAATTGAGTCATCCTTGTACAGTCCAGTCATGTACAAAGCTGTTTGAAGGAATGAAATGTGATGCCCTTGCCAATTTAACAAAAAAAAAGTCAAAGCCAGACGGACAGACAATATTGAAAAATGATCCATTGGCATCTGTTTGCCTTTTTTTTATAAAAATGTATATGTTTTTTTACTCATTTTCTTAGAATAAACCTTTCAAACATACAGAAGTGTCTGATGAGGCTGCAGCAGATGACTTTTGAAAACATATTAAGCAACTTCTACTTTGGTCACAATTGTTCTTTCCTTTATGAAGAGTTTTCATATTTTTGACTAAATCATTTCAAAGTTGTCTGCTGCAGATTTAATATATGTGGAAAAGGGTCAATGCTGAGTTAACCATTAAGTCTCATTACTTCAAGTGATGGTGTTAGTTTATTTCCTATGTTGACATTCCAACAACAAAGTGTGGACAGACAAAGTCTTCAACCTCATCTTACTGGGACTTATTCACAACATCTTTAGAGCAACACCTTTTCCTGATGCAGATTTGTTGTATGTTGGAAAAGGATCAATGATGAGTTAGTAGAATCACTCCAAGTGATGGTGTAAGTTTATTTCCTGTGTTATGAGCTGGCAGATAGTCGACATTCCAACAACAAAGTGTGGACAGACAAGGTCTTCAACCTCATCTTACTGGGGACTAATTCACAACATCCTCGGAGTAACACGTTTCCCTGATGCAGACGTAATTTTATCACTTTTACAGATGATGCTCCAACTTATAAATTCACCCTTGATTTGTGACACAATGGAGACCATAAAAGAAGCTTCTTGTTACATCATGACTAAATTTCCAATTTAATAGATTTCCAAGCTCGCATTCAACGAGGATCAATCATGTTTATGTCGACAAAATAAGATTGAGATAATTACATGGTAAAAAAAAATCCTATCACAAGACGAAGTTTTTTGCCAAGAACCTGTGCTATTTCATTCAGTACTAAGTGAGTAAGTCAGGCCATGGCAAAAAATGTCACAAATTAATCCTGCATGAAAAAAGTCGTACAGCAATTTTGCGGCAGTTAATATTACTGTTGATGTTGTTTGGCTTTTTTTATTAACCACATACATGGGTTAAAACATTTTTTTTGTATTTAAGTAAATCTTTGTTAGTACATACCAATAATAAAAAGTTTGACTAGAGTTAAAAACATTGAAAAACAATGTTGTATAATACAACTTCTTCTAATTCAGATCCATCAAAATTAATCTATCTAATAAGCATGTGTGTTGGGGTCAATGTCCTTGCCATTAAAATCTAATGATATATATTCAACAGTTTTTAACCCTTTCCCACCTATAGACGCAATTTGACGCAATAGCAGCAGACAACTTTTTAAAACATTGTGGCCAAAGGTGAAATTGCTCATGATGAGCAATTTCTCCTATGGCCACAATGTTTTCAATTTTATTTCAGAATTAAGCTAGCTATATCTTTTATGGAGATTTTTCAGGTTTTTGTCACTATGTTTTCAAAGTCGTCTAATGCAGATTTGCTGTATGTGGGAAAGCGTTAATTAATGAAGCAGTTCAGCAATAGTAAATGAGTAAAATAGACACTTATGGCAACCACTAAAGTTTGCTTCAAAATTTCTGAAATATGAAGAAATAAGACCTGGTTAGTCACATAAAAACCTACTGTTTAGGACTTTGCGGCAACCAGTGAAGATTAAGACCAGTATGTGCCTTTGCAAAGTCTGATCAGGATCTTTCCTGTAGGTCACTTTGCCCTACAAATATCTGAGATGTTTCCAGAGTACAGTGAATCCAAACTCTACAATAGGAGTATGCAGTTTAACCCTTTCCCCCCATACGACAATTCTGCAGCAGACGACTTTGAACATATTTTGTCAAAAAATAGAAAATCTCTTTAATTGAATGGATAACCTATGACTAAAAGTGGAAAACATTGTGGCAAAAGGAGAAATTGCTCGTTTTGAGCAATTTCTTCTTTTTTCACTATGTTTTCAAAAAGCCGTCTGCTGCAGAGGCGTCAGAAAGCGTCTATATGAGGGAAAGGGTTAATCCTTCTTGCGATCAATTTTAAAACTCAAGAGGGTTAGTTTTTATGCGACGTGTCTGAAATATCTTATTTGAGCTGAAAACGGCGTTAAAACCATAATCAATCAATCTTATTTCAGCTGACAGACAAATTGCTGATCTTGTTTTCACCTTTGGTCACTGTGGACCAAATGAAAGGAGAACTGGTTAAACAAATAAACACACCAAGGTAGAGACAGGTAGGAATTACAGATATTTTTCCCCTGGATATTATGATTTATGGAAGCGACCCCACCAGAGGGGCAAGCAATTTGTGGTCTTAATGCAATTGTGAACAGTGGAGCCTTGGGCGAGCCGCTGTGCGCACTTATCTGCTTCATAAACCTAGATGGATCTTCTGTCCAAATAAACTTGAAGTTTCATCACAATGTACCTTTATATGAGCCATATCACACGAATAACCCTTTCCCTCATATAGACGCTTTCTGACGCCGCTGCAGCAGACGGCTTTTTGAAAACATAGTGACAAAAGAAGAAATTGCACAAAACGTGCAATTTCTCCTTTTGCCACAATGTTTTCCACTTTTTGTCATATCATAAAGATTTTCTATGTTTTGCCAAAATATGTTCAAAGTCGTCTGCTGCAGAATTGTTGTATGAGGGAAAGGGATACCTACCGATGGGACTTGCAACCAGGGAAGATACAGACCAACCTGCGTCTCCGCGCAGTCTGATCATGATCTGCCCTGTAAGTTGTACATATATGTTAAATAGAGGTCTCTGGAGATAATCATGGACTATATATGAGCCGTTCCACGAGAAAACCAACATTGTTGACTCTGCATAAAGTATCGACCGGGATCAGCCTAAGCATGCCGCCCAGGCTAATTCAGTCAGACACTTTCCCCTCCTGTGGTTTTTCTGATTCAGGAATCATTACTTTATACCTCTTTTACCCTGAGACGGAATGTGTCGGCCCGGATAAGCATGTGTGGACTGATCTGGATCAATACATTACGCAGAGTCCATCATATTGGGTTTCTCATGGAAGTTGGCTCATATACATATATTTATAAAGCCTGGCATTTGATTAACCCTTTCCCTCATACGCCAATTCTGCAGCAGACGACTTTTGTCAAAAAAATAGAAAATCTCCATAATTTAGTGGATAACCTATGACTAAAAGTGGAAAACATTGTGGCAAAAGGAGAAATTGCACGTTTTGTGCAATTTCTTCTTTTGTCACTATGTTTTCAAAACCCCGTCTGCTGCAGAGGCGTCAGAAAGCGTCCATATGAGAGAAAGGGTTAAAACTGAAACTAACAGAGTACAAAACAAAAGCCTGCTTGCTCACAAGGGTGAAACACCTGCAAGCAGGAAAGTGCATGGCATATGTATATTAATTATCAATTATAGTTTTTTGTGTGAAAAGAGGAGGTTTCTGAGCCAAAGTTGGGCATATTGATTAATGAATTGCTCTAAAACCCTTTTCCCACTTGCAGATTTATTTGCTCCACACAGCTTTTAAAAACTTTGCGGTGAAAGAAGTATTTGCTCATTTATGAGCAATTTAAACTTTTGCCACAATGTTTTTCTACTGCGCCAAATAAGTATAGTACCATTTATAGATATTGCCTAGATGTTTTCAAAGTCGTCTGCTGTAGATTTGTTGTACGTTTGAAAGGTTTAACAAAATTGATAAGAAAACTTATCTCAGAATCATGAAAATAGAATTCCTACCCTATGTTCTGTGTAAATTGTCAAAAGTGAAAATTTTATTAAACCTTTCACCAACAAAGATAACTTTTGATGCAACTGTAGCTAAGCCTGAAAACTTTTATAACAATGTAGAACAAGAGCACCGTGTACGGCACAGACGCTCGACTGATAGAAAACAGAAAAAAAGCTGAGCTGAACAAAAAACGACGATGCCAGGGTCATGACAATAGCTCTCGTTTTTTCAAAAGTCGAGCTAAAAAGGAGAAATTAATCATAATTATATATAATGATTAAGCAATATTCCATCTTCCCATAATGTTTTCAATTCTCTCATGAATTATAATAATAATATTTTCTACAGATTTTTACATGTTAACCCTCTCCCACATACAACAAATTGAGTTGAAAACATGGCGACAAAGGCAGAAATTGCTCATTTCAAGCAATTTCTTCTTTTGTCGCCATGTTTTCAAAAAGCCGTCTGTTGCAGAGGTGTCAGAAAGCGTATATATGACGGAAAGGGTTAACAACACAATTTAAATTATCCCAAAACATCAAATCTTGAGGCAGACGTCTTTTAAAATTTCCAGGTAAAATTTACAAAATTTAATAAATGAAAATATCATAATTGAATCGAGTTTAAAACATTATGGCAATAGGAGAAATTGCTCATTATCAGCAATTTATCTTTTTTTCGCAATATCTCTCTTATAATTATCCAACCAAACCTATGTTGTAGGTACACAAAATATATAGTAAAAGGCTCCTCATCTAGAGCTCTGATCTCTCTGAACCATCAATGAATGCCTGATGTTCTGTGATGAGGATTAATGTCACAGCAAGCAATTGAAGTAATTCAATTCCCTCAGAGGTCCAGATAAGGTGGTGTTTACATCTCTTTTCCCATCAATATCTCTCTTATTATCCAACCAAACCCTATGTTGTGGGTACTCAAAAGAATTGTCTCAGTGACCCACAACATAGGGTTAGCAGGAAAAATGCTAAGGATTTTAGAACAAGCAAAAGGCTCCTTATCTGTAGAGCTCTGATCTCTCTGAACCAGCAATGAATGCCTGATGTTTACTCACAGCAAGAGATTAAAGTAATTCAATTCTGATATTGTGTAATAACAGTTTGAACATTAGGGTCTGAGTCCAGTCTACAGTCAACTCGAAAATCATCACAAAGGGTAACCAGTTAACATTTTTAGAACATGTGTTGGGAGGAAGATAACCATCTTCTCAAACAATGTTCCTGCGCCATTTTTCTTCATAACTTGGATATCCATGTCAAATAGATCATAATTTCTATTTGAAAGTCACGGTGCCCTGCCTAAATGACTAATGATCGGACCCCCCTTAAGAACCCTTAATGGGTACCAGGTCTTTAAGTAAGAGAATTATTTCTCATGGTATAATGCAGAGTAAGAATTTGTTTCATGGTTTATGTCATCGCAAGACCCGAAAGAATGGTCAGCCATTGTCAAGACAACCAATTATACAAAGGTCCAGATAAGGAGGGGTATTCTTTTTCACACAATTACTCTCTTATTATTAAAGCAAACCCTTTGTTGTGGGTACTCAAAAGGATCGTCTTATTGAGATGATTCTTTTGAGTACCCACAACATAGGGTTTGAGGGTCAAATAAGCATTTTAGAACATGCAAAACGCCCCTTATCTAGAGCTCTGCGGGCCATTAATTGTCAGGATTATTAACATTTTTATTTACTGCAGAGTCTAATAGATACTCCGATTTAACTTTTTGCATTTTGGGGCATCTGAAACAGATAGCTTTTGAAACATTTCAGCATTTTCACCATCATTTGCAGAGATTTTTTCCTGTTTTTGCCTAGATGTTTTCAAAGTGGTCTGCTGCAGATTGCAGATTTGTTATATGTGGGTATGGGTTAAGTAAGGTCACCTTGCGCAGAGGGGTATCATAGGATTTATCTATGAGAGAAATTGCGAAATAGAAATAATTTACCTCGCAGTTTGAAGGATAATGTCTATTTTCTAGCCAGAAAATATGACTTAAATAATATTTCCTGAGAATTTATGGCCATTCAAGCCTCACAGATAGATCATTAGTAAAAAATAAATGACAGGAAAAATAGACCATGATATATGCCATTAATTCATGAAAATAATGTAATCTGCCAAAAAGTGTTTTTTTAGTGGAAAAATGTGGGGTGAAAAAAACAACCTTGTTTTGGGTTCATGTTTTCTTCCCATTTTCAAGAACACAACTGAGGAGCACTTTACACATGGTGTAGCATCAAATTCAGAGCTATATTTTTCAAATCTGAACTTAATTCTTAATTCTTACCCTGATGTAGTCACATTATAATAATGAGCTATTTCTCCTTTTGTAAAAATGATTCAACTCCATTCATGATGATACTTATATTGATAGAGCTTTTAAAAAGGTCTGCACAGATGTTTTCTAATTTGTCTGCTGTGCAGATCTAGTAGATCTGGCAAAATTGAAAAAATGCTGAGCAATTTCTCCTTTTGCCGCAATGATTTCAACAATTATTTTCTAAAGTGTTATCTAATGTGTCTCACAGTAGCAGATTTGTTGTATGTTGAAAAGGAACGAATGTAATTAAAGGTAAAATTGATGACTCTGTCACAAATATTTAGATGTAACGTAAGTAAAAACACAGAAAAAACAAGAAGCCTGGAATGTTGTATAAAAAAAACAGTTATATATCGCAATATATTTAACATTTAATTTGACTAATGGTTTAGGTTGATTCTTGTTGTATGAACCATTCATTTTACAAGGTCTGTGTTTTATAATGGCACATACAGCAAGATTAACAGCAAACACATCTTTAGAAATATAGTGAATTTTATCAAGCCATTTCCGGGGTAAGTTACCAGTACTAGTGTTCCTTTTATCTTGACACCAGCAAGTCAGTCATAATGCTAACCCCACAATCATGAGAGCCAGGGAGGGAAAGTCATTACCGTCAATTTAAAACTTCTTTGATATAACTCAGCTTCGGATTGAACCCGCGACGTCCAAAAGCCCAAGGCTGATGTTCTACTACTTAACACCACTTAGGTGACTAATTTTATACTCAGCCAACTCCTTACATATCCCAGTGACCAAATGTTTCCCATCATTCGACCGACTTTTTATTCTCGAGACGGCATGTTGATTGGATTGTTTACATTATGATGTTAGATAGAGACGTTTGATAGGTTCTATCAACAAATAAGTGATTAGATTTACATTGATTACATTATTTGAATCCATTACAAAATCCATATTGCAATAATCTCTGACTGACCTTGTCGCAAACCTTAAAGAACTGTTTATTTTTAGAGCCAAGTTTATCTGCATGGAATGTAATCTTTGGCTCAGAATTTGTTTATCCTTTCCGAAAGTCAGATGCACCTCCGGCAGACAACTCTTGTTCTTTATAAGCAATGCTCCTTTTCCACAATGTTTCAACTCTATTCAATGATTATACTCATTTAATTAAGGTCTTCTATATATTTTCTTTAATTTTCAAAGTTGTCTGGTGCATAAGTGTTGTATGCCGGGAAGAGTTAATCAAAGTCAAGTATTGTAGAATAGCTCTTTATTCTGGAATTGCCTCAGAATCTCTTGTGCCAAATTTTCTCATTTAAATGACAGATACTGTTTCAATGCAACAATATTTTAAGTGGCAATGGTGCTTTGAATATGTCTGAAGAAAAAAATAGTGACTTAAATTCTAGAAAAAATTTACCATTTTTCCCACCACATTGTTTTCTTAAATAGTCTGCTGCAAAGACTTTCTGACAGCAAAACAATTATAATACAGCATAGAGAAGGGGAACCTCTGAAGGTCAAGTATGTTTTAAATGTTATGACAAACCAAGAAGCAACATGGCTATAGATCAGGTAAACAATGTAGATAAGAATCATGTAAACTAAGGCATGTCAGATAGAGGTTTGTTGATGATGTGTATCCATGGTACTGGTTTTCAAAAAACTTTGGTAAAAGGTAAAAAGGTAAAAGTACTACAATAATGAAAACCCATGGTACTAGTTTGGGGGTTTCAAGGGCGAAGCAAAAGGGGAACAACTCATGTGTAAAAAAGGTTAAAATGAGATGGGGTAATTTTGAGTCAATGCTTCATGTATTTTTGTGTTTGTTTTGTTTTGTGTGTTTTACACAGACTGCTTTCATTATTATCTGTTATATCTTGGTGTTTCCTTGGTAAATAACCAGTGCTACTGGTCCATGTATTCAGACACTCAGCCAGTCAGTCAAAATGCTAATGCTGCAACCTTGAGTAGGCATTTCTAACATTTTTCAGCTCTTTTGTATGAAAGGTGTTAACTCTTTCCTTCATGTAGACGCAATTTTGATGCATCTGCAGCAAACAGCTTATGAAAACATTGTAGCAAAAGGAGAATTTTCTCATTTATGGAAAGTATTCTTGTTTTGAAAGTCATCTGCTGCAGATTGTTTGTATGTTGGAACGGAATAAAGTCAAAATTATAAAAAAAAATTACAGTGTCTGATTTCATTGTCTTTTGTCTACGGAAAATTCCAGAAAACTACCTTTAGAGAAACTAAATAACAATGACATGATTGGACTTCATTTTCCCAAAACCCAAGTGTAAAATACAATCTATTAAGTGCAAAAAACCAAATCAAAATGAGAACAAATCTCTTATCTGTAAAAGCCAGCTTGGAAATTATCAAAACAATAATTATTCATCAACCAAAACCAATAAGGAAAAAAGTAGTAAAAATAAACTTAACCTCTCACTTGTCAATGTCATAATCTTCATATTTAAATTTAAATTTAAATTTTCAAATGTTCCCACATACAACAAATCTGCAGCAGACGACTTTGAAAACATAGTGACAAAAACCTGAAAAATCTCCATAAAGGATAGCTTTATTGTTAAATCATCATGAGCAATTTCACCTTCTGCCACAATGTTTTCAAACGTTGTCGGCTGCTATTGCTTCAAAATGCGTCTGCAGGTGGGAAAAGGTTAATATGTCAAATAACCTAACCCTTTCCTACATACATCAAATCAGCAGACGGCTTTTAAACTATATTGGCACAAATATGGAAAATCTCTATAAATGAAAGTATTACAATGAAATAGAAATGAAAACAATGTTTTCAAAAGTCGTCTGCTGCAGAGGCCGCAGAAAGGGTCTATATGTGGAAAAGGGTTTAGTGGAAAATAAACAAAATCCTTATATCATTTGGACTATTTGAGTCTAACGCCATTATGGCCATTATGGAGACGGTCAAGATCCTCCATATTTGGCAATTTATTTAACCTTTTTCCACATACAAGATATCTGCAGCAGACAACTTTGAACATATATTATCAACAAGAAACCGCTGAAGACGGTAAGGCCGGATTGTCGGCAATTTGACCTTGAAAATCGACAAACCAAGGTCAAGGTCAAAGTAACCATAGAAATCAATAGAACTTGTTACTGGTTACCTTCAGGCAAAGTTTCAAGTTTGTAACCCTTTCCAGTGCTGAGATTGCCTCAACCTGAAACTTTAACCGATTTTGCCTCAACCTGAAACTTAACCAAAATGTTGACGGACAGACAGACAGACGGACGGACAGACAGACGGACGGACAGACAGACATCGCCAATCTATAGACCGTAATTGCTAGAGCAATCCAGCCAAAAACTGTTGAAAGCAAATTAAAACACAATTTGCTGTGATATAACTATTAAAATATTGAAAGCAAATTAAAACGCAAGTTGATGTGATATAACTATAAAACTGTTGAAAGCGGAGTAAAACGCAATTTGCTGTGATATAACTATATAACTGTTGAAAGCAAATTAAAACGCAATTTGCAGTGATATCACTATAAAACTGTTGAAAGCAAATTAATACGCAAGTTGTCGTGATATAACTATAAAACTGTTGAAATCAAATTAAAACGAAAGTTGCCATGATATAACTATAAAACTTTTGAAAGCAAATAAAAACGCAAGTTGCCATGATAAAACTGTAAAACTTTTGAAAGTAAATTAAAACACAAGTTGATATAACTATAAAACTGTTGAAAGCAAATTAAAACGCAAGTTGCCGTGATATAACTGTTAAACTGTTAAAAGGGGAGTAAAATGCAATTTGCTGTGATATAACTATATAACTGTTGAAAGCCAATTAAAATGCGAGTTGCCGTGATATAACTATAAAACTGTTGAAAGCAAATTAAAACGCAAGTTGCCGTGATATAACTATAAAACTGTAGAAAGCAAATTAAAACGCAAGTTGCTGTGATGTAACTTTAACCAAAATGTTGACGGACAGACAGACAGACAGACAGAAGACAGACAGACAGACGGGCAATAGCAACATGAAGGTCAAGAGTTATCATGGAAATCAAAAGAACATGTTAGTGGCTACACACAGACCAATTTTCAAGTTTGTAGCTCTTTCCATGTCCGAGATTTTGCTTCAACCAAAAACTTTAACCAAAATGTTGACGGACAGACAGACAGACAGACGGGCAATAGCAAGGTGAAGAGTTATCATGGAAATCAAAAGAACATGTTAGTGGCTACACACAGCCCAATTTTCAAGTTTGTAGCTCTTTCCATGTCCGAGATTTTGCTTCAACCAGAAACGTTAACCAAAATGTTGACGGACAGACAGACAGACAGACGGGCAATAGCAAGGTGAAGGTGAAGAGTTATCATGGAAGTCAAAAGAACATGTTAGTGGCTACACACAGACCAATTTTCAAGTTTGTAGCTCTTTCCATGTCTGAGATTTTGCTTAACCAGAAACTTTAACCATTTTGCCTAACCTGAAACTTTAACCAAAATGTTGACGGACAGACAGACAGACAGACGGACAGACGGACATCGCCAATCTATAGACCGGAATTGCTTGAGCAATCCGGCCAAAAAAT
Source organism: Serripes groenlandicus (assembly GCA_031761405.1). Classification (NCBI taxonomy): domain Eukaryota; kingdom Metazoa; phylum Mollusca; class Bivalvia; order Cardiida; family Cardiidae; genus Serripes; species Serripes groenlandicus. Next base: position 18,807,013 of record JASEVX010000001.1, read on the forward strand.
GGAAAATCTATATAATTGAATGGATAACCAATGACAAAAAGTGGAAAACATTGTGGCAAAATGAGAAATTGCTCATCATGAGCAATTTCTTCTTTTGCCACAATGTTTTAAAAATTGTGTGCTTCAGAGGCATCCATAAGCATCTGTATGAGGGAAAGGGATAAAATAGTTAGAATGATCATTCTCTGATTTTTTTTTTTATGATATATCACCTTACCGAACCAATATGGCAAAAAGTCATGAAATTAATGTAAACCTCTCACGACACAAATGACATTATCCTCATAAAACGGCAGTCATTTTTCAATATAACCTTTTTAAATAAACTAATTGTAATGACATACAATGTAGGTGGCAAATGAAATGAGTCGTGAGGAAAGATTTGTTTGTATGACGATTCTCTCCGCTTTCAACAATTTTACATTTATATCATGTGTTTCCTCGGTTACATTGAGTTACCAGTTCTACTCAAGGGTTTCATTTATCCTGACACAAGCAAGTCAGTCTTTATGCTTACTCTACAATCCCGTGCGCCAAGAAGTGAAAGCTGTTAAAAAGTCTTTGAAATTAATGAAATCCTTTTATTGCATCTTTAAGTGGTACTACAAAGTCCCAGTGAAAATTTCTGCAATCTGATTGCCTTCCATATTTGGAAATTTATTTGTTTAATCCCCCTATCCCATATGCCTGTGCATCTAAAGCATCTGAAGCAGAACACTTTGGAAAACATTGGGACAAAAGGAAATATTGCTCATGTTGAGCAAATTTTCCTAATACACTCCAACTTCATTTGGGACATGCACAGCAGATTTTTTTTTTTTTAAATTTAATGCTTTGACAGAAAAAAATAAATTGTCCTTTTCCTACAATGGTTTTTAATAAGTGTCCAAAGGATAAATCCTTTTTGCCAGACATTTCAGCTTTTTTCTTAAAGATATTTTCAAAGCAGACGGCCTTAAAATATCATATTATCATATCCAAGTAAATGGTTAACTACAATAACCTAATTTTGATCATCATAAGCATCTGCATGTTAATGGTGTTCACATTAACCCTTTCCCTCGTACGACAATTCTGCAGCAGACGACTTTAAACGTATTTTGTCAAAACATAGAAAATCTCCATAATTGAATGGATAACATGGACAAAAAGTGGAAAACATTGTGGCAAAAGGTGAAATTGCACGTTTTGTGCAATTTCTTCTTTTGTCGCTATGTTTTCAAAAAGCCGTCTGCTACAGAGGCGTCAGAAAACTATATGAGGGAAAGGGTTAACACTTTACTCCACATACAAGAAATCTACAGCAGACGAATCCATCAATGAAATTGATTGTTTGGTGTTTTAGCCGCTTTTAACAATTTTCCAGTTATATCATGGCGTTTCATGTGCAAGTTACCAGTACTACTAGTCCATTTATCCTGACCACAGCAAGTCGGACGGAGTGCGAACCCCGCAACCCTGAGTGCAAAGGAGGGCATCCATTATACCATTGTTATTATTGAAAAGCGTTCCAATCAAATTCACCTTTCCCACATGCAGGTGCACACTGAGGCATCTGCAGCAGAAACTTTTGAAAACATTGTGACGAAAGGAGAAATTGCTCACATTGTTTTCGACTTGTTTAAGTAAATTATAACTTAATTTCTAGTGATTTCTAGTGATTTTCCATATTTTTGCCCAGACTAGTCGTCTGCTGCAGAATTGTTGTATGGGGGTAATGGTTGAGGCAAAAGGACAAATTCCTCGTTAAGAACAATTTCCCCATTCTCCACAATGTTTGTAAAAGTTGTCCACTGTGTATGCCTTAGAATGTGTCTGCATAAGGGAAAGGGGTAGCACGAAGGGTTCATGCAATAATTAATTCTATCAACATTTTCTTAAACAGCAAGATTGTTGTCTTTATATTTTATGTCTTTTATGAATTTTTATCAGCCCATTCATCAATGCATTACCTTACCTTCCCGCTGTATTTAATGCACTACTGGCTTACAGTTATAATCAGATGCAACATGTCAAAATGGGAACTCTGCAATAACTCTGTATAAAGGGCAGCACTGCATGGCATGAATTGTTTGTTCCGCAAAATTAATTCAATGTTTTAGTTATACCACTGCATTTCTTGGGTGAGTTACCAGTACTACTGCTCCATTTATCTTGACACCAGTCTTAACCCTTTCCCTCATATGACAACTCTGCAGCAGACGGCTTTGAACATATTTTGTCAAAAAATAGAAAATCTCTATAATTGAATGGAATCTGCTGCAGAATTGTCGTATGAGGGAAAGGGTTAACCGCTTTCAATTCAATTGTTCAATAATTGTATCACTGCATTTCCAGGGTGAGTTACCAGTACTACTGGTCATATCCTCACACTAGCCAGTCAGTCATAAATAATCCTAACCCAACATCCTTAAATGCCAAGGAGGAAAAGCCATTACTACAATTTTTAAAGTCTTTGGTACCACCTGGCTAGGGATCAAACTTGTGACATTCGCACCTGAGACAGACACTCTAACACAACACCACCCTGGGGCAGCAGTCTGAATTCATCCTTTTGATTAACTTATAATGGATAATCAATAGTCAAGTCAGACCTTGTTCACAACAAGAGGGCCATATCAAAAATGCGTCTGCAAATAGGAAAGGGTTAATTTAAAACACTAATTGACATAACAAGTTCTTTGTGCAAAACAGTTGTAACCATAGATTAGTTTCTAGATGGAGTTACAGCTGATTTGCAGGAAGATCTTGATAAAATAAAGAAAATCCTCGGAAATTAAAATCATGTGAAATTATCATATAACAGTTAACAATTTACATGATATGATGTTTAAGAGTCGGCTGCTATAACCTTTCCCACATATAGACACTTTCTGATGCCTTATAATGCAGCAGATGACTTTTGAAAAAACATTGTGGCAAAAGGAGAAAGTGCTCAAAACAAGTAATTTCTTCTTTTGCCACAATGTTTTCAACTCCTTTCAGTAATTTAAGTTTCCATTATAGAAAGTTTTCCTATTTTTGCCTAGATGTCTTCACAGTCATCTGCTGCAGATTTGCTGTAAGTGGGGAAGATAGACGCTTTCTGACCCCTCTGCAGCAGACAGCTTTTTGAAAACATTGTGACAAAAGAAGAAATTGCTCAAAACAAGTAATTTCTCCTTTTGCCACAATATTTTCCACTTTTAGTCATAGGTTATCCATTCAATTATAGAGATTTTTCTATTTTTTGACAAAATATGTTCAAAGTCGTCTGCTGCAGAATTGTTGTACGCAAAATGATTTCAAATGCCTTCTACAGCGGAGGTGTGAATTACAATTGTCTGGTATCAGTTTCCGACTTGCAGATGCATTTTGAAGCATAAGCAGCAGATAAAATTTGAAAACATTGTGACAAAAGAAGAAATTGCTCATGATGAGCAATATTTCTTATTTTGTCAAAATGTTTTGAGCTCTATATCATAATCATGCTTTCAGTCAATAGATATTTTCTATATTTTTTTCCAGGATGCTTTTCAAAGTCATCTGCTGCAGATTTGTGTTAATATTGTTGGAAAGGGATAAAAATATATCTGAATGCAACTCTTGTCCATTCAAAATGTTAGGTATAAATTGATGAAGGAGATAATGTTTGAAAACGCATCTAAACTTTGTTTCTCTCATTGAAACTGTTCTGTACCACCCAAGAGATATTTTCCATATCAGTGAAAATCTTTTCACCGTTTTATTACCTCTTCCCTCCGTATTGTATCCTTCAGCATCCATCCGCTTCACAGAGGACTAGATAAGGGGATTAACTCAACCAAACTCTATGTTGTGGGTACTCAAAAGAATCGTCTCACTGAGACGATTCTTTTGAGTACCCACAACATTGGGTTTGAGTGTCAAATAAGGATTTGAGAACATGAAAAAAGTCCCCTTATCTACAGCTCCTAGACTAAGGCTTAACCTTTTCCCTTATACAACAAACCTGCAGCAGACGACTTTGAACGTATTTTGTCAAAAAGTGGAAAATCTCTATAATTGAATGGATAACCTATGACAAAAAGTGGAAAACATCTAGGCAAAAGGAGAAATTGCACGTTTTGTGCAATTTCTTCTTTTGTCACTATGTTTTCAAAAAGCCGTCTGCAGCAGACGACTTTGAAAACATCTAGGCAAAAAACATGGTAAATATATATAAATGAAATAATAATTATTGAATAGAGTTGAAAACAGTGGCAATACTGGGAAATTGCTCATCATGAGCATTTCTTCTTTTGCCGCTCTGTTTTCAAATCCTGTCTGCTTCAGATGCGTCAACATGTGGGAAAGGGTTCAGGAGAGAGCCAGGGCAAGACTAAAATAAGACTTTGCTTCTTTTTCAAACATATTTCTTTTTATCGTGTAACAGTAAAAGATGGTCATCATTCTAGTGTTGGAGAGATCAGTTTGCAATGAGGCATACTCCCTTGCATTTTGAACCATTTGCAGCAGACAGGCGCGTAGCTAGGCGTAAGAAATATTTTGAGAGTTCCAAAAATGAAAATGAAACAAATGCGAAAAATGCAATAAAAACTGGACCCTAAGGAGGGTAAGGATGAAAACGGACAAATCAGAACAATACAGACATGATCATATTGTCACATAAATAATTTATATTTATTGATAATATTATATGTCCTTTGTAGTTTGTATACAGTCATATAGTATTTTCATATTGTATATGGGAGTACGATATTCGAAGTAAATTGTTGGAGCAAATTGTGGTTCGTGCCATTTATTTGGATCTGAGAGATCGCTAGTGTCGCAACCAGCAACAATCAACCGACCCAAGCAATATTGGCAAGGTCATCACCGCTCACATTAAGTGCAAGACACATGCGCATTCGCTTGAAGCGGCTGAACATTTCACTGCAGTTATGTCTGGAATTAAGAAAAGCATTGCCCAATCAGTTTTCTATGCCTAGCAAGAACATACATGTATTACAAGGCATAATTGATACAATTATATCCTTTGTTGTAAACACAATCTATGAGGATACAAATAATAACTTTAAAACACTTTTAGAATACCAAGCCAAATATAAGCCTGTGCTGCGTGATCATTTGGAGAACAGTGACGCGATACACTTCATTCGCTATACAAAATGAAGTAATCACGATATGCGGGGATCAAATGGGAGAGGAAATTTTGCGCAAATGCAAAAGTGTTCCGTTCTTTGGGTTTATGACAGACCAAGCCACTGACGCGTCTACTATGGAGCAAGTGCCGCTCTGTTCGAGGTACTTCGACCATACAACCAAGTCGGTTAGGCTACGATGGAGCATCAAACATGTCCGGAAAGTTCCGTGGTGTTCGAGCGAGTTCGGCAGATAATTCCCGACGCAGTGTACAATCACTGCAAAGCTCACTGTCTAAACCTTGCTATATCATGCGTCCGAGAAGCCACTTGCCAGAAACATGATACAGACCGTTCAAGAAGTGGCGTTCCTGTTTTACTTCTCGGGCAAACGGTTGTTGCGTTTTCATGAAACTAAGTAAGCATAAAACACATGGAAAATCGGACTAAATTACTGTCGCACTTAACACTTACAAATGCTCGTATACGACGGTCGTTGACAGCTTAGATGACCTCTTCCTTAACTATGGTGATGCCAAAGCCGGGGCATATGAACTGCGATTTATTCGAGGTTTCACTTTTGTTGAAGTGCCAGTCAATGTTGGTAAACATAAATTCCGAATGCTGCAAACGTTTTAAGGGTATTTTGTGTAGATATGCCGTACTTAATTAAGGGTATCAAGTAGGCTCATTTATATATTGTGAAATATACGCCAGAAGTCACCTGAGCTCATATAGACGAATTTTTTTTTCCCGGGGGAGCATGCCCCCCGGACCACCCTAGAATGGTGCGTATTCCACAAATCGACCCAGCTACGCGCCTGGCAGACATTTAACATAACGAGCAATTTCTCCTTCTCCTTTTCCCACAATGTATTTAGAGTATTTGATGCATATTTTTGCTGTATGTGGGAAATGACAGATAAAACAAATAGGGATCAAATTACAATTCAGAATTTTGAAATATCAATAATACAAATTACAATTCAGAATTTTGAAATATTGATAAAACAATATCTATAATACAAATTACAATTCAGGAATTTGAAATATCTAATACAAATTTCAATACAGAAATTTGAAATATCAATAAAACAAATTAAAATTCAGAAGTTTGAATATCAAATTCATAGTGATGAAAGACGTCAGTAACAGTAAACGATTGTGTAACATTCGCAACAAGCAAATTCAGAGAATCATGGTCCCCCGCCAGGGTCAAGGTCACACAAATTGGTATTGATGGAAAGGGGTTGTCACAAGGAATACACATGTGAAATATGAAAGCAGTACCTATTACGGTTCAGAAGTAAGGGCCATAACTCCGTGAAAAATCATCCAACCGGAACGCAAACACGATATGCGCATCTACACTTGGTGGTGATCCTTCCTATGAAGTTTCATAAAATTCCAAAAAGCGGTTGCAGAGAAATAGCCCGGAAATGAATTTAGTCATACATAGCCTGATGGTGGAGTAAAGGGCCATAACTCCGTGAAAAATAATCCAACCGGAACGCAAACACGATATGCGCATCTACACTTGGTGGTGATCCTTCCTATAAAGTTTCATCAAATTCCAAAAAGCGGTTGCAGAGAGATAGCCCGGAAATGAATTAAGTCATACATAGCCGGATGGTGGGGTAAAACTCCGTGAAAAATCATCCAACCGGAACGCAAACACGATATGCGCATCTACACTTGGTGGTGATCCTTCCTATAAAGTTTCATAAAATTCCAAAAAGCGGTTGCAGAGAAATAGCCCGGAAATGAATTTAGTTATACATAGCCTGATGGTGGAGTAAAGGGCCATAACTCCGTGAAAAATAATCCAACCGGAACGCAAACAGGATATGCGCATCTACACTTGGTGGTGATCCTTCCTATGAAGTTTCATAAAATTCCAAAAAGCGGTTGCAGAGAAATAGCCCGGAAATGAATTTAGTCATACATAGCCTGATGGTGGGGTAAAGGGCCATAACTCCGTGCAAAATAATCCAACCGGAACGTAAACACGATATGCGCATCTACACTTGGTGGTGATCCTTCCTATGAAGTTTCATAAAATTCCAAAAAGCGGTTGCAGAGAAATAGCCCGGAAATGAATTTAGTCATACATAGCCTGATGGTGGAGTAAAGGGCCATAACTCCGTGAAAAATAATCCAACCGGAACGCAAACACGATATGCGCATCTACACTTGGTGGTGATCCTTCCTATGAAGTTTCATAAAATTCCAAAAAGCGGTTGCAGAGAAATAGCCCGGAAATGAATTTAGTCATACATAGCCTGATGGTGGGGTAAAGGGCCATAACTCCGTGCAAAATAATCCAACCGGAACGCAAACACGATATGCGCATCTACACTTGGTGGTGATCCTTCCTATGAAGTTTCATAAAATTCCAAAAAGCGGTTGCAGAGAAATAGCCCGGAAATGAATTTAGTCATACATAGGGGTAAAGGGCCATAACTCGTCAGGGTCAAGGTCACAAGGTCAAAAAAATTATTGATGGAAAGGGGTTGTCACAAGGAATACACATGTGAAATATGAAAGCAGTACCTATTACGGTTCAGAAGTTATGACCAAGGTTAAAGTTTTTGTGACAGCGTGACTGACGGACTGACGGACTGACGGACGGACTGACGGACAGACTGACGGACTGACGGACTGACTGACGAATGAGAAATAATAGTCCCCAGCTTTCGCTAAAAGCGGGGGACAAAAAGAGGCTGCGCCTACCATAGTTTTGTTATTTATAGCTTGTATCTTCACATTATCAATCTTTGTATCATAAAATCTCAATAAATTCATAGCACTATCACCAAAATCATGTTAAAGAAATGTCAAAATATCCTAAACTTGCTATCCTAGACAGCTTCCTTTTACTTCAATATCAGGATCATAGATAAGGGGAAGTAACTGTGCTTGAACCCTTTCCCACATACAGCAAATCTGCAGCAGACAACTTTTGAAAACATTTGTGGCATAAAGTGAAAATGTTGGTAATGATAAGAAATTACTCCTTTTGCCAGTGGATTTTAACCCTTTCCAAAATACAGCAAATTTGCAGCAGACGACTCTGAAAACATACTGGAAAAAATGTGAATAATTTCCATAAATGAGATTAATTTTTCCTTTGTCACAATGTTTTCAAAAGTCATCTGCTGCAGAGGCGTCAGAAAGCGTCTATGTGGGTATTTTAAGGGTTAAGATTTTCAATAATTGAATTTTCTTGTTAACATTTTCATAGTCGTCTGCTGCAAATTCGTTGTAAGTGGGAAAAGGTTAAGACAATTCTAATGGAAACCAACAACATAATAGCTTAAATGACGAAAAATACTTTTTATGTGTTTTTATCTGTTAACCCTTTCCCTCATACGACAATTCTGCAGCAGACGACTTTGAACATATTTTGTCAAAAAATAGAAAATCTCTATAATATAATGGATAACCTAGGACTAAAAGTGGAAAACATTGCGGCAAAAGGAGAAATTGCTCGTTTTGAGCAATTTCTTCTTTAGTCACTATGTTTTACAAAAAGCTGTCTGCTGCAGAGGCGTCAGAAAGCGTCTATATGAGGGAAAGGGTTAAAATGTATGCTTTATCTCGAAATGCCATATGAACATCCAGATATATTTTTTTTATTATCTACGAATGTGAATTTTATCTGTAACCAATATTCTTGATACACCAATTTCCAAAATGATACTTCAGTTTAATCACTTGCCATCTTATCAGGAACCTGCAGTTAAAATTCAATAAATTTCCTTGTCTTCCTCTCTTGTCATAGAAAAAAAATCCAGGACATGATATGCGGAGACATTATCAATGTTTTTCCTAGGGTGTGTCATGTGATATCTTCTCTATATGCTATACATCTCAAATCAAACTCAGGTTATGTGCGAAGAATTTGTTTAGTTTGTTTTATTGGGGTTTAACGTCATTTTTAACATTATTTCAGATATATCACGGCGACGGTTCACTTATTCATGATCCCTGGGTAAACAAACCAGTACTAGGCTAGGAAATGTGCCTTGCCCAGTGAAGGGCACTCCACCATGACCATAGCGCCCTTACTGGGGTTGGACCCGGAATGCCCGGTTCCAAATTCCGGAAGCTTAACCACTTCATACTAAATAATTGTCATAGCCAGAGTTATGCGACTTGGTATAGACATGCATATTGTTCCTAGGAACATGTGTACCAAGTTTCATTTGAAAATGTTGGAGGCAAAGGTTAAACGTTTTGCATGAATTTCTAGGTTCAAAAAGAGGCTTAACTGAATAATTATTAAAGCAAGAGTTATGTGACTTGGTATAGACATGTGTATTGTTTTTTAGTAACATGTGTACCAAGTTTCATATGAATATGTGTTACTGGTTTTTCGAGTTATGAGGTAAGGTTAAAGTTTCGTGATGTGACGCTAAGAGTATTACAATTAACCATTTTTGTTTCCTTTGAAATACAGACGAGCTAAAAACAGTCAGATACCTTGATCACAATGAGGATGTATTACAATAATAAACAAATGTTACCAGTGATATTAGGCAGACCAAACAGAAAGGAAGACCCATAGAAGATGTAAAAAAAACCTTGCAACTTAACCATTTCCCACATACAACAAATCTGCAGCAGACCACTTTGAAAACATACCTGAAACTCCCTTCAAATGAAAGGACAATAATTGGATAAAGTTGAAAAACATCGATGGTGACAAAAGGAGAAATTGCTCGTTTTGAGCAATTTCTTCTTTTGTTGCCATGTTTTCAAAAAGTTGTCTGCTGCTGAGGTGTCAGAAAGCGTCTATATGAAGGAAAGGGTTAAATAAAGACCAACTAACCTTAACCCTTTCTCACATTCATCAAATCTGCAGCAGGTAACTTTGGAAACATCTTTGGAAAAAATGGAAAATCTCCATAAATAGCAAATGTACTATCATATACACATATATATGTGACAATAGAAGACATTGCTGATCACAAACTTCTATTGCATCAATGTTTTCAAAAGTGTTGTGCTGCAGATGGGTCAAAATGTGTCTGCATGTGGGAAAAAGCTAACCACTCCATTAAGCTACTTGAGAGCAATTAACACATAGTCTGGATCATGTACAGGGAACGCAGTTAAGTCAACAAAATTTATCAACTTTTTTTAATACTTTCATTAGATATTCTGCTATAAATAAATCTTGCTTACGCCATCAGGCCTTTTTCTATCATCGAATCTTTTTGTAATGTTCGTCAGCTTTTTAAATCAAGCAGCCAAATTTAAACCCATTCCCAGTCAGGCTAAAAAACCCAGTTACTGTACCTATATATGAATGTCACGAAAAAACCCAAAAGGTTCGATTTCCAAGAGCACAAACGATGGTTACTGTAATCTTATCGAGGGCTTGCTTGAAACGGTTGTAACTTAAAACCTATTTTGAAAACCCTGGTTTAGGGGCAATTTTAACCCCTTAGTAAAGAAAGCAAATTTAGGTGCCATTGCTCAGAACAAGCAAGCCATTGCTCAGAACGAGCAATGGCATCTAAATTTCCATTGTTTACCAAGAAAAATGATTTAACGCTTATAAAGACTTTATGGCGAGGTGATAAACCTTGGTAAACAAACACCAATTTTAGTTACAACCGTTTCACGCCAAGCCCTCGTTATGCTCTTGATCCGTGTCATTTAACCCTTTGACTAACTCTGTAATCTGACGACTGACTAGGCCACAGGTGTGTTGGTAGAGCGTCCGCCTCGCTTGGGTGCAGGAAGTCACAGATTCGATGCCTGGCCGGGTCATACCAAATACTTTAAACCTTTCCCCCCAAATACAACAAATCTGCAGCAGACGACTTTGATAGCATCTTGGCAAAAAGGATAAACAATCTCTACAAATGAAAGTATATTGATTGAATAGAATTGAAACATTTTGGCAAAAGGAGAAATTGCTCATTTTGAGCAATTTTATGCTGTTGCCACAATACTTTTCAAATGTATTCTCAGCAGCTGCCGAGGATTAAGAAAGCATCTGTATGTGGGAAAGGGTTCAAATGAAAGTATTGGGTTTCTGGGTTTCCCATCCTTAAGCACTCGATCAGGGTTTCGGAGTGTCACCGTTACGACTGAATCATTGGTGAAAGGATAAATGAACCAGTAGTGCTGTTAACCCTTTCCCACATACAACACATCTGCAGTAGACGACATTAAAAACATCTACTCCAGATATGGAAAATCTCTAGAAGTGAAGGTATAATTACTGAAATATAAAGTTGAAAACATTGCGTCAAAAGGAGAAATTGCTCTTTTTGAGCAATTTCTCCTTTTGTCACAATGTTTTCAAAAGTCGTCTGCTACAGATACGTTAAAATGCGTCTATAGGTGGGAAAGGGTTAATTCATTCATACTAAGGAAACACGGTGATATATAACTGTAAAATTATTGAAAGCAGTGTAAAACACCAAGCAATCAAACTAACAAACTGTAATCTGACAATATGCCAATGTTTAACTTACTTGTATGTCGGAGCTGGTTTTCCATCGGGTGGAAACACTTTGACTGTGAACTCATTTTGGGCAGATATAACGAGGGGAAAGTTGGTCATCAGTCGGGGTTCAAATGAATGGTGGGTAATATCGTCCTGATCTGAAAACAGACAAAAATAAATCGATAAAGTTTACACGCAATTATCCATTGTAAGTCTTTTCTTGATAGAAGAAATTTAACTCCCAACTGTAGCAGACTGCTATTGAAACATTATAGGAAAAGGAGAAATATTATTGTACAGATTGATCAATTTCTATTTTCTCCATTTTGTTTTCTGATAGTAAATAAAATATTAGTCCTTGTTCCAGATTATTTTTTTTTGTCATCTGAGTTAAAAAAGAAAATAAAGAATTGTGTTTTTGTTTTAGATGAACTACAAGTGGGATACTCCCACATAAAGAAGATAATAATATCATAGTTATAGACTAGTTAGCTTATAATTAATAATTGATTAATTTGAGTTTAACCCTTTCCCACATACAATAAATCTGAAGCAGACGACTTTGAAATAATGAGGAGAATATCTTAATTTCATTTTTTAACTTTAAAGTTGTCTGCTGCAGCTTTGTTGTATGTGTGAAAGGGTTACTGGCTATCTTACCACAAGTCAACATGAAGGCATTCCAAGAATATTATCTACTTAAATATTTTCCCCTTAATTATGTAATATCCTAAAATTAATTTACTATCTGCATTATCAGTTCCACAAAATAACTAATGAGAAGATATTACTTTGTAATGCAATAGACTGATAAAAAATAAAATTGCTGAGATGTACTAATTAGATATGTCCTTCTGAAAACGGAATTAGAAATATAGACTATACTTTATATCATCAAATAATTAACACTTTACTTCATATGGTAAGTATATCATAAGTTGTTCGTTTGGAAAAAGTATCTGGGGAAAGAAAAAGGTATCTGAAATTTCAAGAAATGTTTTCAAATGTTGTCTGCAGGAAGGCATCATATGGTCTTCTGTATCAGGAAAAGATAATCCCTTCATCCATCAAACTATCATGCTCTGTTACCAATATCTTATTATGCACTCAATAAAAATACCTTTTTACTGACATAACTCTTTTCCACATACAGATGCTTTTTAACACCTCTGCTGCTGACAACTTTTGGAAACATGTTGGCAAAAATAGATATTGCTCTTTCTGCTTTTGCATCTTTTGTTTTAAGATTTTTGAGATCCCGGTACACTGACATTCAAAGAAAACAACGTAAAACTGTTGCTTGACAGCTAGCATACTTTTTTTTTTATTTTTTTTATTTTTTTTATTTGGGATTTACATTATTTCAGTTATATCACGGAGACAGCTCACTTATTCATGATCCCTGGGTAAACAAACCAGTACTAGACTAGAAAATGTGCCTTGCCCAAGGGCATTCTCCCATGACTGTCGTGCTGCGACCGGGGATCGAACCCGGGATACCTGGAATCAAATCCCCGACGCTAATCACTTGACCACGGCGGTTTCCTCATAGCTGGTCTAGTAGGGGGTTACGATTTAATAAATCAAAGCTAACGCAATACGCAATTTCATAAGTCTAACAAAGGTTGACTCCTTCCCCAATACAAGTATGAGCAGACAACTTTGAAAACATCTAGTCAATTGAATAGTCTCTTGAGAAGAAAAATAATCATGAAAATAGAGTTGAAGAAATTGTGACAAAAGGAGAAATTGCTTGTCTTCTGCAGATGCGTCAAAAAGCATCTATATGTGGGAACAGGTTAATTGTTTGCACAGTTTAATATTTTTTTCATAGGTCCTAACTTTGAAAATCATTCCGAGAAAACATTGTATAACATCTAAAAAACAAGAAACCGCTGAAACCCTAAGGCCGGATTCTCGGCAATTTGACCTTGAAAATCGACAAACCAAGGTCAAGGTCAAAGTAACCATAGAAATCAATAGAACTTATTACTGGTTTAAACCTTCAGGCAAAGTTTCAAGTTTGTAACCCTTTCCAGTGCTGAGATTTTGCCTCTACCTGAAACTTTAACCAAAATGTTGAAGGACAGACAGACGGACAGACGGACGTACATCGCCAATCTATAGACCGGAATTACTAGAGCAATCCGGCCAAAAATGAGTACAGTTATCAACAGTTGTCTTTGTTGAGAAAAGGATCTAGACTCAGACATTCCAATTAACAATAAATCTGCAACAGACAACATTGAAACATATAATTAACTTGTCAAAATATAATTAAATCCCTATGAATGAAAGTATTATCAAAGTTAAGAGTTAAAAACATTTTGGCAAAAGGAGAAATTGCTTATCTGTCGATGAACAATTCTTCCCTTTGTAAGAATCTTTTCAACAGTCGTCTGCTGCAGGTATGTCAAAATATCGAGGACTTGGCGTGAAACGGTTCTAACTAAAATTTGTATTTTTTTTTACTAAGGTTATTCACCTCGCCATCAAGTCTTTATAACACTAGCGTTAATTCTTTTTTCTTGGTAAACAATGGTAATTTAGGTGCCATTGCTCGTTCTGAGCAATGGCACGTAAATTTGCATTGTTTACAAAGGGGTCAAAATTGCCCCTATAAACCAGGGTTTCAAAATAAGTTTTTAGTTACAACCGTTTCACGTCAAGCCCTAGATATGTCTGCATGTGGGAAAGGTCTAATCTTGCTTTCAATTATAGGAAGGGTTATCACTTGATGTGAAAGAAAAACTGCAATAAATATGCAATAAATAATAAATAAACGTAATGGGAAAATTATCTCTATTTTCTCAAGTAAATGGTTTTCTTTCAGTAAATGTTTATATAATTTCATTAGGATAAACTAACTGATAACCATTTATTATTCTTCCTACATATTTTTTTTCCCCAGAAAGTAAAATTCTCTGGCTTGATAAAAATGCAAAAATGTTAACTTTTTCCCTGGTTAACCCTTTCCTATGTATACACAACAAATCTGCAGCAGATGACTTTGAAAACACAGTAACAAAAACCTGAAAAATCTCCATAAAAGATAGCAATTTCACCTTTGGCCACAATGTTTTCAAAAGTCGTCTGCTGCTATTGTGTCAAATTGTGTCTGCAGGTGGGAAAAGGGTTAACCCTTTCCCTCATACGACAATTCTGCAGCAGACGACTTTGAACGTATTTTGTCAAAACATAGAAAATCTCCATAATTGAATGGATGACCCATGACTAAAAGTGGAAAACATTGTGTCAAAAGGAGAACTCGCACGTTTTGTGCAATTTCTTCTTTTGTCACTATGTTTTCAAATAGCCGTCTGCTGCAGAGGCGTCCGAAAGCGTTTATATGAGGGAAAGGGTTAACCCTTTCCTACACACAATAAATCTGAAGCTGACAACTTGGCAGCACTTTTGAAAATATCGTGGAGGGGAAAAAATGCTCAAAACAAGTAATTACTCCTTTTCCCACAGTGATTCAACCCTTTCCCAATATACAACAAATCTGTAGCTGCTTCTTTTAAAAATTTATTCACTTTTTGCCACAATGATTTCATCTGTATTTAATAATAATGCTTTCATTTAACTGACTTTCCCTCATACGACAATTCTGCAGCAGACGACTTTGAACATATTTTGTCAAAAAATAGAAAATCTCTATAATTGAATGGATAACCTAAGACTTAAAAAGTGGAAAACATTGTGGCAAAAGAAGAAATTGCTTGTTTTGAGCAATTTCTTCTTTTGTCACTATGTTTTCAAAAAGCTGTCTGCTGCAGACCGGGCGTCAGAAAGCGTCTATATGAGGGAAAAGGGTTAATTAACTCTTTCCAGTATGAAACAAATCTGCAGCAGACAACTTTGAAAAGAAAATAGTAAAATATACGGAAACTCTCTGTAAATGAAAAACAAGTTTTTAATCAAGTTGAAAACATGGTTGCAAAAGTAGGAATAATTTTTCAAAGTTGCCACACTGTTCTCAAAATTATTTAGCTGTGGAAGCATCAGAAAGTGTCTGTATGTGGGAAAAGGGCTTTTAAGTTATATCAGCAGTGATCTGTGAAAAACCAACCTTATAAGGCTGTTGATCCAGATCAGCCAATATATCAGCCTGCCATATATATTAGATCTGCAGGCTCTGCACTCAGAGCCAATGAAGCATACAAAGTTTCAAGAAACCTCTGAAAAAACTGTTTCTTTATGGATCTGATATTTTGATGGTTTCATGCAAAAAAGTTGTAACTACATGTTAAACATGATGTAGTTACAACCATTTTGCATGAATCCCTCGATTTGTTTACAGGTGTAATTATTACTCTCAAGTTTTCTTGGGGAAAATATGATAACAAATTAGGGTGGCAATAAGACCCTTAATTGCCAGCCGCGCCTCAAATAATGCTTTCAGTGTAAATTTCTCATGGCTTGAGTTGTATCATTGTACACCCTCTGTATTTTCTGAGAGCAATTATATTTATCTCAACTGCAGGTAATAAATTCCAGAATTATATCCATGTTACTATGGAAATAATGCAGTCAAACAGTTAATGATGCGATTGTGCCAAAATTACGTCAAAACGAAAATGATAAACTTGGTTTTAAACTCTATCCAGGTTTGAAAGTATAATAATGCTTAAATGATTCAATTTTAATCAGCTGCCTTTTCTTTAACCCTTACCAACATACAACACATCTGCAGCAGACAACTTTCAAAACGTATGGCAAAACAGACGCATTTGAACGCAATAGCAGCAGATGACTTGAGAAAACATTGTGGCCAAAGTTGAAATTGCTCATGATGAGCAATTTCTTCTTTGGCCACAATGTTTTTCAACTTTATTTAACAATTTATTAGCTATCTTTCATATTGATTTATTGGGGTTTTACGCGGCTTTCTTTGGAAAGAAGAAACTGATTAAAAAAAAGAGAAATTTTCTCCTCTTCCGACATTATGTTAACATCTCTGTAACAAAAATATAATTCAATTGTTTAAAATATAAAACTTATTTCCTTAGATGTTTTCAAAGCAGACGACTCCAAAAACTACTCAACCTGTTCCCTCATAACAACGCTTTTCGACGCCTCTGCAGCAGACAACTTTTGAAAGCTTTGTGACAAAAGAAGAAATTGCTCAAAATGAGCAATTTCTCCTTTTGCCACAATGTTTTCAACACCTTTTAATGATTTAACTTTCCGTTATAAAGAACATAACATAATCTTGCCCGCACCGCATGTTTTCAAAGTCATCTGCTGCAAATTTGTTGTAATTAGGAAAGGGTAAATAAAGTAAAACCAGATTAAGAGATTCCAGGTTAATCCTTTCCCACTTGAAGACAAATATTGCTCATTTGCAGCAGGCTTCATTTGAACATCGTCAGAAAAGGAGCAAAAAATGCTCGTTACTAAAGTAAGCAATCTCGACTTAAGCCACAATTAATGCTTCAAACCACTTCAATTTATAGGAATTTGAGAAAAACAATCTCATATTTTCAAAGCAGTCTGCTGCAGATTTGTCATTTGTGGAGGAAAGGGGGGAGGGAGCCAAGTACTATTTTGACATAACATATGAGTCAAACTATGCTAATGTGGAGGGAAGCTAAATCTCTAGTAACATTAAAAATACATTAGTATGGATGAAGTATGCTGTTGGAGGTCAAAATGCCATAACATCAAGAATGTAATAGGGCCATTAACCCTTACCCACATGCAGTCCCATTTTGATTAGGCTACAGCAGCCGGCTTTCTGCAGCAGACAGCTTTTTAAAAACATAGTGACAAAAGAAGAATTTGCTCAAAACAAGCAATTTCTCCTTTTGCCACAATGTTTTCCACTTTTAGTCCATTCAATTTTAGAGATTTTCTATTTTTTGACAAAATATGTTTAAAGTCGTCTGCTGCAGAATTTTCTTATGAGGGAAAGGGTTAACCCTTTCCCACATGCAGTTGCATTTTGCAACAGACCACATTTGCGAACATTGTGGCAAAATGTGAAATTGCTCAATCTCTCCATTTGTTGCAATTGTTTTAACACTAGCTATCAAATAATAACACTTTGGTCTAGGAGAATGTTCACAATATCTTCCTAGATGCTTTCAAAGTCTGTGAATATATTGTACATGTGGGAAAGGGTTCATAGTTGATCCTGCTATCTGATATTTCCTTAGTTATGTAATAGATTGGTACTTAATTGGTTGTATGAGCAACAGGTTGTTTTTGCTGGCCAAATTGTATTGTAATGGGGGTGGGGTTTAAGATTAGATGTAACTTGACTGACTGCAAGCAGATTTTGCTCAACAAATAGTGCATTATTATAATGTATGGGGATGTGAACCCATTCCCACAAACAATTTCTTTCGCAGTAGACTACTTTGAAAACATCCTGTCAAAAATTCGAAAAAATATCCATAAATGGGAGTTTAATTATAAAAAAGAATTGAAAATATTGTGGCAAATGGATATTTTAACCCTTCCCCACATATGTCAAAGCTGCAGCAGACAACTATGAAATGATAATTTTTGAAATAAAAGTTTTAAAGTTTTATGATAGAGTTGAATACATTGTGGCAAATGGAGAAATTGCTCATTTTTCCACAATGTTTTCCAAAAGTCATCTGTTGCAGCGGTGTCAGTAAGCATCCGTCTTTTGTAAACATCACAGGAAAAAATTCTAACATATGGAAAATGGGATGTTTGATATGGAGACAAAAAAATTCTGGAGAAGGGATGAATTTATCTTTATTAGCAATTTCTCGATTTCCAAATATGTTTCATTCAAAAAGTCATATGTTTCAGAGGCATTAGGGAAAGGGTTAAATTATGATAAGTGTCATTACAGTTGTCACCATGGAGACAGTTGTACTTATTGTAATGACTGCTTAATTAAAGACAGAAATGATTTAACATCCAATTAATTTCAAAAGATGACACTAAGACTAAAGTCTTGCTTTCTCTCTGAACACATTGTCAACAATTTTTGCTTTCTAAAGTTTATGGGACAAAACAAGAACATGTTTAACCCTTTCCAATATACAGACACTTTCTTACGCCTCTACAGCAGCAGCTTAACTAGACTACATAATTATGAAAACTTTGTGACAATAAGAGAAATTGCTCATAACACATAATTTCGTCTGCTGCAGATTTGCTGTATATCAGAGAAAGGATTAACATGTTGACTATTTTGTAAAATATTTTCACAAAATTCATGTTTCGTGGATGAGTTTCGTAATGGAAAATTGAAGCAGACATACATTGAAAACATACCCACATATATTAGATTATTATAAGTGTTGTATATTTTGTGTTGTATATTTTGTGGCAAATGGAAAAATTGCTCATTATGATCAATTTATCCATTTGCTACAATGTTTTCAAATGTCGTCCGAGTGCTGCAGTGGTGTCAGAAAGCGTCTATATGTAGGAAAGGGTTAAAGCATGTACTTCCTACAAGACAGAGGGTCACAAATTAAAGGGGGAAGATCTTCTGACAAGACAGTTGCAGGTACAGAAGATTTATCAGGCTAACATTAATTAATTAAAGGACATGGCAAACAGACAATACTTCTTCATCAAGAGCATAAAAAAAAAACATGGCTGACAAAGCCGACTGTGATGAATTATAATTATACAAATAGTTCGTTATTTCTTTTTGAGATTGTCATAATAATAATAATAACAAGAAACCGCTGAAAATCGACAAACCAAGGTCAAGGTCAAAGTAACCATAGAAATCAATAGAACTTGTTACTGGTTACCTTCAGGCAAAGTTTCAATTATACAAGAAATAGTAAGGGCAGTCCCCTGACATTGACCTGAAGGGCCCCTAAAATACTTTGTTTCCATCTAAGCTTATTACCTAAACCTATGAGAATAAAGAAATTCTGCAGAAAGTTATTGAGTAAGAACAATAGGTTGTGGTTCTTTTTAAATTTCCATTAACCCTTACCTCATACGACAATTCTGCAGCAGATGACTTTGAACATATTTTGTCAAAAAATGGAAAATCTCTAATTGATTGGATAACATATGACTAAAAGTGGAAAACATTGTGGCAAAAGGAGAAATTGCTCGTTCTGAGCAATTTCTTCTTTTGTCACTATGTTTTCAAAAAGCTGTCTGCTGCAGAGGTGTCAGAAAGCATCTATATAAGGGAAACGGTTAATGTCTGCTTCCCCCTTATTAATACTAAAGCAGTTCTCACGAGAGACTTTGAATCCCAGAGGCAGTACCTGCTTATCACAAGATCTGAAGTTAAAGACCTTTGGAACGAGAGACAGACGCTCGCTCTATCACTGCACTACTGTCTACCATGCCAATTCATTCATCATTGCTGCAAACAATAATTGCTTCTTTGCTTGCTATACAATGATCAACATTAGATATGAATTATAATCAGAGCTCTAGATAATGAGTGTCTTTCATGCTCTAAAGAATTCTGCTTTTGCAATACTGTTTTCAACTCTATTCAATAATTATATTTTCAATTTTAATATAGAGATATTTGTGTAGATATTCCAATGTTGCAGATTTGTTGTATGTGGGAAAGGTTTAACCCTTTCCTTCATTGATGCTTTCTGACGCCTCTGCAGCAGACAGCTTTTTGAAAACATAGTGACAAAAGAAGAAATTGCTCAAAACGAGCAAATTCTGCTTTTGCCACAATGTTTTCCACTTTTAATAAAGGTTATCCATTCAATTATAGAGATTTTGACAAAATATGTTCAAAGTCGTCTGCTGCAGATTTGTTGTATGAATACAAAAGGTTTAAAGTAACCCTGTTAAATAACAAGGGTTTTCTGCACCATTCATCAAGTACTTGTCATTACATCATGACATAATGATCTACTCTACTATTTTTTCTCTGAACTCATTTCATGGTTACAAGAAATCTGCCATTGTAACATAAATGGTTGTCTTATGTTTAGCCTAATCCCAGAGCATACTTCAAACAACACATATATCTTTTTACCCTGACAACCAGAACACCAGTTTGACATGTTTCAGACCAACTTTCTTTTCTTTTTGTTTGTTAACCCTTTCCCTCATACGACAATTCTGCAGCAGATGACTTTGAACGTATTTTGCCAAAAAGTCGAAAACCTCTATAATTGAATGGATAACCTATGACAAAAAGTGGAAAACATTGTGTCAAAAGGAGAAATTGCACGTTTTGTGCAATTTCTTCTTTTGTCATTATGTTTTCAAAAAGCCGTCTGCTGCAAAGGCGTCTATATGAGGGAAAGGGTTAAAAATGACAAATAATGGGAGAATTTCCTTGTTGTCATAATGAGTTTTCTTTACCATAAGAAAAAGGCAAAAAAGAATACCATTTACTTCTGTCTTTCAAATTAATGAGTTTGCTTTTTTTTTTAAACCCTTTCCCTCATACGACAATTCTGCAGCAGACGACTTTGAACATATTTTGTCAAAAAATAGAAAATCTCTATAATTGAATGGATAACGTATGACTAAAAGTGGAAAACATTGTGGCAAAAGGAGAAATTGCTCATTTTGAGCAATTTCTTCCGTCACAATGTTTTCAAAAAGCCGTCTGCTGCAGAGGCGTCTATATCAGAGAAAGGGATATAATAGTTTCAGCACTCTTGGAAGAAGGTCAACCCATCGAAACACTTGTGCCGAATTATTTTAAAACATTTGGATGAGAAGAGTTTTAAAGATTTAATACTAAATACATGTAATGAAAACAAGCTCCACCCCATGGTGACCATGTTTCAACAGATAGTTATAACTCGAACAGTCTGGGGTAGAACTTCACCAAAGGAACATTTGAGCCAAATAATTTTCAAATCTGGCCAGTACTTTTGGACAAGAGGATTTTTAAAGTTTCGGGCATTCATCCCTCTTTCTAATGTGACAGCAACCAAAGTCCTACATGGAATTGAATTCTTTGAACAACTTGAAAGAGGATCACCTCAACAAAATTGCTGTAAAATTATTAAGGTTAACAAGTTGTTTGTATGAAAATGTGAGCAGACAGACAGACAACAACGCCCAGGCGGTGAGTGATCACAATAGTTCACACAGCACTTCCTGCTCCGGTGAGCTTTAAAGAACAGGTGATGAGGCAATGGTATATAAGTAGAACTTGTTCAAAAAATCGCCTCTTACAAATACACAGGCAGGATTACATACAACTTGAATTATCTTTAACTAAAATTCCTGCATGCACTTGAAACAGTATATTAACATTTGGTAATAAAAAAGAAGCCCTGGTCTGCATGAAAAAACTATCAGCCCAGTGAAATGTTGCCAAAGTTGCAGATGCAGGTAAAACTACAGATAAACCATCAAAGAAATTAGCATGAGATACTACCACAGGGTTAAAGATTAACCACAGTTTTCCATGCTTGATGTCCGAAATGAATGCACTGCTAACCTATATGTTGTGAAGGAAAAACTTTATTTCCTATTAGATTATGTCGAACAAAAATAGAAATGGTTGTGTGGTCTTATGTAAGTAGCTTATAACTGTAAATGTGTAAATGGGAGACCTTTCATTGCTTCATATGTCGCCACTACAACACTAACATTGCATGTCTTTTGAAGTCATTCATAGAAATTGAGCAGCCATATTTTTTATCGTTCAAACACTAAATTCCTTCTCTGTCATTAATTCATACTTTCATTTGGCATGACATGACCTTCTCTCCATTTGATTTATTTTCCACAAGGTAGAAGCTAAAGATTATATATATTATATAAAAAGATCTAAACTAATGAATGTTGACATCTAATGATGTTGAATTATTAAAAATCAGCTTATTTCAACAACTTATAATACAAAGACACTTAATACTCACTCCGGGGTTCTGTATGGATCAAAACTTGGACAGCATTGAACCATGTTTAGCAATGTCTGTTTAAAATCCCATCACTTACAACAAATCTGCAACAGACGACTTTGAAAACATCTATGCAAAAATCTCCATAAATAAGAGTTTACTTAATAAATAGAGTTGAAAACATGGGGGCAAAAGGAGAAATTGCTCATCATGAGCAATTTCTTCTTTTGCCATCAATGTTTTCAAAAGTCGTCTGCTGTAGAGGCGTCAAAAAGTGTCTATATGTGTGAAAGGGTTAATGGTGAATGGAAACTATAATGTTAGTGGCATTATATAAACTAATATTGGTCAAAAATTGCTTTATTACAAATAGATGGACAATGGGAAGCTGAGACTTGTAAGACTGAGTGAATGCAAAGCTTTACTGTCTGCACATGCAACAAGACCCAAAATCTTGTTCAACTTGCAGATACATTCTGGTGCATCTGAAGCAGATGACTTTTTAAATTATTGCAGCAATAGAAGAAATAATGAGCAATTTCTCATATTGCCACAATGAGTTTTACGTACTCTATCCAATAACTTTTATACTTTCACTTGTAGAGACTAATTCAACATAGATGTTTTTAAGGACGTCTGCTTCACATTTGTCATATGTGGGAAACGGTTACATTTTGCAACCAGACCATGAAATACAGCAACAAAGCCTTTCTCAAATTTGTTGCTTTATTTAAATTAAACAGGTTTTACCAATTATTCCATCTAATACATGTTTTGGAGCCTCTGTTTTATGACCTGCAAACATCTGCACATCATCAAAATGTAATAATCATTATATTTCACTATTTATCTAGCTTTATTTGTTTATCATTTAATAATTAATTACATGAAAATACTCTTTTAACCAGTTCCCACATACAACAAAATCGCAGCAGACAATTTTGAAAACCACCTCGACAAATTATGAAAAATCTATCAAAATTAATGTTCATTAATTGAATGGAATTGAAAACGTAATGTCAAAAGGAGAAATTGCTGATTATAAGCAATTTCCCCTTTTGTCACAATGTTTTCAAAAGTTGTCTGATGCAGGAGAGTGAAAATATGTCTGCATGTGGGAAAGAGTTACTAGTATCATCAAAAATTAACAATTTATTCCCATATAATCATAAGGAATCACACGCTTATTATCTGCAGTCTTAACAGCATTAAACAATTTCAGCAAAATTTAAATTTAAACTACATCTCAATGCACTTCTTGTGACAAAGACAGTGAATAAATAATATGAAAAACTGGCTGTTTAGTGAAACAGAACTTTCCAACATGCAACAATTTATATAAAACAGATATGACTTTGAAACATCTTGGCAAATATATGGAAAGTCTCATTAAATGAAAAAAATATTATCTAATAATAAATAAACAAAGTGGCACATGCATAAATGCATATCAGCAATTTCTCCTTTTGCAACTTGGTTTTCAGAAGTCATCTGCGGCAGATATGTAAACATGCCCTGCATGCATGACAGGTTTGATAATCTGAACTATAATGCCAGCTTTGAAAGTAATTGCTGGGTAATAAGGAAGAGAACAGCAATAATGCCAAATCTATTCTTTTTTAACCCTTTCCCTCATATAGACGCTTTCTGACGCCTCTGCAGCAGACAGATTTTTAAAAACATAGTGACAAAAGAAGAAATTGCACAAAACGTGCAATTTCTCCTTTTGCCACAATGTTTTCCACTTTTTGTCATAGGTTATCCATTCAATTATAGAGATTTTCTATGTTTTGACAGAATACGTTCAAAGTCGTCTGTTGCAGAATTGACGTATGAGGGAAAGGGTTAACTTTTCCCATTTGAGACATTTTTTTACACATCTGCGGCAGACAACTTTGCAGAAACATTGAGGCAAAAACAAATTTGAGAAATAATGTCCCTAATGAAATCAGTATCTCTTTTTGCTGAAATGTTTTCAACTATAATCAATAGTTATACCATTAGTAACCCTTTCCCACATGCAGAAGCTTTCGGACGCCTCTGCAGCAGATGACTTTTGAAAACATTGTGACAAAAGAAGAAATTGCTCAAAACCAGCAATTTCTATTTTTGCAACAATATTTTTAACTCTTTTTAATCTTTATAAACTACATTTATAGAGCCTTAATTTCCATGTTTTTGCCTGGATGTTTCCAAAGTCGTCTGCTGCAGATTTGTTGTATGTGGGAATCTTTAGGTTAATAGAGATTTTCGCTAGAGTTCCCTAATATTCGTGAAAGTTGTCTGCTGCATATTTGTTATATGCGGGAAAGGGCTCAATAATGACTTCTGCTCATCCTCAAGGTAATTTTATTATCCTGTCTAGATTTTATCTAATTTTGATCAGATTGTTTTCAATTTGAAAGTCTTAAATCTATTTTTTATTCATATTAGAATGGGTGTTTTACTTAATCATTTCCCACACACAAAAGAAATACAGTAGATGACTGAACATATCTATGCAAGAAATACGGAAAAACTCTACTATATCTATTATTAAAACAACTAATATAACAATTGAAAATAGTTGAAAATAATAGTGACCTAAGGACAAATTTCTCATCTTGAGCATTTTTTTCCACTTTTTGCTTTTAAACTGCCGATGTGTAAGGATGTGTTTGTATGTGGGAAAGAGTTAACCCTTTCCCTCATATGACAATTCTGCAGCAGACGACTTTAAACATATTTTGTCAAAAAATAGAAAATCTCTATAATTGAATGGATGACCCATGACTAAAAGTGGATAAACATTGTGGCAAAAGGAGAAATTGCTCATTTTGAGCAATTTCTTCTTTTGTCACTATGTTTTCAAAAAGCTGTCTGCTGCAGAGGTGTCAGAAAGCGTCTATATGAGGGAAAGGGTTAAAGTACCAGGAGCAATACAATGGGCTGAAAGTACTCACACAGATGCCATTTACATAGCACTCATTAATCATATCATACCCTCAATATAGCTTAACCCTTTCCCTCATATAGACGCTTTCTGACGCCTCTGCAGCAGACGGCTATTTGAAAAACATAGTGACAAAAGAAGAAATTGCACAAAACGTGCAATTTCTCCTTTTGCCACAATGTTTTCCACATTTTGTCATAGGTTATCCATTCAATTATGGAGATTATGGGTTAACCCTTTCCCACATACAATAGATCTGCAGCAGACAACTTTGAAACTATCAAAGTCAAAATATAGAAAAATCTCTAATATTGATAGTATGATCATTGAAATGAGTCCCTTTGGCAGTTTATGCAATTGTGAACAAATTGAATACTTTAATTAAACCTTTCCTGAATGCACAGATGCTTTCGGACAAGTTTTTAGTCTCAGCAGCAGATGACTTTTGAAAACATAGTGACAAAAGAAGAAATTGCTCAAAATGTGCAATTTCTCCTTTTGTCACAATGTTTTCAACCCTATTCAATTATTATACTTGCATTTACATATCTTTTTCATACTTTTGCAAATATGTTCTCAAGGTAGTCTGTAGCAGATTTGTTGTATGTGGGAAAATGTCAAAATCAATATTTGGTAATAATCATAATGCACTTGCTTCTATATTGCTTGTAGATCTAATTCTAAATGGATCATCCAATCTAAAGTCAGGCATGCCTTTATGGCTAGGTGGAGAACGGAGATGAACCTGATCAGTTTGCCTAAGATGTGAAGATCCTCATCTCTGACATACAATAACCTGCATAATAAATCTGCAGAAGATTTTGAAAACATCTAATTAATAACTTAAGACTTACATGAAATTTTAGTGTCAGCATAAAAAAATCACTTGACAAGAAAATTGTATTACATATGGAATAAATAAAACTGATACAACGGATTTGCTTGAAGTGTTTTATGCCGTTTTCAACAATATTTCAGTTTTATCACAGCGATAGTTCACTTAATTAAAATCCATGGGTAAACAAACCAGTACTAGGTTAGGAAATGTGCCTTGCCCAAGAGCACTCCACCATAACCGTCATGCATCAACTGGGGATCGAACCCGGGACGCACAAGGGCACTCCATCATGTCTGCCGCATGTAGGGATCGAACCTGGGACAGTCAGTTCCAAATTGCCTATGCTAACCATAGTAGAAGAGCCAAGTTCCAATTCTCTTTTTCCACAATGTTTTTTAAGGTTGTTTTCTGCAGATTTTTCAAATATTATCCTTATGATGCAAATTAAGAGAGGGCTCATTTTAACCCCTTTCCCTCATACGACGATTCTACAGCAGACGACTTTGAACATATTTTGTCAAAAAATAGAAAATCTCTATAAATGAATGGATAAACTATGACTAAAAGTGTAAAAACATTGTGGCAGAAGGAGAAATTGCTCGTTTTGAGCAATTTCTTCTTTTGTCACTATGTTTTCAAAAAGCTTTCTGCTGCAGAGGCGTCCGAAAGCGTCTACATGAGGAAAAGATTTAAACCTCTCTAGCATGTTTTTCGTGTGAGGAGGCTGGGATTCTCTTGTTGCACGAGATCCAGTTTCTTCAATCCTGATTTGATTGAGGATTTGCAGTATTAGAACTACCATTTTGTTTGACATGTCCCATTAATACTGGTTAGTTTTTACACAAATTTGTAGCAAGTAAAACCTGCAATTATTGCTCTGCTCCTACTCTGCCCTTCATGGCAATCTGCAGCAGACAGCTTTTTGAAAACATGGCGACAAAAGAAGAAATTACTCAAAACGAGCAATTTCTCCATTTGTCATAATGTTTTCCACTTTTTCAATTATTGTACTTTCATTTAAAGGGATTTTTTTTCGGGTACGTTTTCAAAGTCTGTAGCAGACAGCTTTCAAAACATCTGGACAAACCTATGAAAAATATTTTTAGAGAAAGTACAAGTATTGAATGAAGTAGAAACATTGAGGCAAAAGGAGAAATTACTCATTATGAGCCATTTCTCTGTTTGCCACAATGTTTTCAAAATATGTCTACCTCAGAGGCGTGAACATGCATCTATAAATGGGAAAGTGTTCAAGATATATAATCAATATTAGTCTGCTCACACAGGGCAATGAACTTCTTTTTCAACAACCATTTTTTCCTAGGTGTATAAAAGTGCTCTGAATTTGGAAGAATCCATCTTCTCATTTGATGAAGCACAGGACTTAAGTTAGCTCTTTCCAAGCTGCAGACACATTTTGAAAACATTGTGACCAAAGGTTAAATTGCTCATGATGAGCAATTTCTCCTTTGGCCATAATGTTTTTAACTTTATTTAACAATTAAGCTATCTTTTATGCAGATTTTTCAGGTTTTTGTCACAATGTTTTCAAAGTCGTCTGCTGCAGATTTGTTGTATGTGGGAATTAAAGGGTTAAAGATGAGTAATGGGGTCTTGCTTCCATGATTCTAATTTTAGCACTTAAGAAAAGCTATGTTGTGGGTGGGTACTCAAAAATATTGTCTCACTGATTCTTTTGAGTACCCACAACATAGGTTTTGCAGGTCAAAAAAGGATTCAAGAACACGGAAAACGCCCCTTCATCAAGAGCTTGGCATGAAGTTTTAGGGAGCAAACAATTATGACACCAATGTTCATGCAACAAATTTATCTTCATTTATGTTTCCGTCAAATTGAACTTTCCGGCCATTTGTATTCATCTTTAGTACATTACTTTCCCCTTTGAACAATCTTGTTGTAAAAAAGATATCTTTTACAAGATGAGTAAATAATTGTTTAAGTTAATGTGGATTTGCTCTCCGATGCTAAAACCCTTTCCCATATGAAACAAATCTGTAGGATCCAGTCTCTATAAATGAAATCATAATTATGGAACAAAAAATACGCAGACGACTTTGAACGTATTTTGTTGAAACATAGAAAATCTCCATAATTGAATGGATAACCTATGACTAAAAGTGGAAAACATTGTGGCAAAAGGCGAAATTGCACGTTTTGTGCAATTTCTTCTTTTGTCACTATGTTTTCAAAAAGCTGACGTCTGCTGCAGAGGCATCCGAAAGCATTTATACGAGGGAAAGGGTTAATAATAATACAAGAGGGGTAGCAGCTCACATAACTCATGTTCAACTAGAGTCTGTTCATGACTCAATTTTACCAGTAACTTCAACTACAGTCACAGAGCACAAATTAATTGCATCAATTGAAAATTCAATTTCAGCCTGTATTGTATGAAAAGGAGCATATATTTCATTTACAAATCATTGAACTAGCAGCGTTTCAATAATGCAATACAGACCAAGGTCATTAAACTCACATATATCCAATCTGATCTTCAATGAGAAAACGGCTTGCAAAAGAGATTTATTGTTGCATTCAAGGTGGAAAAATCTGTTTAAAAGGCTAAGTACTTCATATCTTTACTACAAACATTTCATTCATAAACTTCAAATGAATGATGCAGCATTATTAATGTAAATTATTTCTTAGTCTGTAATAAACTAAATGAGCCGTTCACTGTGGGGTATCTGGTATATAACTAATTATCCCTTTCTCACATACAGACGCTTTCTGATGCGTATATACAGCAGACGACTTTTGAAAACATTGTTGCAAATGGAGAAAATGCTAACATTAAGCAATTTCTCCTTTTGTGACAATGATTTCAACTATTTTCAAGAATTCAACTTTCCCCTTTGCCTTACAGAGATTTTCCATTTGCCTAGATTATTTGAAATTCTTCCGCAGATTTGTTGTATGAGGGCAAGGGTTAAAAACAGATTTCAAAAAATTCGTTTCTTGTCACTGCTAACTCACTTCAGCATCACATTTTGATTTCAAATATGTTATTTTACTGTTATATAAACAATAATTCACAGAAAAAACAATAATTTCCCAGCTGGAATAACAGCAAGATTGCAAGGACTTCAAAGAACCCAGAAAATATTTTTCTGCTGTTGGTTTTACATATTCTTCACCTGCAGTTCATATCAGTAGTTTCATGTGGAATTAACCCTTTCCCACATACTGCAAATCTACGTCAGATGACTTTTAACCCTTTTCCCACCTGCAGACGCATTTTGACACAATAGCAGCAGATGACTTTTGAAAACATTGTGGCCAAAGGTGAAATTGCTCATGATGAGCAATTTCTCCTTTGGCCACAATGTATTCAACTTTATTTAACAATTAAGCTATCTTTTATTGAGATTTTTCAGGTTTTTATCACCATGTTTTCAAAGTCATCTGCTGCAGATTTGTTGTATGTGGGGAAGGGTTAATTAACACTTCCCCACATACTACAAATCTACATCAGACGACTTTTAAAACATTCATTCCAAAATTAAGAAAATCTTTTATCAATGACTAATGATATAAACTGAAAAACATTGTTGCAAAAGGAGAAAATGCTAATTTAATGAGCCATTACTCTTTTTGCAACCATGTTATCAATTGTTTTCTGCTGCATATGTTTAACCCTTTCCCTCATATAGAGGCTTTCTGATGCCTCTGCAGCAGACGGCTTTTTGAAAACATAGTGACAAAAGAAGAAATTGCACAAAATGTTCAATTTCTCCTTTTGCCACAATGTTTTCCACTTTTTGTCATAGCTTATCCATTCAATTATGGAGATTTTCTATGTTTTGACAAAATATGTTCAAAGTCGTCTGCTGCAGAATTGTCGTATGTGGGAAAGGGTTAACAAGAGAGCCAGAGTTATGCGACTTGGTACAGAAATGTGTATTGTTCCTAGGAACCAAGTATACCAAGTTTCATTTGAAAATGTACAAAATTGAGGATTAACGTGATAGTGCAGTAAAGAGATCTATTACTCTGATCGTATTTTGGTGTTTCAAACGTTAGGTTTTGGAAAATTTATAATTCTTTTCCCACATATTTCATGCACTAAAATTCGGGAGCCAAGCAAGACCAGCATTATACCGAGAACAGCTGTAAAACGGAGGGCGTTATAGAGGGGTGCCAGTGTATTAAGTTAAAAGTTTTGTGCCGCCGCAGATGCCAATTAAGGGTATCGCAATTGCCTGACTTTTTATCCTAATCAAACAGACAAGCTAAAAATGTGTCTGCAAGAGCGAAAGGATTAATGTGATGGAATTTTGTTATAATTTTGTACAATATATATTGCCGCAAATTATTTGACCATAGATATCTCAAATACATCATTTGGAATTGCTGAAATTGATACAATAATTACAATGCTATTTTTTAATATTTCTGAAAATGTCTTTCCTCAGATGTTTTGAAAGCAAAGGCCTCTCAAAGCACTTCAGAGTGATTTTTTTAAAAACAGCTTAATCATCTTTACCATAATTTCAACTATATCCCCTATCTTAATTGAAAAAGCAAGAAGAATCTGGCACTTCCAACATGAAAGTAAATTACACAAGGTCTTTCCTTTACAAATTCATGGAGTTTTATCTTTAAGTTTGGTATAAACCCTTTCCCTCATATATATGCTTTCTGACACCTCTGCAGCAGTTGGCTTTTTGAAAACATAGTGACAAAATAAGAAATAGCTCAAAACAAGCAATTTCTCCTTTTGCCACAATATTTTCCACTTTAAGTCATAGGTTATCCATTCAATTATAGAGATTTTCTATTTTTTGACAAAATATGTTCAAAGTCGTCTGCTGCAGAATAATTGTATGAGGGAAAGAGTTAACCATGTTTATAACATATTATGGTGATGAACTTTTACCATTGTCAGGGTTCTAACCATGAAAGTATGGCAATTATTGTCTCAGACATATTTTGTTCACGGTCCTCCCCTGGAGAGTTGTATGTGGGAAAAGGTTTTCCCTCATACGATAAATCTGCAGCAGACGACTTTGAACATATTTTGTCAAAATATGGAAAATTTCTATAATTGAATGGATAACCTATGACTAAATGTGGAAAACATTGTGTCAAAAGGAGAAATTGCTCGTTTTGAGCAATTTCTTCTTTTGTGACACTATATGTTTTCAAAAAGCCGTCTGCTGCAGAGGCATCAAAAAGCGTCTATATGAGGGAAAGGGTTAAAGAACTTTTTTTGATACAGTAAATGCAATTGAATTATATTAATACACACAATTCTTAATATGAGCTATGACTGTATTTTCCACAGCTAAGAAACTAAAACGATACAGTGATTTTAAAAACCGTTTCTTTCACAACTCAGAAATTAGCCGTGGCGATGTTAAGCCATAATGAACTTTTGGATTATCAAGCTGTGTTTAATGACAACATCACATGAAAACAATTACTTCTCCCCAGAAAATAATGACAGCTCCCTGGTGCATCATGGGTATTTCAAACTGTGAACTAGGGTGGCGATCCTGCATCTTGAAAGGAAAACGACCAGTGAGGTTAATATATTCGAGGGCTTGGCGTGAAACGGTTGTAACTAAAATTGATATTTTTTTACCAAGGTTAATCACCTCGCCATAAAGTCTTTATAAGCGTTAAATCACTTTTCTTGGTAAACAATGTAAATTTAGGTGCCATTGCTCGTTCTGAGCAATGGCATCTAAATTTGCATTGTTTACAAAAGGGTCAAAATTGCCCCTAAACCTGGGTTTTCAAAATAGGTTTTAAGTTACAACTGTTTCACGCCAAGCCCTCGAATTATGTATGATCCACAAAAAATTTCTGTATTAGTGGATCTGTTGTAAACGGAACAAAAAGAAATTACACCAAGGTTAATTGAGAAAAGAGAATAACTGTAATTGTATGAAATTAACCCTTTCCCACTTGCAGACACATTTTGACACATCTGCTGCAGACAACTCTTGTATTTATATATTGGGGTTTTACGCCGCTTTCAACAATATTGCAGTTATATCACGGCGACAGTTCACTTATTCATGATCCCTGGGTAAACAAACCAGTACTAGGCTAGAAAATGTGCCTTGCCCATTGGGCAGTCCACCATGACCGTAGTGCCGCAACTGGGGATCAAACCCGGGACACCCAGTTTCGAAATCCCCAACGCTAACCACTCGACCACAGCGGATTCCACAACTCTTGTAAACATTATGACAAAAGGAGAAATTGCTCATTAATTATTAGCAATTTCAGATTTGGTCACAACTAATGGTTGCAACTCTGTTCAATAATTTGTTCCGGTATGTTTTTAAAATCGTCTACTGTTGATTTGTTGTAAGTGGGAAAGGGTATAAACGTTTCCCAGATACAACAAATCAGCTTTTCCCACATGCAGTGGCATTTTCGCACTTAACTGTAGCAGACGCCTTTTAAAAAAGGAAACTTGTGGCAAAATGAGGAATTGGTCATCATGAGCAATTGCTAAATTTGCATTGATGGTCGCAGTTCAATTAAATAATTATACATTCATTGATAGAGATTTTAGCAAAGTCATCTGTGAAAAAGCATTAAAGTCCATTAAAAAATCAACACAGATATATTGATCCAAAATTTGAGCAATCGATTTCTCCTCTTACAACACTTTCACAAGAAGTTTAGCTTCAGAGGCGTTAAAGTGTCGTGTATATCAGGTAGACTTGTAAAAACTGGTTAACCCTTTCGCTCATATAGACGCTTTCTGACGCCTCTGCAGCAGATGGCTTTTTGAAAACATAGTGACAAAAGAAGAAATTGCACAAAACGTGCAATTTCTCCTTTTGTCAAAATGTTTTCCACTTTTAGTCATAGGTTATCCATTCAATTATAGAAATTTTCCATTATTTGGCATAATATGTTCAAAGTCGTCTGCTGCAGAATTGTCGTATGAGGGAAAGTGTTAATGATGGATTAACAACTAATTAGTAGATCAACAATTACCTCAACACAAACAGCAAAAAAAAAAAATCAAGATTTTTAGGAATTAATTACATATGATTAAAGTTATAAAATGCAATCCCACTTAAGCCTCAACAACTTGGAACACCTATTAAAGGCTATTAAACATAATATGATATTCATTTTCCTTTTGTTCCATCCTTTTCCCACTTTTTTACCTCTTGCAATATTTTAGGCATCTCACACGATAAACAGTCCTTCTATATGTTACGCCCCACGTTCACGAGTTGTTTTTTTAAGTCTATGAAAAATAGTTAAAGACTACACACAAGCTAAACAAGTGCACAAATTGATCATTTATGTCATTTATTTTGTCTGTGACAAAGGGTTAGTTTAGCTTAAACTTATTTATTTCAATCAATCAATCACAAAACAAGCTTTCAGCTCATGTTAATAATGGACATTGTCTAGGTAAAGGGGTTTATATTGTGAAACAGTTTGATCTGCCGAAAATAGTACCAGTGTATTAAAAGACATAAATTAGTAATAAATCTTAAGCATAAAGTTTGGATATAATAGAAACCAGAAAAGAACCACTAAACACTATCAATGCAAAATTAATTATCTAACCAATCACAAATTTAACCCATAAAAGATTGGAACCAGGAGATAAGATGTTTCAAATTGTTTGCCCTTCTCATCTGTATCAGGGAAAGTCATGCAAAAAAGATTTAAGAATTAAATGGCGTCACAAACTTAGGATATACACAAAGTTTGAAGACTGGAGGCTACAATTCGTTTACGTTTATCAAGCCGGAAGTTCAAATGTGTGTGATCTGTTCTCTTGAAGTCAGTAAGCTCCTGAATAAACTTTAATGGATGCCAAAATAAATAGGCTTGTGCAGTGAAACCCTCTTAACCTTTTCCCTCATACGACAATTCTGCAGCAGACGACTTTGAACATGATGATTTTGTGAAAAAATAGAATATCTCTATAATTGAATGGATAACCTAGCTATGTCAAAAAGTGGAAAACATTGTGGCAAAAGGAGAAATTACTCGTTTTGCTGCAGAGGCATCAGAAAGCATCTATACAAGGGGAAACGGTTAATCACATGTTAAGCAGACAATCAAAAACACTATATGATAATTTTAAAACCCCTTACCACATAACATAGATTTATTGAATCGAGCTGGAAACATAATAATGTGGCAAAAGGAGGAAATGCTCATTTTGAGCAATTCAAATTTCTTTTTTTGCTAAAATGTTTTCAAAAGTCGTCTGCTGCTGATGGATCGAAATGCGTCTGCAGGTGGATAAGTGCTAATTGACACATAAATTTGGTTCCAGACGTCTTGTTTAAATAAGGTGAGGCAGCACCCAATTCAAATTAACCCCTTTCCCACATTCCCCGAAATTAATCTGCAGCAAGCCCGAATATCCAAGCAAAAATGTGGTAGATCTTTAAAAATAAAGATTGATCATGGACTGGAGTTGGAAATATTGTGGTATTAAAGGAATTGCTCTGCTTTTCCATTGGCCATTATTCTTCCAAAAATGCATTTACATGTGGGAAAAGGTTAAGCCTTACCCTCATATAAGTTACTGTTAAACCGTTTCCGTTCTTTGCAGACACTTTTTTGAAGCATACAGAGTAGACGACTTGTGAAAGCATTGTGAGAAGGGGAGAAATTGCTTATTTAATGAGCAAATTCTCCTTTTGTCACAAGGTTTTCAAGTCTAAATTCACTAATTTTATATTAATTTATCAAGATTTTCCACATATTTGCCTTTATGTTTACAAAGTTGTCTACAGCAGCTCTGTTGTAATGTATGTGAAAAAAGGTGGAGGACACTGCACAGCATAAACAACTTTTAAAATATGTACAGGAATCGAAATTTGGCTCCATAATGAGCAACTTTCATTTATTAATGGTGTATTATTTCTTTATTATTCTGTCTAAAATGACATTTTTGTTTGCCCATATTACCCAGAACCTTAATTAACCCTTTCCCACCTGTAGACGCATGTTGATGCTTCTGCAGCAGATGACTTTTGAAACCATTGTGACAAAGGGAGAATTTGCTCAAAACAAGCAATTTCTCCTTTTGCCACAATGTTTACAACCTTTTTTTCAGTTAAAATACCTTTATCTATTGAGATTTTCTGTGTTTCTGTCTAGATGTTTTAAAGTCGTCTGCGGCAGTTTGTTGTATGTGGCAAAGAGTTTAACCCTTTCCCTCATATAGACGCTTTCTGATGCCTCTGCAGTAGACAGCTTTTTGAAAACATAGTGACAAAAAAAGAAATTGCTCAAAACGAGCAATTTCTCCTTTTGACACAATGTTTTCCACTTTTAGTCATTATGAGGTTATAATCCAATTATAGAGATTTTCTATTTTTTGACAATATATGTTCAAAGTCATCTGCTGCAGAATTGTTGTATGTGGGAAAGGGTTTAAGAAGTGCATGATGTAACAGTTTAACAGCAGCAGTAAATTCCTACTAGAAATAGCTAGAGCCTGCATTTTGTGAGATTAAATAGTAATTACGTCTGAGGTATTTTGATTCCAATTAATTATCTCTGCAAATAGTATTTAGAATCTATAATAACCTGACTTAAAGCGTGCAAGAAGGATGTAGACTGTTTGAAACTGAAGCAAACCTGATACTTTGGGATCATTGCGCCGAGACATTTCTATATATTAACCCTTTCCCACATGTAGAAATTTTGACGCTGGCCTGCAACAGAAGATCTTTGGAAAACACTTGTGGCAAAAGGAGAATAGCTCATAATGAGCAATTTCTCCAATTGCCACAATGTTTTCAACTCTATTTAATGATTAAACACTCATTTATAGAGGTATTTCATATTTTGTGTCAAAATGTTTTTTAAGTAGTCTGCTGCAGATTTGTGATATGTGGGCAAGGGGTAAAATATGTGATGAACAGTTAGTTAAAAACAACATTGTTATCATTGTGAGTAACAATACATTAAACCTTTCCCACATAAAACAAATCTGTAGTAGTAGATAAAGAATTATTTCTGAATACAGTTGAAATCTTGAAGTCATCATGCTGCCAACACTTCAAAATACGCCTTCAAGTTGAAAAGGGTTAAGTGCAAGTTAACATTGGAAAAGATCAATCTTGTGATGACTTTTTACGCCTCAACTACAACTGACTTCTGTAGCTCAGTGTCTAGCGACGCGTGATGTCAACCAAGAGGTTGCGAGTTTGAATCCCAGCTTGGCCAACATTCTTTCCGACTTTCATCAACGGGCTAACTGTCCATGTGGAAAAGCAGCCAGTTGTTTGGAAAGAATGTTGAGTGGAGTTACAGT
Source organism: Serripes groenlandicus (assembly GCA_031761405.1). Taxonomy (NCBI): domain Eukaryota; kingdom Metazoa; phylum Mollusca; class Bivalvia; order Cardiida; family Cardiidae; genus Serripes; species Serripes groenlandicus. The sequence continues at coordinate 18,843,438 of JASEVX010000001.1, forward strand.
AACTTGTGTGAGAAAGTTAGGAATAACATGAGAAGCCAGGATATATGACTGAAAGATTGTTGAAAACGGCATTAAACCACAATAAATCTGATTATACTGTGGGGTAAAGTCATACTGTTTTATTGTAAATTTATAGATGTATGCTTACAATACGGAGTTGAAAACATCACAGGAAAAGGGATCACACTTTTTCAAAAGGGCATTTGCTACAAACGAAGGCATTCAATTTTATCTGTATGAGGAAAAGCCTGCTTCAGCAAAAAAGCCTCAAATGTCTTCTGTAGATGTGGGAAATGGTTAACCCTTTCCCTCAGACACGACAATTCTGCAGCAGACGACTTTGAACGTATTTTGTCAAAACATAGAATATCTCTTTTTAACTGAATGGATAACATATGACTAAAAGTGGAAAACATAGTGACAAAAGGAGATAATTGCACGTTTTGTGCAATTTCTCCTTTTGTCACTATGTTTTCAAAACGCCGTCTGCTGCAGAGGGCGTCAGAAAGTGTCTATATGAGGGAAACGGGTTAAAGATGATGATTTATGGACGGATGCAGCATCATTATGGTTTGTAAGTATACTTTAAGTATTATTAGCATCCTTCACACTTTACACATGACACCTTCAGTATGTACTCACTTATAACCCCCTCATAGAAATAATCCTTTCGCGACACATACAACAACAAATCAGCAGCAGACGACTTTGAAAACATCTTGACAAAAGTGTGAAAATCCTCCAAAAATGAGAGTTTAATTATTAAATTGTGTTGAAAATATTGTGGCAAACAGAGACATTGCTTATCATGATAAATTTCTCTATTTGCCACACTGATTTCAAAAGTTGTCTGCTGTAAAAGTGTCATGCATAAGGCGTTTAAACTCATATTTTGATATATTATAATACTGTGTCTGCAACCGAAATTAAACTTGTATATAATAATAAACAATTTGAGAAAGGGAGAAATTGCTCATGTCGAGTGACAATTTCACCATTTCACAAAATTCTTAAATACTCTGTATTAAAATCTTAATTTCATTTGTCTAGATTTTTGATTGATTATGATTTTTTGGATTCGAAAAAGTCTAGAAAATGCATATTATGTAATGGAAAAGATTAGAACCTGTTGTGGAGTGTTATTTTAAGTGTTAATTGCATTTTTGACAATGCACTGATGATAATCTTGCAGTAATATGAAACAAACTGCCTCCTGCCTTTTTATAATTGTATAACAAAGTGCAGCTTCTCCTATACTGGCATTTCATAACAAAGTGCAGCTTCTATTTCCATTAACCCTTTCCCTCATATAGACGCTTTCTGACGCCTCTGCAGCAGACGACTTCTTGAAAACATAATGACAACAGAAGAAATTGCACAAAACGTGCAAGTTCTCCTTTTGCCACAATGTTTTCCACTTTTTGTCATAGGTTATCCATTCAATTATGGAGATTTTTTAATTTTTGACCAAAATACGTTTAAAGTCGTCTGCTGCAGGATTTCCGTATGATGGAAAGGGTTAACAGACAGATTCTGACACATATGAAGCAGATGACTCTTGAAATCATTATGGCAAAACGAGACTAAATTGCTCATAATGTTCACTTACCGGTATAATTTAATGATTTATACTTTGAATTATAGAGAGTGAAATCCGCTGTGGTCAAGTGGTTCGAGTCGGGGATTTTGAAACCGGGTGTCCCGGGTTCGATCCCCAGTCGCGACACTACGGTCATGGTAGAGTGCCCTTGGCAAGGCACATTTTCTAGCCTAATACTGGTTTGTTTACCCAGAGATGATGAATAAGTGAAATGTCGCCGTGATATAACTGAAATAATGTTGAAAGCGGCGTAAAACACCAATAAATGAATAAATAAATTGAATTATAGAGATTTTCCATATATATTTGCCTAATTATTCTTTAACCCTTTCCCTCATATAACTTTGGACATATTTTGTCAAAAAATAGAAAATCTCTATAATTGAATGGATAACCTTATGATGACTAAAAGTGGAAGACATTGTGGCAAAAGGAGAAATTGCTTGTTTTGACCAATTTCTTCTTTTGTCACTATGTTTTCAAAAAGCCGTCTGCTGCAGAGGCTTCAGGAAGCGTCTATATGAGGGAAAGGGTTAAGTCGTCCAATCCTGATTTGTTGTATGTGGGAAAGGAATAATAAAATAATAACGACTTTATTTCATGAGGCTACACATTTGGGTTCTCCCAATCTTCCATGTGGGCCTCAGAGCAAGAAATACATTATATATACACAATGTTATACATACACAATGTTATACATACACAAGGGATATAAACAATTCAAAATGAAAGCAAATTGGTTACAAAACATAAGATTTTTCAAAAAAGTGTTGTACAATAAACTACTTAATTTCAAGAATAACCAGGGAATGACCATGCTAATATAATTATTTCTTAAAATAATTTAATAAATTTGCAGTTTGAATTTGAAAGGGAATATCATTCCAAATATTTGGTCCTGAATTAACTAGAAATACTGTGAGCAAAGCTCACTGAAGAATACCCCCCGCTCCCCTCCCAAAGCATCGGATACAATGGTAAAGTTTAAGTTGCCCTTACAAGGTATCACAGGAGTTCTTTGTAACCTCTTAGTTGAATTATCTTTCCTTGGAAGAATCTGAGGAGAAAAATCTTCCTTCATGCATATCTACATATGATGTGTAGCCTTCATATACAGTTTGAATCAAATCAACTGAGCCCTTTAGGAGGAGTAGCGCTTACAAGGTATGTGCACAGGAGTCCTTCGCAGGTAACCTCTAAGTTGAATTATCTCCCCTTGGAAGAATCTGCGGCGTATGATCTTCCTTCATGCATATCTACATATGATGTGTGACCTTCATGTAAAGTTTGAACCAAATGTATTGAGCCGTTTAGGAGGAGTAGTGCTTACAAGAAATGTGGAGGTATGTGCACAGGAGTCCCTCGCAGGTAACCTCTAAGTTGAATTATCTCCCCTTGGAAGAATCCGAGGTGTATGATCTTCCTTCATGCATATCTACATATGATGTGTAACCTTCATGTAAAGTTTGAACCAAATGCATTGAGCCGTTTAGGAGGAGTAGTGCTTACAAGAAATGTGGAGGTATGTGCACAGGAGTCCCTCGCAGGTAACCTCTAAGTCGAATTATCTCCCCTTGGAAGAATCCGAGGCATATGATCTTCCTTCATGCATATCTACATATGATGTGTAACCTTCATGTAAAGTTTGAACCAAATGCATTGAGCCGTTTAGGAGGAGTAGTGCTTACAAGAAATGTGGAGGTATGTGCACAGGAGTCCCTCGCAGGTAACCTCCAAGTCGAATTATCTCCCCTTGGAAGAATCCGAGTCGTATGATCTTCCTTCATGCATATCTACATACGATGTGTAACCTTCATGTAAAGTTTGAACCAAATCCATTGAGCCGTTTAGGAGGAGTAGTGCTTACAAGAAATGTGGACATACGGACAGACAGACAGACGGACGGACGGACAGACAGGGTGATTCCTATATACCCCCCCAAACTTTGTTTGCCGGGGGGTATAATAAGTGCAATGAACCACAAGATCTGACTTACTTAAAATTTTGCACGGAATTGACATTGCCAAAATAACCTTGTAGTTCTGGGGTGGTATTCACAAAGCATCTTAGATTTATTCCTAAGAATTTTCATAAACCTGAAGAAATTTCTTATTCAAGAAGCCTCGAAGGAAATATCTTTAGTGTGTGTATACCACGTGACTTTTGACGTCACATTTGCATGGTCAGACAGCAATAATTGCTCTTGTTAAGAATGTAAAAACAATGGTAATTTTTTTATTTCTTCACTCTTTTTAATGAGACATGAAGCAGTCTACGCCGCTTACAATGTTCTGTCTCCGGTTTTTACAGGAGTTTGATTGGTCATCTAGTTTTTTCAAACCCTTCGACGAACCTGTTCTCAAAATCCTGTTTTGATAATGCTCTGGCTGTTGGCGATATTAATAAATTTTGAGAACGGGTTCATCGAAGTGTTTGAAGAAACTAAACCACTTATCAAACCCCGTTGAAAAATCAGCATGTAAGCGGTGTAGACTGCGCCATGTTACGTGAAGAAATAAAAAAGTTACCTTTGATTTTACTTCTAAACGGAAGTAAAATATTTATGTCCGCCGTAGCATTTGTGACGTCAAAGTCACAGGGTATACACACACTGATCTTAGATAAAATATTATTTTTGAGAAATTTCCTCCGTTACAACTTTGTCTTAAGAAATTTATTAACGCCATTGCTATGTAAAGTGGAATTTCCCAACCTAAAAATAGTGACGGAAGTAAACACAGCAGTACATATATAACAATCTCTATCCAGTGTTGTCGTTCCTGCATGGTCTTGAAGCAGCATTTCACTTAATTTACTCAACATTTTGTTTAATTATGATATCATCAATATGTTATCAATAACACAATTGATAGCGATACTTCAATACTTGCGATAATTTGACATTAAATGAGATTTCCGGAGTCTGTGTCTCACACACTCTAAATTTTTAATTGATCTTTTTGTTTAGTAGTCTAATACTATTCAGATTGTTAATATAATGTCTATAATTACTGTGCCATAGTCTCTTATAATTCTTATATAAGGGTCGTACATGAGTATGTATGCATTGTTTTAATGAAATATTGTATTGTAGGCAAGAATGAGACTTTAATAAAAGATATATATAAACATGCATTTAGGCAAGTGCATTATGATCCATTTTAGAATGTACTTATCAATTACATGGTTTTGTGTTACCGTCAAGTTAATGGCTTTTTGTACACTATAAATTTTATGCCTGTTGTAATACTAGAAATACTGTGAGCAAAGCTCACTAAAGAATACCCCCCGCTCCCCTCCCAAAGCATCGGATACATTGGTAAAGTTTCTACTTTGCTTATCTTCCCTTGGAAGAATCTGAGGAGAAAAATCTTCCTTCATGCATATCTACATATAATGTGTAGCCTTCATATACAGTTTGACTCAGTAGTGCTTACAAGAAATGTAGAGGTATGTGCACAGGAGTCCCTCGCAGGCAACCTCTAAGTTGAATTATCTGCCCTTGGAAGAATCCGAGGCGTATGATCTTCCTTCATGCATATCTACATATGATGTGTAACCTTCATGTAAAGTTTGAACCAAATCCATTGAGCCGTTTAGGAGGAGTAGTGCTTACAAGAAATGTGGAGGTATGTGCACAGGAGTCCCTCGCAGGTAACCTCTAAGTTAAATTATCTGCCCTTGGAAGAATCCGAGGCGTATGATCTTCCTTCATGCATATCTACATATGATGTGTAACCTTCATGTAAAGTTTGAACCAAATCCATTGAGACGTTTAGGAGGAGTAGTGCTTACAAGAAATGTGGAGGTATGTGCACAGGAGTCCCTCGCAGGTAACCTCTAAGTTGAATTATCTGCCCTTGGAAGAATCCGAGGCATATGATCTTCCTTTATGCATATCTACATATGATGTGTAACCTTCATGTAAAGTTTGACCCAAATCCATTGAGCCGTTTAGGAGGAGTAGTGCTTACAAGAAATGTGGAGGTATGTGCACAGGAGTCCCTCGCAGGTAACCTCTAAGTTGAATTATCTGCCCTTGGAAGAATCCGAGGCATATGATCTTCCTTCATGCATATCTACATATGATGTGTAACCTTCATGTAAAGTTTGAACCAAATCCATTGAGCCGTTTAGGAGGAGTAGTGCTTACAAGAAATGTGGAGGTATGTGCACAGGAGTCCCTCGCAGATAACCTCTAAGTTAAATTATCTCCCCTTGGAAGAGTCCGAGGCGTGTGATCTTCCTTCATGCATATCTACATATGATGTGTAACCTTCATGTTAAGTTTGAACCAAATCCATTGAGCCGTTTAGGAGGAGTAGTGCTTACAAGAAATGTGGACATACGGACAGACAGACAGACAGACGGACAGACGGACAGACGGACGGACAGACAGGGTGATTCCTATATACCCCCCCAAACTTTGTTTGCCGGGGGGTATAATTATGAGGTTAGAGATTTTCTGAAGAATTCGAGGTTTGGTTTTGGTAAATGTAACAGCTTGTTATCAAAGGATTTCATCCAACTCCAATAAAATCCATTGATAATGGAATTATGTTGATGGAATTGTTCTAATATGAACGAGATGTATCTGTTACGGCCATTTTAGGTTTTTATTATGTAATACACATAACATGTCTCATATTTTAATATGCTTTCATTAAACCAAGAGTATATTTAGTATTAAACTTTCACTTAAGTGACATTAATACATCTTTCCATCAACTCTTTTCCCTTTTTATGTGTAGCAGACGACTTTGATCAAACATTGAGCCAATAAAAGAAGCAAATACTTTGCATTTTCAGCAATAAATTCTTCTCGCCACAATGAACAAACTGAAATAATTACAAAAACACATATCTGATCCTACCTAAAATAGATTTAATCTCATTTTTTTTTTTTTTATCCCACTTTTGCCACATACAACAAATCTGCAGCAGAATTTAAGTAAATAAAGAATAAAGTACAAAATTAATTTATAATATTGAATCGAGTTGAAAACATTATAAGTAGCATAAGGAGAAATTGCTCATCATGAGCAATTTTACTGTTTCCAACAATGTTATCAAACGTCATCTCCTACAGCCTACGTGACTTAACCCTTTCCCTCATATAGACACTTTCTGATGCCTCTGCAGCAGACGGCTTTTTGAAAACATGGTGACAAAAGAAGAAATTGCTCAAAACGAGCAATTTCTCCTTTTGCCACAATGTTTTCCACTTTTAGTCATAGGTTATCCATTCAATTATAGAGATTTTCTATATTTTGACGGGAAAGGGTTAAAGTAAATAAAGTATAAAGTACAAAATTAATTTATAATAATTTAATCGAGTTGAAAACATAGTGGCATCAGGAAAGATTGCTCATTATGAGCAATTTTACTGTTTCCAACAATGTTTTCAAACGTCGTCTGCTGCAAGCTAACGTGTCTTTAGTTGGGAAAGGGTCAGCAATATTTCTCCAATATGATAACAGTGGCAGGTTGGTATTCAAATAGTACACCAGACAATCGTAATGAAAAATAAAGCGCCGTCTTTTACGGTACAAGAGGGAATCGTAAGACGCAACTCTGTAAGACAACAGAGCAATCATCATGAAAACCATACATCCCAACGGTTCCCTGCCTTTGAATTTATTAACCCTTTCCCGTATATGAGACATCTGGCAGCAGATGACTTTTGAAACATTATTATAGGAAAAGATGTGCAAAATCTCGACAAAAAAAAAAGAAATAAATATATAATCATTGTAAAAGAGTTGACGATATTGAGTAATATAATATTGAGCAATTTCTCCATTAGCCTTAATGTTTTTAAAAGTTGTCTGCTGTAGACATCTCAAAATATGTATGCATGTGTGGGAAAGGACTAATCAAATTGCAAAGTGATAAGTAACATGTAATTAGTTATACAGCTATATATCATCTAAGATGATTCAGTGAGAATTTTATTGCAATTTCTTTCTTCAAAATCCTGTCTTTACATCATTTCCCATCTAGATATTTTGTCTTTCAAACCACGATGCTTATAATCAACTCCATTCAAAAACTATACTTGTATTTATAGAGATCTTCAATAATTTTGTTTAGATGTTTTAAAACTTGTATGTGGAAAAGGGTTAAGATATTTCAATGAAACTAATTGGTAGATCGATATCATGAAGATAACCACCTCCATTATTTCAAGTTGAACAGAGTTATTTCCCCTTGATTGGTGAATCTACACACTGTGTATTTCGTGACAGTTTTGTTATTCAATTGTGTCATGAAACATTTAAGCTTTAAAAGCCTTTTACATAACTCCTTTCTAACATGCAGATTCTGTTGAGTTTGATATATCTGCAGCAGGCACCAGCTTTTGAAAATGGTGTGGAGACAATTGTGACAATGTTTTCAGCCTTCATGCCCAGGGTTTTTGTATGTGGGAAAGGGTTATATCATTAAGACAAGCTAGATTAAAACAATGAATTTCTGTGATATATTGATATTTTTGTACTGATGAACCCAAAACTTTACCTTTCCAATATACATAAAATCTGCAGCAGACAACTTTGAACACAATTAGTAGAAAATATGGAAACTCTCTATAGAGGAAAGAACAATTATAAAATGAAGTTGAAAATATTGTGGCAAAAGGAGAAATTGCTCATGATGTCAGAGCAATTTCTCCTTTTGTCTTATTGTTTTCTAAAGTCGTCTGCTGCAAAGGTGTCATAAAACGGCTGTATTCAGGAAAGGGTTAATTTAATTTGCATTGGCCAGGGCTTCATTATACTGATAGAGAACTTAACCCTTTTCAACATTTAGACTCGCCTACAACAAATGACTTTTAAAACCATCATGACTAAAAGAGAAATTGCTCAAAACTAGTAGTTTCTACTTTTACAACAAAGCTTTTATTTTATTTTTTTCAGTTCCGGTAATTATGCCTTCATATCTGGAGATTTTCAATATTTTTAAGATGTTTTTAAAGTCGTCTACTGCAGATTTGTTGTATTTGGGAAAGGGTTAAATGTTTTTTTTATTGCCTTATGACATGAAAATTAGTGATCATAATGCATCTAGGCATGAAATACAAATCTGACCTTTGATCCAGTTGATGCAGAAACCTTAACCCTTTCCCACATACAGACGACTTTTGAAAACGCTGTGGCACAAGGACAAATTGCTTTAAATGATCCATTTCGTCTTTCGCCATTATGTTTTTTTAATTTTATTTGGTGATTTCACTTTCATTTGTTGAAAGTTTACAAATTTTGGCATAGATATATGTTTTCAAATTCATCTGCTGCGAGAAAACCAACATTATGGACTCTGCGTAAAGTATCTTTCTGGATCAGCCAAAGCATGCCGCGCAGGCTAACCCGGAAAGACAATTTTCGCTTCTTGTGGATTTTCTGTTTCAGGAATCATTACTTTATATCTCTATCCCCTGAGATGGAATGTGTCAGCCTGGATTAGCCTGCATGGACTGCGCAGGCTGATCTGGGTCAATACATTTCGCAGAGTCCATAATGTTGGTTTTATAGTGGGACGGTTCATATGTAAAATCACTTTAAATGAAAACATGTGACAAAAGAAGAAATGGCTTGTTTCGAGGAATTTCTACTTTTGCCAAAATGTTTTTAAACTTTGTCTGCTGCAGATGCAGGTGGGAAAGGATTAAAATATCTTGTAAGTTAAGAATTAGCCTGCTTCACAAGTTGACATGTCAAACTGCATCACCAATGACAATTAACACTTTCCCACAAAGAACAAATAGTCAGCAGCCGACTTTCAAAACATCGGAGTAAAAATTATTGAAAACATCTAAAATTGATAGTCGAATTAATGATATAAGTTGAAAACATTATATTTTCAAAAGTTGTCTGCTACAGATGCATCAAAATGAGTCTGTATGTGGGAAAGGGTTAACCCTTTCCATTATACGACAATTCTGCAGCAGACGACTTTGAACGTATTTTGTCAAAAAGTAGAAAATCTCCATAATTGAATGGATAACCTATGACAAAAAGTGGAAAACATTGTGGCAAAAGGAGAAATTGCACGTTTTGTGCAATTTCTTCTTTAATCACTATGTTTTCAAAAAGCCGTCTGCTGCAGAGGCGTCAGAAAGAGTCTGTATGTGGGAAAGGGTTAACAAACCAACCGACACTGGGATTCCATTATAGCCCTTTCCTACAATTAGACATTTTCTGACGGCCCTCTGCAGCAGGCGACTTTTGAAAACACTGTGACAAAAAGGAGAAATTGCTCAAAACGAGCAATTTCTCCTTTTGCCACTATGTTTTCAACTTTTTTCATTAAATGTACCTTTATTTATAGAGATTTCCTATAATTTTGCAAAGATGTTTTCAAAGTCTTCTGCTGCAGATTTTTTGTATGTGGGAAAGGGACAACTAACAAACTTTGTTTCTGGGGGATATAATTAATTACTACTTCTTTTACTAGATCAATATCAGACATTTATTTTAGCCTGTTGTTCCTATATTTGTTCATTTCCAATAATAATATGTCATATAATTATCTAAACATTTTCCCACATACAAGAAATCTGCAGCAGAAGACTCTGAAAACATTTAGTCAAAACCATGGATATTCTCTATAAATGAATGTATAACTAATTGAATAGGGTTGAACACATTGTGGCAAACAAAGGAGAAATTGCTCATTATGAGCAATTTCTTCTTTTTGCCACAATGTTTTCCAAAGTTGTCTCAGCAGCTGCCGAGTCGTCAGAAAGTGTCTGTATGTGAGAAAAAGGGTTAGCAGTACTCTTGAGTCCATATGAACGTGAAAGAAGCCTGTTGACAGGATTGCACAATTTATCAGAGATGGTATCACATAGAAAATAAATCACTTCAATTTCCCTACACTATTCTATACCATTCTTGTCAATAGAAAAAAAATATTCTAGCCATCATCTCATTTCCATAGAAGATAGCCGTCATTGAAAATAGAAAATGAATTATCGGAGAAAAGACATCATTGTTTGACTATTTGTAAAAACACTTAAAAAAAGAGTGATTGAAAGAAACTCATGTTTGGCTTGGTCATTTGTTCAGTAAGTGAAAACCCTGATGGACAGACAGATGAATGGATTGACAGACAACAGAATCTCAGAAAGATTTTAAATTTAAAAGCACACCCGAGTAATGGCAGTAAAATCAAAATATTAATGGACAAATTGTGGAGACTAAGTACAGTATACATTTCGTGGGCACCGCCTCAGTGGTGTAGTTGTAGAACGCACACCTCAGGTGCGGGAGCTTGTGGGTTCGATCCCCGACTGGGTCATACCAAAGACATAAAAATTTGGTAGTAATGGTTCTTTCCTTGGCGCTCAGGATCGCGGGGTAAGCATAGCAACTGACTGGCTGGTGTCAGGATAAATGGACCAGTAGTACTGGTAACATACCCAGGAAACATCTTGATATAGCTGAACAATTGTTGAAAGTGGCATGAAACACCAAACAATCAATCAATCAATATTTCTTGGGTAGGTAAAACGCATTATGTGAAAGACATAACGATTGAGGTTTTACTGCTTGACCTTAGCAACCTGTGACATCCAGACCAGTGTTTTGCCTTGTTTGTAACGTAGTCATCATGATATGATAGCTTTAACCATTTCCCAAATGCAACAGATCTTCAGCAGACGACATTTAAAAAATTGTTTGATTAACATCTTCTGCAGCGTTTTAATTGGATAACATTGATTTAAAAACTAATTGCTAAGAGGAAAGTGGGCGGGTAAAACAATACCACAATCAATTTGTTTTTGCTGATAGATCTATTATATGACTATCAATCAAACATGATTCATTTTTCTGCTGTGTCTATAGCTTGATTTCCCCTTACAATATTTCAGTAAAACATTGATTTCTTAAATATCTGCATTCAAATTCATATTAAACAGAAATAAAAAGGAATATCATCTTCGGTTTTGGGTTAGTGACCTGTTTCTGTTTGCAAAAACTGCATTAACCCTTTCCCTCATATAGACGCTTTCTGACGCCTCTGCAGCAGACAGCTTTTTGAAAACATAGTGGCAAAAGAAGAAATTGCACAAAACGTGCAATTTCTCCTTTTGCCACAATGTTTTCCACTTTTTGTCATAGGTTTATCCATTTAATTATGGAGATTTTCTATCTTTTGACAAAATACGTTCAAAGTCGTCTGCTGCAGAATTGTCGTATGAGGGAAAGGATTAAGCAAGGATACTGGTTATAAAATGGTTCTAACACCCTCTTGTTACAAGGTGTAATTACACCAGGTCCTGTTCTAGTGAAACCATTGATATCATAACCAGTGGGGAAAGGTAAGCCAATCCAATCAGCTTTTTGAAAACATAGTGGCAAAAGAAGAAATTGCACAAAACGTGCAATTTCTCCTTTTGCCACAATGTTTTCCACTTTTTGTCATAGGTTTATCCATTTAGTTATGGAGATTTTCTATCTTTTGACAAAATACGTCCAAAGTCGTCTGCTGCAGAATGGGTACAACAATATTTAACCCCATCCTGCATACAAAAAATCTGTAGCAGACAACATTGAAACTATCATAGTATAATTAGTGAAAATCTCTTTGAATATAGAATATAATAACATGTAATGAAATCAAGGTGCAATCATTGTGAAAAAATAGAGAAATTGTTCATTATGATCAATTTCACTACATTGCCTAATGATTTAAAAATTTGTTAAACAAGAATTGTGATCATCAAGCAAGAATTTGTTATCAAAAGCCATTAATATAATTAATTTTTCAACCAGCACAGGCATTGCCCCCCAACCATAATAATATTATATATGCATGAGAGAGAATTTCTCATTTATTCCCAATATGTTTTCCAAACCAGTCTGAAAGTTAAACTATAATACATTCACATTTTCAATTCATTTTATAATTCACATATTTATTTAATTCATCTCTGAAGTTTTCGAAAGTGAATGGGGTAATGGATGAACTCCTATCATTTGGATGTAAAAGGTGATTAACTTCGCACTGAGCTGGGTTTTTTGAAGTCGAGAAAGTTTACAAGTGGCAATTTCCTGAAAACTTTCACCAGAGCTTGCACAACCTTGTAACCTAATTACAACCCTAACGGATTTTCTGTTAGTTTTAAGTAATTGAAATATTTGTGAAGAAATAAAGAAACAAAAAATATTTACCCCTGAACCCTTTTCCTCATACATACGTATCTTGTCAGATGACCTTTGAAAGCATTGTGGCAAATGGAGAAATTGCTCATCATTAGCAATTTCTCCTTTTGACACAATGTTTTCAACATTATTCAATAATTGTTCTTTCATTTATAGAGTTTCCGTATTTTTTACACAATGCTTTCAACTCTTTTCATTAATTATATTTTCATTTATAGAACTTTATCATATTTGTTCTCAGTCGTCAGCTGTACGCTTGTTGTATGTGGGAAAGGAATAGATCTAAATTCTGAGAACTATAATAGGCCTGAATCAATCTTCCCTTCAGCATATGTACTTGTTATGTTCATGTTGCTGGAGACTTATATGTTATGGTTTGGCTTCAGCCCTTTCCCTCATACGACAATTCTGCAGCAAAACGACTTCGAACATATTTTGTCAAAACATTGAAAAATCTCTATTATTGAATGAATAACCTATGACAAAAAGTGGAAAACATTGTGGCAAAAGGAGAAATTGCTTGTTTTGAGCAATTTCTTCTTTTGTCACTGTTTTCAAAAAGCCGTCTGCTTAGTGACGGTCGATCACTAAGAGGCGTCAGAAAGTGTAAGATTTATAAGCCATTTTAGTTTGTCTGCTTTGAAAACAACAAACAGGGAAAAAAAGGGAAAATCCAAATAATTGGAGTACTTTGTAATGAGGTGTAAAAAAGATTTGAAAAAAGAAATGTCTGTACAAAGAATTTTTTTTTTAACTCTTCCAAAAAACAAACACTTTCTGACCCCTCTGCAGCAGACGACTTTTGAAAACATTGTAGCAAATGGATGTATTGCTTGTGATGATGTTTTCCACTCTTTTCAATAATTTTACATTCATTTACTCTACATTATCAATATTTTTGCTAATTGTTTTCAAAGTCGTCTGCAGCAGACTAACAACATGAGGAAAAGAGTTTAAAGTTCAAATGGATATATATATTTAGTATAACTTACATGCAATGGCCAACTGAGATGAGAAAATTTGTGCCGGCATATCAGCTGACAGGCCTTCACATCGGTAGCTGCCTGCATCGCTGTTTCTGACTCGTGGAAAGTACAGGGAACCATTGCTCAATATCAGGTGCCTGTAACAGAGAAATCTTAACTTAATACATCTTATATGCGCTGAAAGACAGGGAACCATCATCATGGATCAAACTATTAATTTGTGAACCCTGTCCCACATGAGTCCATTACGAAAAAAAATGATCGACCAACTGAGAGACAACATTTTGTAATGCTGAATGCTTTATCTTGACCTGGAAAATTCAATACCGTTGAATATTTAGATGCATTACCAATTGCATATATTTCTAAGCAAAGGATAAAAAAACCTGTCTTTTTTGATTTTCTCATGAATTCTCACACACTTTAAATGCATAAATAACATTTCCACTTTGTTTTAATTTAGCTTATCAGGTTTTTGCATTTGTTTTTCCAGTTCCACATTTCCCCCATAATTCTTTGCATCATAGACACCATAAATTCTACTTTGTTTCAATTAAGATGTACAGGTTTATGTAAATAGATGCATTTTTAACACAATAATCAGATTTTCGCAGTCAGAATTCATAGACACTGCCATAATGCTGCTGAGCAAATTCTTTCAGAATGTAGATGATATATTTTTGCAATTCTACAGACAATTAATTTTGAATTTAATTCATTGTGAACTTAAGAAGAAATTGCTCATGATAGACAACGACTCCTTTTTTCATCAATGATTGAATATCATTAAGAACATTTTTATATCAAAAGATTTTTGTTTAGTAACATTCAATTACAACCTTTCCCCACATACACTAAACAGTTTCCCACATATAGACGCTTTCTGACACCTCTGCAGCAGACAGTTCTTTTAAAACATAGTGACAAAAGAAGAAATTGCTCAAAACGAGCAATTTCTCCTTTTGCAACAATGTTTTCCACTTTTAGTCATAGGTTATCCATTCAATTATAGGGATTTTCTATTTTTTGACAAAATATGTTCAAAGTCGTCTGCTGCAGAATTGTCGTATGAGGGAAAGGGTTAAACTGCAGCAGATGACCGAAAATATGGTTAATCTCTAGTAATGAAAGTTTTATTATTGAATAGAGTTTTATATATTGTGGCCAAAGGAGCAATTGCTCATCATGAGCAATTTCTCATTTTATTGTGATTATTTCAAAACACATCTGCTGCAGATGCGTCAAAATGCGTCTGCAAGTGAAAAAGGCTTAAAGCAAGCAAAGATTTTATTAAACTCAGACAGTGTAAAAGGTCCAAAACCTCATTTGTTTTAATCCTATTTCCCATCTAAATTTCATATTTGTTTTCATTATCTTGAATTTCTTTATAAAATAACTTTATCCTTTTTCTACTTTTCAGATGTATTTAAATGCACCTTCAGCAGACACCTTGTGAAAACATTGTGGCAAAGGGAGGCATTATAATGCTCATGATGAGATATTTCTCCTTTTGCCACAATGTTTTCATCACTTTTCAGTAATCATACTTTGGTTTATAGAAATTTTCCATATTTTTCGCCAGAAGTTTTTAAAAGTCGTCTGCTGCAGATTTGATGTATAATGGTTATTTCAGATATGAATGAATGCCTTCTGTCTCTATGAGCATTGACTTCAGTCTTTTTCCAGGTAAAGTCAGATTTCATACTTATAACATGAAAGAAAATGTACAATCTATCATCATTTACATGCCCTACTTTTGTTATCATGTTTTATTAAATACGTTTAATGTTCAGCAGGGTAACAGCCAGACATCACATTTGATGCCTTAGCATCTGACAACTTCTGAAAACATTGTGGGATAAAAAGAGCGGCTCATATATTTTCAGAATAAAAACCCCACTTTAAATAGCAATGAGGAATCCGCTGTGGTCGAGTGGTTAGCGTCAGGGATTTCGAAACCGAGAGTCCCGGGTTCGATCCCCAGTCGCGGCACTACGGTCATGGTGGAGTGCAAGGCACATTTTCTAGCCTAGTACTGGTTTGTTTACCCAGGGATCATGAATAATTAAATTTAATTGCGTGCTAAATGACCTTAGCTGTCGATGCGCCATAAAACAATATACATTTTAAATAGCAATGATATCAGGTAAACAGTTAAATGATATGATTTTAACCCCACTTTCCCACAAACACATGCTTCCTGATACCTCTACACAAGACTTTTGAAAGCATTGTGGCAAAAGGAGAAATTACTCATAAGCAGCAATAACTCTTTTAAGAGGTTAGAATGTTTTAAAGAACACTACTCATTTGTTTGAATATTATACAAATCTGAAATTTTAGCTTTGATATTTGACAGTTTTGACATTTCTTCGCTTTTAATCAACTTGTTTTTAGATAAATATAAAACCTGCTATCATTCATGGCACCTTCTTTCGTATCTACTAGTTCATTTGATCTTGTATACCAAAGGCATGCAACCCTTTCCCTCATATAGACGCTTTCTGACGCCTCTGCAGCAGACGGCTTTTTGAAAACATAGTGACAAAAGAAGAAATTGCACAAAACGTGCAATTTCTCCTTTTGCCACAATGTTTTCCACTGTTTGTCATAGGTTATCCATTCAATTATGGAGATTTTCTATCTTTTGACAAAATACGTTTAAAGTCGTCTGCTGCAGAATTGTCGTATGAGGGAAAGGGTTAAAACCAGGAAACAATCAATTCTCTAACCCTTTCCCTCATATAGACGCTGTCCGAAGCCTCTGCAAGAGACGGCTTTTTGAAAACATGCCGACAAAAGGAGAAATTGCTCGTTTTAAATTGCTCAAAACGAGCAATTTCTCCTCTTGTCACCATGTTTTCGACTCTGTTCAATTATTGTACATTCATTTAAAGGGACAGTTCCCGAATGTTATCAGGTATTTTTTTCAAAATCATTTGCTACAGATTTGGTGTATGTTGGAAAAGGTTAACCCTTTCCCACATGCAGACGCAATCTGGCACATCTGCAGCAGACGACATTTGAAAACATTTTTGCAAAGGAAGAAATTGCTCAAAACTGCTCTTCCTTTAACCCATTCTCACATACAATAGATCTGCAGCAGAGGACTTTGAAAACATAAAGGCAATTTAAATTTTCAACATTTCTAAAATTTGATAATGATCTCGAATATACAGTGCTCAAGCATTTTACGTGTTAAAAAAGAGTTAAGCGACATCCAAAAACTATGTTGTGGGTACTCAAAATAATCATCTCAGTGAGATGATTCTTTTGAGAACCCACAACATTTAGGATTTAGTGAGCGCTAACAGAGATATCATGGAAGCAAGACCTCTTTACTCTTCCTTATCTGGTCCTCTGAAAATATGTAATCATTGAAGTTGAAAACATTTAAACGTTGAATGCTGCAGATGATTCGAAATACGTCTTCATGTGGGAACGGGTTAAAAATTTGTCTGTTTCCTGGTTTTAAATTATATGTGGTGAATGGGTTAACGCTTTCTGACGCTGCTGCAGCAGACGGCTTTAGAAAACATTGTGGCAAGCAGAGAAATTGCTCATAATGGTTCTCTGCTTGCCACAATGTTTTTAACTTTTTTCAGTAATTCTCCTTTCAATTGTAGACATCTTCATTATTTTTGGCAAAATCTTTTCAAAGTCGTCTGCAGAATTGTCGTATGAGGGAAAGGGTTAAGGGAAATGGATAAAAAAAAAATAAGGTTCAGATCTCAAATGAAGATACATGTGAAAACTGTCCGAATTAGATTGTTGGAGATTTTCGCCTTGATAAATATGTCTACATCAGCCAACTTCAGTGGCATAAAAACCTTTTATTCTATTAGAATTAATGGATAAAAAATGCATTAGGTACTAACTTAAATTTATGGTCCAAACAATTTGATTAATGAAATGAATATAAACCTTAATATAAACTCTTCACATGATAGAAGAGATTTTACAATATCTTTGATTGAATAAGAGTTTTACCCTTTCCCACATCTCTATAATTGAATGGATAACCTATGACTAAAAGTGGAAAACATTGTGGCAATAGGAGAAATTTTGCAGAGGCGTCAAAAAGCCTCTAGATGGCTTTTTGAAAACATGGCAACAAAAGAAGAAATTGCTCAAAACGAGCAATTTCTCCTTTCGTCACAATGTTTTCAACTCTATTCAATTACTGTTCTTTCATTTAAAGGGAGTTTACAATTTGTTTCAGGTGGAATCCGCTGTGGTCGAGTGGTTAGCGTCGGGGATTTCGAAACCGGGTGTCCCGGGTTCGATGATCCCCAGTCGTCGCGGCACTACGGTCATGGTGGAGTGCCCTTGGGCAAGGCACATTTTCTAGCCTAGTACTGGTTTGTTTACCCAGGGATCATGAATAATTAAAATTAATTGCGCGCTAAATGACCTTAGCTGTCGATGCGCCATAAAACAATATACATTCATTGTTTCAGGTATGTTTTCAAAGTCGTCTGCTGCAGAGTTTGTTGCATGTGGGAAAGGGTAACCACTAATCTAGGTGGTGTATATCTGACCTACGTCATAAGTAATAATAAATGTTACCTTTTCAAACATACAACACATTTACAACAAACAATTTTGAAATCATCTAAGCAAAAATATGGAAGATCTCTATAAATGAAAGTAAAGCTATTGAATAGAGTTGATAACATTGTGGCAAAAGGACAAATTACTCAAAATATGCAATTTCTCATTTTGTCACAATGTTTTCAAAAGGTGTCTGGTGTCAAACTGCGTCTGTAGCAAATATAACAAATCTGCAACAGATGACTTTGAAAACATTGTGGCAAAAGAAGAAATTGCTCATGATGAGCAATTTCTTCTTTTGTTACAATGTTTTTCATTTTTAGTCATTGGTTATTCATTCAATTATAGAGATTTTCCATTTTTTGACAAAATATGTTCAAAGTCATCTGCTGCAGGTTAACTAAGTTTTTTAGAAGTTTCTTGGACGTCTCGGAGTCTAGTGTAACTCCAGTTTAGACTGCACACAGATACTTATGTTGATCTGGGCCTACAGTAACACTGTCTGTAATGGCCTTATTAGATTGCTTTTTCCAAGAACCTGGCTCTTTTACACATTTAGAACACCTCAGAATCTTCTCAAATTGTTTGAAATTCAAAAAAGCAGACACATTAAAGTTTAACAAGATAAAGATTGGAACTTTACCAGGAAAGCAGTCGGTAAAAATCTCACCTGCTACTGTTGGCTAATTTTTCAAAACTTGCGAACCATTCAATTTTTGTGGCATTTATAAATGGACAGTCTAGTCTGGCATCTTCATTCTTCAGAACTAACTTGTATCTGGTGAACTCATCCTCTATCAGATGGGGGGTATCTGGAGCTGGAAGAAAAAAGAGAACAATAATTAGGATGCAGACGCAATTTATCATTTTACAAGGCCAGATTCCTTAACTCTTTCCCATGCACATGCATAACAAGTATGAGGCAGATATGACTTTAAAAACGTCTTCATAGAAATATTCCTCTTCTCGCCACAATGTTTTCTTTTAAAGTCCTATACTCCAGATGGGTCAAAATGTGTCTGCGAGAAAGAAAGAGTTGAACTTTATTGATGGTACAGTACTAAATGGACTCTCCAAGCCTATTAATGTATAAACATATGACCTTGATAAAATGTAAAATTGCTGGAAAAAAACAAATTTGTACTAAGAAGATTTTCTCCTTTTCAAACTACATTCTTAATGGTTGGCGACTGCATAAATTTGCTGATTCAGGTTAACCCTTTCCCACATATAGACGCTTTCTGACGCCTCTGCAGCAGACGACCTTTGAAAACAATGTGACAAAAGAAGAAATTGCTCAAAACAAGCAATTTCTCCTTTTGCCACATAATTTTCAACTCTTTTCAGTTATTAATCCTACATTTATAGAGCTTTTCTGTGTGTTTGCCTAGATACTTTCAAAGTCGTCTGCTGCAGATTTGTTGTATAGGGGAAAGTTTTAAGTCAAAGTAAAATATATTTTGACACAATTGCAGCAGGAAACATCATTGCAACAGAAGGAATTATTTAATGAGCCATTTCACTTTTTCAAACTTAACTTTTATTTATTCCATAAATCATAATATTGTGTATTTGTCCTAAATGTTTCCTTGTTTTCTTATCCCTTTCCAACATACAACAAATCTGAAGCAGACAACTTTATGAACTTGTTGGCAAAAATATGAAAAATGAATTTTAAATTACTTTAAATGAAAATATAATATTTAACATGTGATGAAAACATAATGACAAAAGAACAAATTTCTCATTATTTGCAATTTCTCCTTTTGCCACAATGCTTTCAAAAGTATTCAGCTGCAAAGGTTATGATATCTGAGCAACAGGGTAAACTCATTTCAGTAAGAAAATACCATGACTATGAAGGGTTATAAGATTAAATTACTGCCCAACAATGGTTTACAGGTGGCAACAAAATTGTAAGTATTTTTGTCATGCAAAAAATAAGGATGTCATATTCAGGAGGAAAACAAGTTGATCCTTCCCCCACAAACAATCACAACTACGTAGCAGACGACTTTGAACATAGTTTGTCAAAATATAGAAAATCTCTATAATTGAATGGATAACCTATGACTAAAAGTGGAAAACATTGTGGCAAAAGGAGAAATTGCTCGTTTTGAGCAATTTCTTCTTTTGTCACTATGTTTTCAAAAAGACGTCTGCTGCAGAGGCGTCAGAAAGCGTCTATATGAAGGAAAGGGTTAAGCAAAAATTTAGTAAGATTCTCTATAAATGAAATATGATTAGCAAATCAAGTTGAAAACATTGTGGCAATTTCTCTTTTTGCCATAATGTTTTCAAAAGTCGCCTGCTGCAGATGCATCAAATCACGTCTGCATGGTATCTCCCAACCCTTTCTTTGTTTAACTGTTTATCTCACATGATTTTCATGCAGTTCTGAACACAATGTTCTTGCATGGAAAAAATATTCTTTTGCCACAATTTTTTCAAATATCGTTTGCTGCAGAGGCATCAGAAAGCATCTATATGTGGGAAAGGGTTAACGTAAAACCTAACACTTATATGTTTGCAAAGATTTAAGTAGACTGCTTGAAAATTGTAGTGCATATTTTAAAGCAATAATTCTTCCCCTCCCCCCTTGAAATTTAACAAAATGCGGTTAGCAAAAAAAGAACCTGAGTATAGTAGTCTGTGCGGTCATGAGGGACAATGTTAATACATTTTCTGTGTGGCCAAACTATAATTGACATTTGTAGCATTATGTTAATTTTATTTACCTAGGAAGCCTCCTCCTATTTCATTGGTGAAAAGAAATGACATATTTTCTTCTTTTTTTGGATAAAGTAACCTCATAATGATGGTGTGAATTGAAGTGCTTTATGCAATATCACTTCTTTATTGGGTTTAGTCACAAATTCAAGCCTTTCCCACATACACCAAGATCTGAAGCATACGACAGTGAGAACTTCTAGACAAAAATATTGAAAATATCCATAAATGAAAGTATTATTGTAATAATTAAAGATGAAAACGGTTGTGAAAAAATCATGATCAAATTTCTCCTCTAGCCATTATGTTTTCAAAAGTCATCTTTTGCAGATGTATTAAAATGTGTCTGCAAGTGGGACAGGGTTAATTACCCTTTCCCACCTTCAGATGCATTTAGACTTTTGAAAACATTGTGGCCAAAATTAATGAGAAATTGCTCATGATTTCCGCTTTGGCCACAATGTTTTCAACTTTATTTAACAATTAAGATATCTTTTATGGAGATTTTTCAGGTTTTTGTCACCATGTTTTCAAAATCGTCTGTTGCAGATTTGTGTGGGAAATGGTGAACATATTGACATGGTAAACAACTTTTAGATTTGACGCCTCTGCAGCAGACGACTTTTTAAAATATTGTGGCAAAAGAAGAAATTGCTGCAGAGATGTGATTGGTTGGTTGTTTTTTTACGTGGCTTATAAATTCAACAATTTTTCATGGCGTTTCCTGGGCAAGTTACGAGTACTACTGGTCCGCTTATCCTGACAACAATCAGTCAGTCAGTCGTAATGCTTAGCCCCACAACCCTAAGTGCCAAGGAGGGCAGCCATTATTACCATTTTTAAAGTCTTTGGTAATAATGACCCGGCCGGGGATCAAACCTGCAACCTCCCACACTCGACCACTACACCACTTCACATTTTGTAAGTGTGAAAGAGTTAAAGCTTAGAGCCATAACTTTATCATTCTCAGAATTTGTCACATTTGCAGCAGTAAAATCTTAAAAACAAAAGCGGGAAAATGAGAAATTGCTCAAACAAGTTTATTTCCAATCCCATAATGTCTCAACTCTTCAATTCTATAAAAAGTTCTTCAAACAAAATTCATGATCTTTAAAACATAGCAAATGGCCGTTCTTTTTAACATTGTCCCACATGACAAATATGGAAATTCTCAAGAAAGGAAGGAATGGTATTGAACATATTTTGCCAACAAGAAACCGCTGAAGACGGTAAGGCCGGATTGTCGGCAATTTGACCTTGAAAATCAATAAACCAAGGTCAAGGTCAAAGTAACCATAGAAATCAATACAACTTGTTACTGGTTACC
The DNA here is from genome assembly GCA_031761405.1 of Serripes groenlandicus. Classification (NCBI taxonomy): domain Eukaryota; kingdom Metazoa; phylum Mollusca; class Bivalvia; order Cardiida; family Cardiidae; genus Serripes; species Serripes groenlandicus. Next base: position 18,865,803 of record JASEVX010000001.1, read on the forward strand.
TTCAGGCAAAGTTTCAAGTTTGTAACCCTTTCCAGTGCTGAGATTTTGTCTCAACCTGAAACTTTAACCAAAATGCTGACGGACAGACAGACAGACGGACGGACATTAACAATCTATAGACCGGAATTGCTAGAGCAATCTGGCCAAAAAAGCTAAAACAAGCAATTTCTGATTGTTCACAAATTAAATGAGGAATGACAGATTTACCAGGCCCATAATTGATAATCTTTTCTCTATTTATTTTATTCAAATATATAATTACCTTAATTTACCGACCAGATACCTGTTTACATAGTGTTAGACGGGATGCGCACACCGGGAATTGAACTTTTTTTACACAAAAAAGCACACATTAACACAGATAATGTATAGATAATGGCATTACATCATGGACTTTTTTTTTATCAATCCACTTTATCTGAGTTAAACAATCACAAGATTTCTTCGCCCTTTCTGACTGCTCTTGAAGCATAAATCAGCTATATTATGACAAACACTTTAACTGTATGTCTACTCAAAAGCACTCTTGAGCATATATAGAGTTTGAGTTGATTGCTAGATTGATTGAGGTTTAACCCTTTTCCTCATATAGACACTTTCAGACTCCTCTGCATTTGACGGCTTTTTGAAAACAAAGTGACAAAGGAAGAAATTGCTCAAAACGTGCAATTTCTCCTTTAGCCACAATGTTTTCGACTTTTAGTCATAGGTTATCCATTCAATTATAGAGATTTTCCACTTTTTGACAAAATATGTTCAAAGTTGTCTGCTGCAAAATTGTTGTATGAGGGAAAGGGTTAATCCTTTCTGACATATACATGAGCAATTTCTTTTTCTTTTGCCACAATGAATGTTTTCAACTTTTACCCAATAATACAACTTCCAATAAAAAGAGACTTTCCAACTAATGTTTTGCATTGATGTTTGCAAAGTTGTCTGTTGCACATTTATTTGTAAGTGGTAAAGGATTAACCCTTTCCCAAATACAACAAATCTGCAGCAGACAACTTTGACAAAAGGAGAAATTGCTCGTCTTGAGCAATTTCTTCCTTTGTCACCATGTTTTCAAAAAGCTGTCTGCTGCAGAGGCGTCAGAAAGCGTCTATATGAGGAAAAGGGTTAATGGCAGAAAAAAACAGATTGTAGTTTTGTTCTCTTGAAGTCATAGTAAGCATAAACTTATCAACTGATAGATAAAGCCATACAGGGTGCTTGAGAAACACATTCCGATTTTCCAAACAAATTAACTCAATCACTGTTTATTTTTATAAAACATAAACATTTACATTATAAGGACCTCTGTTTTTTGGCGCACACCCTTAACCCTTTCCCACATGCAGACGCTTTTCTGACGCCTCTGCAGCAGACAGCTTTTGAAAACATTGTGACAAAAGAATAATTTGCTCAAAAAGCAATATCTCCATTTGTCACAATGTTTTCAACTCTGTTGAATAAAAAGAAAATTCAATTCATTTATAAATAGAGGTCTTTCCAAATTTTTGCTCAAATGTTGTCAACCTGGTCTGCTGCAGATCTGCTGTATGTGGGAAAGAGTTGAGGCCTTTTCTTGTTATATCTAGTTACCATTCCCACATACAACAAATCTGCAGCAGACGCCTTTAAAAACATGTAGGCAAAAACATGGAAAATGTCAATGAATTATTAAAATATTTGAAAACATTGCTTGTTTTGAGCAATTTTTACTATTTGTCATAATGTTTTCAAAGTTTGTCTACTGCACAGTCCAACGACCTGTGTTTAATGACCATCCATGGGAAGAGAACAGTCTGGTCTTTGTTCACAGGTGGTCTTTAATTACAGGGTCATTTATGCAGAAAATTATTAATTGGTAAAGTTAAAGTGTGGTTGCTAAAGACAGGGAATTGCTAAACAAAGGTGGTTTTTATCACAGGTTTGGCTGTATCTTCATATCCTTAACCCTTTCCCACATACAGACACATTCTGACGCTCCTCCTTTCAGCTCCTTTCAATAAATATACTTTATTTAATAGAGATATACCATATTTTTGTCCAGTTGTTTAAGATGCCATCTGCTGCATATGTGTTGTATGTGGGAAAGGGTTATCACCCAAAGGCCTCTGTCACAGAATATTCTGGATTGATGAATGTTGTAATGTTTTTCAGATGGGAGTATAAAATAGGAAAAAGCCGGAAACCCTGCCTTCTATTTGGCATCTACTTGTTGGATAAAACAAACAAAATGAAACAGACAAGAGTGTAATAGCCCAATTACTGTTTGAGAGTTTTCAATAATATTACTGCTATTTTTAAAAATATAACAAACTGCAGTCCAATTGCCAATTTGCAGAGAAATGTCACAACCAATTACTATTGTGCATCCTTTATTCTGTAAGCTCTATAAATTGCAAATAAATTGAAAATGTTGGCAACAATCTGAGAAAAAAGACAATTAACTCTTTCCTACATACAAATGCTTTCTGACGCCAACTGCAGCAGACGATTTTTGAAAAAATTGTCAAAGAAGGAGAAAATGCTCAAATTGCGACAATGCTTTCAATAATTGTTCTATAATTGTTCTTTCAATTTAACCCTTTACCTCATATGACAATTCTGCAGCAGACGACTTTGAACGTATTTTGTCAAAACATAGAAAATCTCCATAATTGAATGAATAACCTATGACAAAAAGTGGAAAACATTGTGGCAAAAGGAGAAATTGCACGTTTTGTGCAATTTCTTCTTTTGTCACTATGTTTTCAAAAAGACGTCTGCTGCAGAGGCGTCAGAAAGCGTCTATATGAGGGAAAGGGTTAAAAGAATTCCCATATCTTTTACAAGATGTTTTAGAGATTATGTGGGAAAGGGTTATATGATAACATATCCTGCAATAAAGTTATAACAAAACAGAAGGGGCATAACTCTGAAATACCTCATTTGGCAGACGCGCAACAAATGTGCCAAGCACATCATGACATTATTCTGCAGAGAAATCTTTATGAGCAATTTCTCCTTTTGTCACAGTGTTTTCAAAAGTGTCTGATGCAGAGGCGTCAGAAAGCGTCTATATGAGGAAAAGATGTTAATTCAGCGCTGCTAAAGGAGGAACTGCTCATAATAATTCATTTCTCATTTTACAACAACGATTTCAACTCTATTTAATAATAATACTTTCATTTAACCCTTTCCCACCTGCAGACGCATTTTAACGCAATAGCAGCAGACGACTTTTGAAAACATTGTGGCCAAAGGTGATGTTTTCCACTTATAGTCATTGGTTTTCCATTCAATTATAGAGATTTTCCATTTTTTGACAAAATATGTTCAAAGTCGTCTGCTGCAGAATTGTTGTATGAGGGAAAGGGTTAAAAAAAAAAAAAAATCCATATATTTTCCGAGATGTTTACAAAATCATCTGCTGCAGATTTGTTGTATGTGGGGAAAGGGTTAACAGTGATTCATCCTCTGTTAATGAGTCACTATTCTCTTATATTTCATTTCATATTTCTAATTGTTATTGAATAGATATTGAAATCGAAGTAAGCTGTAGGCGTTTAACCTTTAACCCTTTCCCTTATATAGACTCTTTCTGACGCCTCTGCAGCAGACGGCTTTTTGAAAACATAGTGACAAAAGAAGAAATCCCTAAAAACGAGCAATTTCTCCTTTTGCCACCATGTTTTCCACTTTGAGTCATAGGTTATCCATTCAATTTAAGAGATTTTCTATTTTTTACGAAATCTGTTCAGAGTCGTCTGCTGCAGAATTGTTGTATGAGGGAAAGGGTTAAACAAAAGGGTGGTTAACCTTTAACCAGATTATGTCATATATGATTTTAAAATATCCGCTGAACAAAAGATATATACCTTTGGACAATATTCTTCACCTTGCAATCTCCTAATTGTAAATCAAAATTTAAAACACAAAACTTAAATGCAAAAGTTAATGGCCTCAATTTTATCTGCTGCAGATTTGATGCATGTGGGAAAGGGTTTAAAGCCATACCAATACAGAGATGCACAAGAACTCCTTTTTGCTTGACCCGGCTCAAATGTTTAATTTTGCAGACTGCTGATGTAACCTGCAGCTGTGCAGATGCACACAGAGTCTGTACTTCATCTCTCTCACTCGACTCCCACTTTGATCATCAAATTTGTCCTTTGAAATATCTTTTTGAAGGAAAAACAGCTTTTCAAGTTGGCATTTCACACTTGTATGATAATCACTTTACACTTTTTTGTCCTCTCTTTCTTGCTAGACATGACAAAATCCCATTTAGTTGGTGAAATCCTGTCCATGACACTTAAACAGGATGAAATATCGACAGTGTTGCAAAAGAAAAGTAGAAATTAGTAAATATGTATTGAACTTATATACCTATAATTTTTTCAACAATTGTCTGTGAAAGTTGGAAAATAAGTCAAAACATGACCGGATATCATAAGCAACCTACGACCAAGTTTTACATTGATACATAGGAAATTAATTGAGAACTAGAACTATCACTGAAGATGATAAATACATGTACCCCCTAAAACAGCACCTTGACCTACACCATAACTTAATAAGTAAAAGGGCCGTAACTCTGTAAAAAAAACATGCAATTGTAACCCCTTTACGATATACACATCTCATTTTGGTATAGAAACTTTATGTAAATTTTCATTGAATTCCACCCAGTGGTTTGTAAGAAATAGGCCGGACAATATATGGCTTCCGGTCAACCGACTGACAGACAGGCAGCCTGACACAGTGACACCTATATACCCCCTCTTCTTCGAAGTGAGTATAATTAGGCTCAAAATCACATCAAACAATGAAAGGGTAAAATAGCTCAACAATTAAGTAGGCTAGAGTTATGTCCCTTATATTGAGCCAATCTCCTGATTACAAGGAATAAATAATGCAAACTTTGAAGTGAATCTGCCAAACAGATAATAAGTTATGACCAATTAATGTAAAGCATGACTGAAAAGTGATCTCTAATTCTCTCCTAACATTACAGGCAGACTATATAAACATAAAATAAACATAAAATTTAAATGACAGGTGAAAATATTTATAGGTAAATGGGAAACAGCTCATCTCGAGCAGTCACTCTTTTTGTCACAATGATTCAACATTGTCTGCATAACATGTTCGTGTCTATTTATCTATCCTTGAAAAAGTTTCATATGTATACATGTATACCCTGCAGATCTATGATGATCCATATAATTATCCCTTTCCCTCATATAGACGCTTTCTGACGCCTCTGCAGCAGACAGCTTTTTGAAAACATAGTGACAAAAGAAGAAATTGCTCAAAACGAGCAATTTCTCCTTTTGCCACAATGTTTTCCACTTTTAGTCATAGGTTATCCATTCAATTATAGAGATTTTCTATTTGTTGACAAAATATGTTCAAAGTCGTCTGTTGCAGAATTGTCGTATGAGGGAAAGGGTTAAATAGTCAGTAAAGAGACACTCACCTTTAACATTCAGGATAAAGTTATTGACACTATCAACGGCTGCTGCGACGTTTTCGGCGCGACAGGAATATACGCCGTTGTCCGTCGCTTTTATATCATTGATCTTGAGTCTGGCGCCATCGTCGACTATCTTTATGTGGTCCTTATTGAACACTCTGTAAACATAAATAGGAACGCTCAAATAATATTAACATCCTTAGTTGTTTACCTGGTCCGCTATCTTAACCCTTTCCCACATACATTATACATTCTAATGCATGTTCAGCGGACAATTATTTTGAAAACATTGTGTCAAAAGGAGAAATTGCTCATGATAAGCCATTTCTCCTATTGCTACAATGTTTTCAACTGTTTTTGATCATGACACATTCATTTTTAGAGATTTCTATATTTTAGCCACAATGTTTTCAAAAGTCCTCAGCATGCCCAAAGGTGTTAACATTTATTTCATTCAATTTCATTCAGTTTGTTTTACTCTTAAAGGATCTGGAAATTAAGATAAGAAAATATAACTATTAAAAGAAACTTACTTTATGGATATTACCATAAATAGTTCAAGTATAAAAATCAAATTATTCCAATATTTTGATATAACTGTTCAGAGGAATGGGAGGCTGATAATGAGAAGCCAATGCATTGTCTGACAGGAAAGGGTCTAAAAAGCAGCAATATTTCTGCATAATGGCCAAAGGGCAATCATCAGCGGAGTGTTAAAAAACCCACCTGCAAATATATTATTATCATTGCATCCATTAAATACAAAAAATCAAAACTAAACAATTTTTGTCTTTGCTCTGTTGCAGGAGGCCTTTCCCAAATATACCAAATCTGCAGCAGACGACTTTGAAAACATATAGGCAAAAATAACAAACATCTCTTTGAAAGAAAGTATAATTATTGAACAGGGTTGAAAACATTTGAGTGAAAGGAGAAATTGCTCATGATGAGAAATTTCTCCTTTTGCCACATTATTTTCAAAAGGTATTTGCTGCAGAGGCTTCAGAAAGCATCTACATGAGGGAAAGGAAAAAAAAAAAAATTATCACAACAACTTCACTGTCATTAATTGACGAATATTACAATTTAGGTTGGTTGCCATCATCCAAAACTTGTGAACATTGAATCATTGTTTGGTCAATTCAGGTTGAAAAGCTATTGTATCTTTCCCTTATTTGTTTTAAAATTAATGACTCTTCCATTAGTTAAAAATGTTGCAGACAAAACAGGTAAAATCATGTGAATCAATCAGTATGTAATTTATGACAACAGTTGATAGGGCTGTGTGAAAAAGAGGAAAGGATAATAACAGGTTGGGTGTCTTTTCCACAGTGTTTTAAAAAAGCAATTATGTTTTGAGCATATCAAAATGAAGAAAAGGTAATGAGATTTCAAATATTCTCTGATAACATTATATTTGACAAGACAGCTTTATCTTTCGCATGCAGTAAATGCATTTCTATCAGGAAATGTTCTGAAGATACTCAGACATTTCAATTAAATATTCTCGTTAGTGCTTCAAACATCAAAGTATTTCCAATAAATGGACCAATTTTTTCACATCAATTTACACATTTTAAAACACAAAAGGTTTCTAACAATTATATTAGTGCATGCAGATTGGATTTTTTTTTTTTTTAAATTGAATGTAATAAATCTAGATCTATAACAGATGCTAACAATTTGCACTAAAGTGCTATATTTCATCAGTCTCTTTTAACCTTTTCCCTCTTACAACAAATCTGCAGCAGAGGACATCGAATTATGCCAATGGTAAAAATATTGAAATCTCTATAAATGAAAGTATATTTTTGAAAACATTATGGCAGAAAGGAAAAAATTCATCACATTGATATAGTATTTCTCGGGAAATGCATTCAACTTTGATACTTAGCTGAGAATACTTACAATTATCTATTTGTGGATATATCTAAGGCAACGACACATGGAACTTGTTATCGGAATCGATTTAAGAGCATAATGTATAACTATAATACAGGAATATTTCTACATGGAAAAGATGTAGCATTTCATATTGGGCCAAGTCTAAAATCCATTTATCGAAATTCTGGTATGACCATTATCCCTTCAATATCAGAACATATTATATGCCATCAGCAACTTTCATACATAATTGATGATTCTCTGTTTATGATTAAAACAGATAAAAAATAAAACATCATTTCCAACTTAGCAAATTTGATACACTTTTTTTGCATCTGCAATGGCCATCCGATACATTTTGAAAACAAGCGATTGTATATAATTTATAACGCCTGCATTGCATCTCTGAGACAGACAATTAATTCATTGCACCCTTTGTATATATCAAGTTGCAATAAATGCTTATTTAAAGATGTCAAAAAATTGGCACACTTAAATTATGTGAAGTTGGCAATTTTCAATAAGTAAGAATGTAGCTATTACATAAGAATCTAATAGAGATGGATAATCTGGATGTGTGGATAACCCATTTCGTTGGCCAATTCTAGGAATGTATCAAAATAAAAATGTTCAGATGAGCGGCCAACAGTATAGAGCCTGGTCAGATAGCGAGGATATGCCGGCTGGCATTGCTCTATGCTGATGGCACAGGCTTAATAAAATGAAAGAGCAATAATATGTTGAATCTGTAGTAGCTGGTAATATGCACTTCATCCAATTCCAAACTAGAAATATCACTGAAGATGATAAATACCCCCAAAACAGCACCTTGACTCAAAAATGGCTTACGACCGACCAACAAAAGGGCCATAACTCTGTAAACAAGGAAAAGTAACAAAGGGCAATAACTCTGTATTTAGATTAAATAGAGTTATGGTTTCTGTACACTGCACTTCCTCTCAATGTGTTGTATCATCCTATGAAGTTTTATTAAATTCCAACAATTAGTTTTAAAGTTATGCTCCGGACAAGACTCTACGAATATGAAAAAGTAACAAAGGGCAATAACTCTGTCATTATGTTAATTAGAGTTATGGTTCTTGTACACTGCACTTCCTCTGATTATGCTGTACCATTATAAGTAGTTTTATTAGATTCCATCTATTAGTTATTAAGTAATTCTACGGACAAGAAAAAGTAACAAAGGGCAATAACTCTGTATTTAGATAAAATAGAGTTATGGTTCCTGTACACCGCACTTCCTTTCAATGTGTTGTATCATCCTATGAAGTTTTATTAAATTCCAACAATTTGTTTTAAAGTTATGCTCTGGACAAGACTCTAAGAATAAGAAAAAGTAACAAAGAGCAATAACTCTGTAATTATGTAAATTAGAGTTATGGTTCTTGTACACTGCACTTCCTCTGATTATGCTCTACCATTGTATGCAGTTTTATTAGATTCCATTTGTTAGTTATTAAGTAATTCTCCGGACAAGAAAAAGTAACAAAGGGCAATAACTCGGTATTTAGATTAAATAGAGTTATGGTTCCTGTACACTGCACTTCCTCTCAATGTGTTGTATCATCCTATGAAGTTTTAATAAATTCCAAGAATCAGTTTTAAAGTTATGCTCTGGACAAGACTCTACGAATAAGAAAAAGTAACAAAGGGCAATAAATCTGTAATTATGTAAATTAGAGTTATGGTTCTTGTACACTGCACTTCCTCTGATTATGCTCTACCATTGTATGCAGTTTTATTAGATTCCATCTGTTAGTTATTAAGTAATTCTCCGGACAAGAAAAAGTAACAAAGGGCAATAACTCGGTATTTAGATTAAATAGAGTTATGGTTCCTGTACACTGCACTTCCTCTCAATGTGTTGTATCATCCTATAAAGTTTTAATAAATTCCAAGAATCAGTTTTAAAGTTATGCTCTGGACAAGACTCTACGAATAAGAAAAAGTAACAAAGGGCAATAAATCTGTAATTATGTAAATTAGAGTTATGGTTCTTGTACACTGCACTTCCTCTGATTATGCTCTACCATTGTATGCAGTTTTATTAGATTCCATCTGTTAGTTATTAAGTAATTCCGGACAAGAAAAAGTAACAAAGGGCAATAACTCGGTATTTAGATTAAATAGAGTTATGGTTCCTATACACTGCACTTCCTCTCAATGTGTTGTATCATCCTATGAAGTTTTATTAAATTCCAACAATTAGTTTTAAAGTTATGCTCCGGACAAGACTCTACGAATAAGAAAAAGTAACAAAGGGCAATAACTCTGTATTTAGATAAAATAGAGTTATGGTTCCTGTACACTGCACTTCCTCTCAATGTGTTGTATCATCCTATGAAGTTTCGTTCAAATCCTATGTTGCATTGTTAAGATATGGTCCGGACAAAATATGGCTTCCGACCGACCGACCGACCGACCGACCGACCGACCGACCGACACAGTGACTCCTATATACCCCCCCAAAACTTTGTTTTTTGGGGGTATAACTATGAAATGGCCCAGACATGAAAATGGGACCTGTATATTAACCTGTACTGACACTTTGCACTGACAATCATCATCAGTGTCCCTCCCAATATAGATAGAATCAACCCCTTCCCTCATAACAACGCTTTCTGATGCCTCTGCAACTTTTAAAACCTTGTGAGAAATTTCTTTTTTTGTCACAATGTGTTCAACTTAATTCAATATATTTTTTTCATTAAGAGTTTCCATACTTTTGACTAAATGTTTTTTCAATGTCGCCTGCTGCAGATTTGTTGAATGTGAGAAAGGCTTAACCCTTTTCCCTCATACGACAATTCTGCAGCAGACTACTTAGAACAATAACATTTTGTCAAAAAAAGGGAAATCCCTATAATTGAATGGATAACCTATGACTAAAAGTGGAAAACATTGTGGCAAAAGGAGAAATTGCTCGTTTTGAGCAATTTCTTCTTTTGTCACTATGTTTTCAAAAAGCCATCTGCAGCTGCAGAGGCGTCAGAATTTGAGCGTCTAATTATATGAGGAAAAGGGTTAAAAGGTGAAAGATTGCTCTGAGTATAAAATAATTTCACTTTGAAAAATAAGACGGGAAGAACCTCTCCCATGGTTCAAACGACTGAAATACCTTACTTTCTAAAATAACCAAGACGGTGCTAGACGGTGCTAGACACAACACATCAATGGAAAGAAGTACCCAAGTTCAAAGACGGGGAGAACTGAAAACCAGTACTGCGGTTCCTGGGCTCTGTCATTGTGAAGGCTTCTGGTTGAGCTATTAGTGTGAATGGGAAAACAGTTTACTCAGTCACCGAGAACTGTTTAATTCATCTACGAATCAACTTTGAAATTCTAAAATGTAAGAATAACAAAACGGGTAGAATGTGCACCAAGTATCAACAATCCGTCAAGTTCCTACGGTTGATCTGAAAACCAGAGTGACACCCCAAAAAACTTTTTCTCCAGGAATAAACAAGGGGGCGTGTCCATTTGTTCCTGAATAGATTACTTGTTAACCCTTTCCCACATACAACAGATCTGCAGAAGACAAATTTGAAAATGTCCAGGAAAAATATGAAAAAATCTCTATAATTAAAAGTGCAATCATTTGACATTTTCGAAGTCGTCTGCTGCAGATTTTTTTTTTCGTATTTGGGAAAGGGTTAATATTAAATGGTACAACCTTTGAGAATAGACTGTTTAGTCCATGAATCCCACAGGCCTGATAACTATTCCTCTCTCATACAGAAATGGTACTGTGTCTTTGAAAACAACTTAGGCAGAAATATCAAATATTCTTAATCCTAATTGACACTTGCAGATGCAATTGCAGCAGATACTTTAAAATATTAGGGCAAAAGGAGAAATTGCTCATAATAAGCAATTTCTATTTTTGTCACAATGTTTCCATTACTCTTTTCAATAGTAATACTTTCAATTATAAATGTTTTTACACAAGATGTTTTCAAAGTCATCTGCTGCAGATTCATTGAATGTTTTCAAATGTCTGCTGCTGATTTGTTGAATTTTAGAAAGGCTTAACCCTTTTCCCTCATACGACAATTCTGCAGCAGACGACTTTGAACATATTTTGTCAAAAAATAGAAAATCTCTATAATTGAATGGATAACCTATGACTAAAAGTGGGAAACATTGTGGCAAAAGGAGAAATTGCTCGTTTTGAGCAATTTCTTCTTTTGTCACTATGTTTTCAAAAAGCCGTCTGCTGCAGAGGCGTCAGAAAGCGTCTATATAAGGGAAAAGGTTAAAGAATAAATACTTTATAGTGTTGAAAACATTGTGGGAAAAGGTAAATGATGATCCTTACACTCTACTCTTCAGACGGTTTCCAGCATCTAAAATGACATTTTACGGAATGCTGTTTTTGTTTTCTCTGCTTTTTTTTTTAAAACAGGATCTTGGGTGTTCTCTGCAAACAGTGACACTTCATTAAGAAAGGTCTTCCGAACATATTATACAGGTCTCAAAACTATTGCTGGTATTAAGCTATATGTGTTACTAAGCATGTAGCTGCAATACTTTAATAAGTAGCATGTACAATTGGAACCAGGACAGGAAATGGCCTTATCTATCAGCTTTTTTTGTATATTTTTAGTCATCTGATTTTTTGGAGTTAATAAATGCCTTTTTTAACAGCTTTGCAGTTATATCAGGGAGGACAGTTGACCTATGATTGTGTTTCATGACTTTCTCACACCAGTACTCAAATGTAACACAACAGTCTTCCCAGATTATGTTTCAATGAGAACTAATTTCAGCTTGATTGTTTGTCTGGTGGTGTATGCCACTTTTGAGTACCCACATCATAGGGTTCGAGGGTATAATAAGGATTTTAGAACGAAAAAACTCCCCTTATAATCTAGAACTCTCGTTATATCAGTTTTTTGTCTGTAAGTTATACCAGTACTACTCGTCTATTTATCCTGGCACTAACAAGTCTGTCATACTACTAACCCAAAATCCTGAGTGCCAAGGAGGGAAAACCATTTCAAAATCTTTAGTATGACCCGTCCATCTGCTCTATTACTTAGGTTTCAAACACTCTGCCAGCCCGGGTCTGTATGTTGGAAAGGGTTAATCCGTTTCCAACAAAAATTACAACAAATCTGCAGCAGATAATACTTTAAAAACAACTGAGCAAAAATTTGAAAAAATCTCCAAAAATGGGAGTTTCAGTATTAAATAGAGTTGAATACAATGTGGCAAATGGAGAAATTGCTCATTATGAGAAATTTCTCCTTTTGCCACACTGTTTTCAAAAGTCATCTGCTACAGATGCATCATAATGCATCTACAAGTGGGAAACTGTTGAATAAAAGCAGTTTTGAATACTTTAAAAGACTTTAAAGTCCTGGGAGTTGAAAGAAGTGAACTAAGCCACCCCCTAATGATGAAAAATCTCCAGTCTAGTGTTAGATTATTATGTATGTTTGATAAATTGGAATTCAGTCCTTTAACCCTTTCCCACATTCAAAATGAAAATCCAGTAGTTATTTTAAAAAAAAAAAGCCTTTTATGTTTCTAAGCTTTTAGAAGAAATTTGATTGTGCACATTACTACATTGTAAGTTAAATGTAATATGATTTGTATGTGTTGTGGGCCGGAGGCCTAATTACACAAATGACAAATATTTTATTGAAAGTAATTAGGCCACCGGCCCATAGTACAATTTATCTAAGCATTCTATTTAATTAACAAATAGTATATAACTGAGAATGAACTATTGTATTGTATTGTATTGTATAAGGTTCAACAGGACTGATAAGCCCTGGTCTGGCTGTGTAAGGAAGTTGTACCATGTAGTTTAATAATGAGCAGTTTCTCCTTTTGCCATAATGTTTTTAAAAATTGTCTGCTACAGATGCACCAGACATCATCTATATGAGGGAAAGGGTTGAATAAACTAAATCTGCTTGTATCAAAGACAAGATTCAACAGGACTGATAAGCCCTGGTCTGGCTGTGAAGGAAGTTGTACCTTGTATATACAGTTTATTTAACCCTTTCCCTCATATAGACGCTTTTCTGATGCCTGGTCTGCAGCAGACGGCTATTTGAAAACATAGTGACAAAAGAAGAAATTGCACAAAACGTGCAATTTCTACTTTTGCCACAATGTTTTCCACTTTTAGTCATTTTAGGTTATCCATTCAATTATAGAGATTTTCTACTTTTTTACAAAATATGTTCAAAGTCGTCTGCTGCAGAATTGTCGTATTGGGGAAAGGGTTAAGATAGATGTCCTTACTCCACCTGAGAAATAAGCATCATTAGTACAAACATAGTTCACTGAACCCTTTCCCACATTCAACAAATCTGCAGCAAATGACTTTTTATAAATGAAAGGAAAAACTATGGAAAATCTCCATAAATGAGGATATAATTATTGTATGAGTTCAAAACATTCTTGAGAAACAAAAACAATTTCTCATTATGAGCAATTTCTCCTTTAGAAATAAAGATTCAATGTTCGACTACTGCACTTATTGCGTCAAAATGTGTCTGTATGTGGGAAAGGGTTAGGGGGGGTTCTAGTCTCTAAATAACAGGGGGGGTGAATTGTAGAATAGAAAGAACATTTTCAATGTGAGCATTTTCTTCTCGATCTGGATACTTGGTATAGTGTGGACTTTGGTGTGTTATCTTGTGCTTTGATCGAGTCATTGTTTGTTTGTTTTAATGGTGTTTTAGGCCGTTTGCATCAAATTATTATTACTACATGGCGACGTTTCACTTATTCATGATCCCTGGGTAAACAAACCAATACTTAAGGCTAGTAAAATGTGCCTTGTCCAAGGGATCTCCACAATGACTGCAGGGATTGAACCCCAGATGGTGGCGGTTCCATATCCACTTCGCCACTGTGGATTCCAGATCTTTATTTCATATTCTTACTTTCTTATTTCATCTCCAAACCCTCTTTTGAGTAACCAAAACATTGGGCTTGCTTGAGAAATAAGAGATAATGGCACCCAAAAGACCATTTCAGGACTTTTTCATGTTAAAAACTCATATTCAAGCTAGTCCTAAATCAATGATATTTCATGAATCAATCTCCTTTTTTCTACTTGTCAAAAAAATGAATTAACTGTTAAAAAAGAATTAAAGAGTTCTTCTTTTCAAAAGCAAATTGAACAAGGAAAATCTCTGTAGTTTGATTGGCCAATAAATTAAATACTCTCTTTTTATTGAAATCACATAAACCTTTTTCCACATACAACAAATCTGAAGCAGACGACTTTTAACCCTTTCCCACATACAGACGTTTTCTGACGCCTCTGCAGCAGACGACTTTTGAAAACATTGTGACAAACAGAGAAAATTGCTCAAAACCTCGATCATGGTGAAAGTGGTTAGTGCGTACAGCCCAAGAATGGGAGACTAGGCTTTCATTTATAAATATTTTCCATACTTTTGCCTAGATGTTTTCAAAGTTAGTCTGATGCAGATATGTTGTAAATGAATGACATAGTATTTCATTGAATTCTCTTTAATTATATAACAAAATGTAAATCAACTTGAAAGGAAACTATAAGATTATTTAACCCTTTCCCACATACAACAGATCTGCAGCAGACGATGTTGAAAAAATAGTGACAAAAACCTGAAAAATCTCCATAAAAGATAGCTTAATTATTAATTAAAGTTGAAACCATTGTGGCCAAAGGAGAAATTGCTCATGAGCAATTTCACCATTGGCCACAATGTTTTCAAAAGTCGTCTGCTGCTAATGCGTCCCAAATGTAGACACATTTGATCCTTCATGCAGCAGACAAGTTTAGAGCATTGTGGCAAAAAAGGAGAAATTACTCATCAAGTGCTATTTCTGCTTTTGTCAGAATGTTTTCAACTCTTTTCAATAATCAAACATTCACTTTTAAATATTTTCCATAATTTTGCCTATTGATGTTAAAAAGGTCGTCTGATGCAGATTTGTCCTTTGCGGGAAAGGGTTAAGCATAATGTCCATGGAAAATTGGCATGTAAAATGATCTTCCAGACTGGTTGAGGACATGTAAAATGAGCAGTTAAAAGATGAAATGACTTGTCTAATTGATTTCGTGATTAGGACACTTAATACCTTACCTTCTTAGTCCGTTTTCTATGTGAACAGTTTTCAAACTTAAGAATTATCATTAATTTTTATTTAAACTATTGTAGCTATTTTCAATTTTAATGTAATACATTATATTAATATTCTTTATACAAATGCAAACGATGGAAGAAAGATTGTTGAAATTTCTTCTTTTTTAAAAACATTTTCAAACATTTCAAAACTACTTTAGTCAATTATATTCCATTTTCTAGCAAAAACCCAAGAAAGTTTAAATAAATGCATTTAATAATTACACTTTCCTTGTAAGAACAAATTCATATTTTCGCCTAGATTTTTCGAAGTCGTCTGCTGCATATTTGTTGTATATGGGAAAGGATTAACGCTTTTCCCTATACAGCAAATCTGCAGCTGACGACATTGAAAACAGCTAATGGCAACAATTTGGAATAATCTCTGTAAATGAAAGTGTAATAGTGTTGAAAACAATGGGGCAAAAGGAGAAATTGCTCATGATGAGCAATTTCTCCATTTGCCACCATGTTTTCAAAAGTCATATCAGAATGCGCCTACTTTTAATAGATAAAAAATGTCCTATGAAAGAAAGGGAGGTAATGCATCCATTCAATACAATGTAATAGGGTGTCAAAGGTGGACCATTAACCATTTATCAGGGAGGATAATCTCGGGATAATCTCTTTTATCTCACTGAGATCTGACAGTTTATAGAAACTGATCCACCTAAATGGCTTTTTGCTACAGAGAAGAATTTTACCACTGGTGTCATGTAAGTCAGAAATGGGGGATAAATTTCGTTTTAATTCGACTGTGTTAAACATGAACAAAAACGGATGATTCGGGTGCAGACAGTGTTACTTCACATTTATCTATTTTCGTTTTTTTTTTTCTCCCCTGTGTCTGTTACACTACCTGTTACCTAATATGGACAATACATATTTTAAATAAAACAACCGAGAGATGAAAGAAAACAAAAAAAGGTGAAATATCACTTTAAATGATAACATTATAATTATTGAAAGGTGCTGAAAACTTAGCGACAAAAGGAGAAATTATTCATTATGTGCATTTCAACTTTTTTGTCAAAATATTTTCAAAAGTCCTCTGCTCCACACATACAGATGATTTTAGAGGCACAATGTTTTTTTTTCAACTCCCATTAAAAATGATTTTTTCATTCATGGAGATATTATCTCAATTTTAGTCTAGATGTTTTTTTCAAAGTTGTCTGTCTGCTGCACATCATTCTGTTGTATGTGACAGTGAGAAAGGCTCGAGTTCAGTTATATTTCAACAGCAAAGGGTTGTGAAGCTAATGTAGGAAGGGTTAGACATTAAAAAAAAATAAAACTTGAGTCTTAGTGTAAATGGATCTGATTATCACTAAAAGTTATACAGCAAAAAAATTGTTACAGGGGGTCATATTACACAGGCCAATTTTTTTGTTTTATTCCTTTCCCACATACACTGCCTCAGTGCTGTAGTGGCAGAGCGTCCGCCTCGGTGTGGGAGGTCGCCAGTTCGATCCCCGGCCGGGTCATACCAAAGACTTTAAAAAATGGTATTAATGGCTGACCTCCTTGGTACCCAGGGTTAGCATTAATAACCCTTTCCCTCATACGACAAATCTGCAGCAGACGACTTTGAACGTATTTTGTCAAAACATAGAAAATCTCCATAACTGAATGGATTACCTATGACAAAAAGTGGAAAACATTGTGGCAAAAGTAGAAATTGCACGTTCTGTGCAATTTCTCCTTTTGTCACTATGTTTCCAAAAGCCGTCTGCTGCAGATGCGTTAGAATGCGTCTGCAGGTGGGAAAGGGTTAACTATCTGGCTGTTGTCAGGTTGTCAGGGGTAGTACTGGTATATTTACTAACCCAGGAAACGCAACGATATAACTGAAAACATGTCGAAAGCGGCGTAAAACACCAAACAATCAATCAATCAATTCCCACAGACAGGCACGTTCTGAGGACTCTCCAGCAGATTACTTTCGAAATGTTGAAAGGAGAAGGGGTTAACCCTTTCCAACATACAGCAAATCTGCAGCAGACAACTTTTAAAACATCTAGGAAAAATTATCTCAATAAGCATTTATTTTATCAATTTCTTCTTTTGCCACACTATTTTCCATTGTCGCCTGCAGCAAATGCCGCAAAATGCATCTATAAAGGGGAGCGGGACAGAGATTCCAGACTGTTATATATTCATGGATATATCCTTAGGGCTTGCAGGTAATTTGGAACTGCATGATGTCTCGATTTTAAACAGAATAACACTTGTTTATTTCCATTCTAAAATTTTGTTTAAAAATTTATTCCTGACCTTTAATTTGTTCAGTTTTCTTTATTACAACAAATTCCTGTTAATTAGCAATGTTTTCTTGTCTTCACTTCAGCAGGCGGGCAACACAATTTCAGTTGAATCTGAATTCTAATCAACTTGGATTGAAGCACTCAGGAAAATATTTCCATTACTTATTTTTTATGCATTTGAGCTGCTCCTACTGATTGGTGTCTCATTGCATCTGTATTATACAGTGAAGCCTGTACCTCCTCACTGTCTTATCAGAAAGTCTCACTGTCGATCTACATGTAATTCAGTCATAGATGCTAGATGGGAATACGTGAGCTTTTTCTGGATGGAAATTAGGGTATTGAGATTAAATATCAGGTATTGAATGACTGGTAATTAATGTATTTTTGACATAAAAAACTAAAACTGTAGCTCCCTTAGTTTTATGCCAAAGAACTACTTTTATGTGACCCTATTATGGAGAGTCAATATTATACACCATTTTACCAAATGTGGCTCATTTGCATGTTAAAAAGAAAAATATCAAAACCAGTCTAATACTCACAAAAATTGATTCTGGTACCATTCAAAGTTTGGTTCCGGGTTTCCAGACACAAGACATTTTAATTGAAGGTCGGCTCCCAGCTCTATATCCTGTTCCTTCACTTTTTTCAATTCCACTGTTGCCACTTGGTCTATCCCTGGAAACAGAAATATGATTGAACACAATTAAATGACTGACAACAAGGTCTGACTGTCTATTCTTTGGTACCCTATTTTCTTTTTACCAATTAGAAAGAATCGGCAGCAGACGACTTCAATTTTTTTTCGGATGAAAATATGGAACACAACATATTGGGAAAGAAAAATTTACTTATTGCTCTTTTCCCTCAATGATTTCAAAAGTTGTCTGATATGAACACATTAAAAAAAAATCTGCATGTAGGAGAGCGTTAACCCTTTCCCTCATATAGACGTTTTTTGATACCTTTGAAGCATACAACTTTTGAAAACATTGTGGCAAAAGAAGAAATTGCTCAAAACGAGCATTTTCTCCTTTTGCCACAATGTTTTCAACACTATTTAATAGTAAAACTCTTAATTCATTGAGATTGTTCACGTTTTTGACAAAATGTTTTGAAAGTCGTCTGCTGCAGAATTGTTGTATGTGGGAAAGGATTAAATACAAGAAATAGGTTTTCATTGATTGTAGCATTAGCCTTTAAAAGTCTTTTATTCCAGATGTTTAAAAACTTCCGACTTAGTCTTAACCCTTTCCCACATAAAGACGCATTTGTCACAATGTTTTCAAAAGTCCTCTGCTGCAGAGGCATCTGATAGCATCTCGAGGGCTTGGCGTGAAACGGTTGTAACTGAAAACCTATTTTGAAAACCCTGGTTTTGGGGCAATTTTGACCCCTTTGTAAACAATGCAAATTTAGGTGCCATTGCTCAGAACGAGCAATGGCACCTAAATTTCCATTGTTTACCAAGAAAAATGTTTTAACACTTATAAAGACTTTATGGCGAGGTGATTAACTTTGGTAAAAAAATACCAATTTTAGTTACAACCGTTTCACGCCAAGCCCTCGAATTCTGTATGTGGGAAGAAAGTGCTATAATAAGGTATCAAAATGCATGACAACACAACCTCTTCTATGATGCTAAGCTACCAATGTATATATCAGAAAATGGCTGGAAAAAAAAACTCCATTAGTTTTCCCTCAGCTTAGTTAATGCTTTTGACTCTTGTGGTCTAACAAATGATCTACTATTCAAGTCATGCATGCTACTAACATGTTTTCTCTCATTGAACCATGCAGCTCCAAAGGAATTTTTGATTTACTTTTTACTCTTTCCCACATGCATAAGTATTCTGACACATCTGCAGCAGACGACTTTTGTAAACTTTGTTGCAGAAGAAGAAATAGCTCAGTAAAACAAACAATTTCTCCTTGTGTTACCGATTTTTCAATTCTATTCAATATTAGTTGAATGTGGACAATAGTTAATAATAAAGGTTTCATACAAAAAGGTTTTATCTACTTAAAGCAATTCAGTCTATTTACAAACATCTTGCATGAAGGCCTACCAATTGAAACTTTAACCAGCAGTAAATTTTGTTTTCTCAATTGTTATCATATATCAAATAACTGGAGAACTAGGAGATGTGTAGGCCTACTGTGTGGTCTGAAATAATTCCTGTAACTACAAGACATTTCTAAACTCTCAAGCTGTTTTATCATTTACTGAAGTCAACAATTTAGCGTCCAGTGTAATTATTACAATACCCTTCAAAAAATCATTTTGGCTAAACCCTTTCCCACCTGCAAACACATTTAGGCGCAATAGCAGCAGATGACTTATGAAAACATTGTGGCCAAATGTAAAATTGCTCAATTTCTCCTTTGGCCACAATGTTTTCAACTTTATTTAAAAATAAAGCTATCTTGTATGGAGATTTTTCAGGTTTGTGTTCACTTTGTTTTCAAAGTCATCTGCTGCAGATTTGTTGTATGTGGGAAACGGAGATTATTATCATTATAAGCATTTTTCTATTACAAAAGTTGTCTGCTGTAGATGCATTAAAATACATCAGCATGAGAAAAAGGGTAAACAACTTATGTAATGACTTTCATATTAGGTACAGATGGCAATACATACTGACACGATCTCTTAAATGGGTTCAAATTCAATTCCCATGTTTCCTAATTTAAAATTCACTGTTTGAAACTAAAACCTTTCAATTTCAATCCCAGTGTGCAAACTGTAGCAGTGTACAGTTTCCATTTCAAGTGTGTTTACAATTAAGTGCAGACTTTTCCCTAAAGGTTTAATTGAGGTTAGAAATAAACACTCTTCAAAAGCTTTTATCTCCAAGACTTAAACACTTTTATACATATTTTTAGCGCATCTGCAATAAATAACTTTTGAAAACAGAGAGGCAAATATAGAAATTGCTCAAGATTTTGGCAACAATTTCTTTTTACTCTGTCCCATAGTTATTTGTCGACTGTAGAAGCCGGTGACTATATTTTTATTCGTTTTTCAGATTTCTCATGAGAGGACAAGTTGTTATAAGGATGAACTAAATGTAAATGCCTCGAAAATATAACGGTTTCGAATAATTAGAAAAACGTAAGGAAAACATCAATTTGTTTGTTTTATTGGGGTTTTACGCCAGCATTATTTCTGTTATATCATGGCGACAGTTCACTTATTCATGATCCCTGGGTAAACAAACCAGTACTAGGCTAGAAAATGTGATTTGCCCACTCCACCATGACCGTAGTGCCATGTCCGGGACATAGAGAGATTAAAATTAGATTACTGATTGACCATTGCTACAGCAAAACATTTGTTCAAGTTGCCCACAAATTTCTCATCTTTTACAGGGTTATTGCAGACTTTTCCAGCAAAATTGATGCTTTGCATCACCTTTCTCTTGAAATTCCATTCATATGGTTTCCATGTTTTGCCCAGATGGCAATACAAATCATATTCTGCAGATTTTCTGAATGTTGGAAAGGGCAAAACTATATCACATTAACGCTGTCAAATATGACAAAATTTACTGGAGCAGATAACATTAAGGCAAAAATATTAAAAATCTCATTAAATGAAAGTAAAATTTGTTGTTAGTGGGAAAGGGATAAAAAGAGATGAAACCATTGGAGGTAAAGGAGAACTTAATGCTTTGAGCAAAATTTGTTCTCTTTCAATGTTTTCAAATAGTCCTCTAATGGCAAACCATCTTGGCGAGGGAATATTGCAGGAAAAGGGAAAAATGTGCTTATCATGAGCATATTCTTCATTACTTATTATTACGTATTTTGCCTAAACATAGAAAATCTGCATAATTGAATGGATAAACCATGACAAAAAGTGAAAAACATTGTGGCAAAAGGAGACATTGCATGTTTTGTGCAATTTCTTCTTTTGTCACTATGTTTTCTAAAAGCTGTCTGCTTCAGAGGCATTAGAAAGCATCTGTATGAGGGAAAGGGTTGAGGGAAAGGGTTAACCCTTTCCTACATATTGACGCCTCCGCAGCAGACGACCTTTGAAAACATTGAGGCAAAGGAAGAATTTAACTCTTGATGAGCAATTTCTCCTTTTGCCGCATTGTCCCTTTCCCTCATACGATCATTCTGCAGCAGACCACTTTGAACATATTTTGTCAAAACATAGAAAATCTCTATAATTGAATGGATAACGTTACTATGACTTAAAGTGGTAAAACACTGGCAAAAGGAGAAATTGCGCGTTTTGTGCAATTTCTTCTTTTGTCAGTATGTTTTCAAAAAGCCGTCGGCTGCAGAGGTGTCAGAAAGCGTCTATATGAGGGAAAGGGTTAAAAATGATGTAGCATGGCAAAATATTGTCTGTTGTTACACTTGCAGGAAAATAAACATGTTTTTCTTTGCATGCTTTTTTTGACAAATGGCTTTACCTACACAATTCACAATGTCAGACATTCGCTCTTAACACCAATGGTTTCCATATGCGAAAAAATAGACGTGAAAATCTCATTAGCTCGCACCCTTCATGATTTTTCCACCATTTTACACCTGCCCGAGAGACTGGTAAAACGACAATAACAAAACATTTCGGAGAAGGAAGTATTTTGCTCTTTAATGTGCTTCCATGATTTAACAATGAAATATTACTAATTTTGACTTTATAGTAATTACAAACAATTTGTCACGTTCAGAGAGGTTAACACATGAAGGATGTCAAACTTACGGAATGGGCAATTCTAAAGTTCCTAACACTATTCCCTATACAACAAATCACCGGCAGCTGAGAAGTAATTCATTGACTCAAATTAGAAGCTATTATTAAATTCTGATTACATTTTGAAAATAACACTTGAAAACCCGAAAGTTGATTTAGAGACTTCCAACTAATAAGCCAATCACCAAATTACTTAAGCTGAACATTTTATGAATGCCTAATAGAAACCAGTTTACCTGAAATGATTCTTTTCCAGTAGTCAGCTTTCAAAATGAGGCAAGTTTCATATATAACATTGGGAAATCAAAACTATAATTTTGACACAGAATTAAACCTCAAAATGCTGCATTGGACTTAGCCAGCTTTGCATTCGGGAGAGTCCAAAGCCATTTATAAGGGAATATAAATGCCGAGTTGAGCAGCTAACAGTATAGAGTCATGACACGGTCAGATGGTACAGATGCTCAGGCATTGCCAGTGGTTCTAAGTATCATTGGCGATAAAGGTCACTGTGACCTTGACCTTTGAATGGATGACCTCAAAATCATTAGGATTCATCTACTGGTCATGCCCAACCTCCCTGCCAAGTTAAAGTACTGTAGGTCCAAACATTATCCAGTTATCAATCAAAATAATCTTTGGTCAACTGAAGGGGCCATAATAATACTGGTGACACATGCTTCACCAAACTCAGTTCCTGCAATATAAGCCTTAAGAAAGAATTGTGTTCGAACACATGTGTCACCAGATGGTCGGTAAGTGAAAGTTTTACGGACGGACAGACAGACAGAGAAGTGATTCCTATTTTTCTCCCTGCAAAGGCAGGCCCAACAAAAACATTCTGGTGAAAAAGAGAAAATCTAATAAAGCAAATGTTCATCTTCATATGTTGTTTCCAAAAGTGGTTTGCTGTAAATGTGTCATTATCATCTATATGTTCTAAGAACTGAAACAATCTGATGCAGCACTCATCCTAAGGTCTTTTAAGTTCACAATGTTGCAGACACAATGTTGATACATCTGCAGCAGACGGCTTTTGCAACTATTGTGGCATAAGCAGAAAATGCTCTACACGAGTAATTCCTCTTTATGCCACAATATTGTCATCTCCATTCAATATACTTAATTTCAATGAAAATTAGCCTAGATATTCCAAAAGTTATCTGCTGCAGATGTGTCAAAATACATCCTAAATATGTGGGAAAAGGTTTAATCCTTCCTTTTCATGATGGTCCTTTATATTTTGTTCAATTTAATACTTTTTGCATTGAAATATATTTGCTTTCACAAAGGCTGATCAATTGTGCACTCTCCTCTTTTCCTGTTTTTAATAGCAGAATTCATTCAAATCATCGATTGACACAGCTGTTACTTTACATAGAAACCTGAGAAAGCTTCCCTTTTGTCATAGAGATGCATGCAAGCTTCACAATCAGATATACCACATGCAGCACATCAGGCATCAGATATCCCTTTCCCACATACTGCAATTCCGCAGCAGACAACTATGAATACATCTAGGCAAAATATGGTAAATATCTATAAATTTAACTCTAACCATTTCCCTCATATAGACGCTTTTTGATGCCAGTCTGCAGCAGACGGCTTTTTGAAAACATAGTGACAAAAGAAGAAATTGCTCAAATCGAGTAATTTCTCCTTTGGCCACAATGTTTTCCACTTTAAGTCACAGGTTATCCATTCAATTATAGAGATTTTCTATTTTTTGACAAAATATGTTCAAAGTCATCTGCTGCATAATTGTTGTATGAGGGAAAGGATTAAATCGTTGAGTACCCACATCAGGGGGAAAGGAGCTCCACCCCTACTTATCTGGCTTTACATATTTTTTCTATCCATCCAGCTAAGTATAGCTCAGGCCGGTAACCATGAAGGTCATCAATCCAGGGGATGTAAGTTCCGTTTCCAATTGGGCCTTTCATTCTCTCCGATTATTGACAATTATACGTCATTGTGACTTAAGTTTCATTAAAATGTCTCCATTTGCCACAATGTTTTCAACTCTTTTTAATAATTATTTAACTCCCATTAATGGAGATTATGATTAGGGTCTGCTGCAGATGTGTTGTATTAGGGAAAGGATTAAATATCAATCTGCTATGGTAGGCAACTCAAAATGTTAGCTTTCACACAGAAAATTATAAAAAAATTCTAACCTATAAATTTAGCACTAATCCACCTCTAGAATTTATTTAAAAAAAAATCTTTAATATCCTTTTAAAAAGACCCAAAAATCGATGATTTGAATGGGACATTAAAATGAGAAACGTAACGACATGAATGGTACATTATGTTTTACTGTCAATATTGAAGTGTCAGTATTGAGGCAGGTGATTCCTGGTACATCCCAGTCATTGAAAGGCTTTAACAAAGCAGACGCATTTGACGCATCTCCAGCAGACGTCTTTTGCCGTATCTGCAGCAGACAAACTTTTAAATATCATAAAAAATATTATATTTTTACTTAACCCTTTCCCTCATACCACAATTTTACATTGATGAGAAAAATGCTATCCAACTTACAGATTTTTAACCCTTTCCCTCATACGACAATTCTGCAGCAGACGACTTTGAACATATTTTGTCAAAAAATAAAACATAATTGGATGGATAACTAAACTAAATATATGACTAAAAGTGGAAAACATTGTGGCAATGAAGAAATTGCTTGTTTTGAGCAATTTCTTCTTTCGTCACTATGTTTTCAAAAAGCCGTCTGCTGTCACCGTCACTCAGGCGTCAGAAAGCGTCTATATGGGGGAAAGGGTTAATACATATTGGATTCTAATCTTAAACCCTTTCTTACATGCAGATGCATTTTGACACATCTGCAGCAGATGATGTTTGAAAACATTGTGACATTAGGTGCAATAATTGTCTATGTAATGAGCACTTCCTCCTATAAGCCACCACATATGTTAAACTATATTCATTAATTATTCTTTTAACCCTTTCCCACATACAACAAATCTGCAGCAGACGACTTTGAACATATTTTGTCAAAAATTAGAAAATCTCTATAATTGCATGGATAACCTATGACTAAAAGGGGTAAACATTGTGTCAAAAGGAGAAATTGCTCATTTTGAGCAATTTCTTATTTTGTCACTATGTTTTTGAAAAGCCATCTGCTGCAGAGTCATCAGAAAGCGTCTATATGAGGTTAAGGGTTAAATAAAGTTGAAAACATTATGGCCAAAGGAGAAATTGCTGATCATGAGCAATTTCACCTTTGGCCATGATGTTTTCAAAAGTCGTCTGCTCCAGAGGCGTCTGAAAGCGTCTATATGTGGGAAAGGATTAATTTGACTTCAGACAACGCACTAAATTCCTGTCATATAAAGAATGTAAATTAATAACGAACCGTTGCATAAAACTGCAATCAGAAGTCCACAAACAAGAAGCAGACTTGGACAATTAAACAGAAATAAATGTTGCTATTTCAGACTTTGACAGGGAGTAATTGGAAATTCAACCTGTAACAACTTTACTTAATGAGATATCTTCATTTAATTAGCCCCTGTAGCTATTGTAATAAAATTAATAGAATTCTAACAGATAGGTGTGAAGCTACAAATATTCCTGGAATCAAAACATCACAGAACAATGAATTTCAAATCAGGAATTAATTAAAGGTATTACACGGTTTACTGCAGGAATCGTAAAAGAACTGCCATGATAATTGAAGCCATTTGTGTCAATTTAATATCTCCCTGTGATAAAATTCCATGGCAACATGTGTTGAAATTCGTTTGAAGGATTAATATTAAATGTGTCAAATTATAAGAAAACTGATATATTATGTCATGTCCAAGTATTAGTGCCACAAAACCAGGTTTGCAATCAGACTTTGATATTAATGGCTTAATGTATCAATAACTAATATCCATAAAATGCCCTTTTAGGTAGGAAAGTGTTAAAACGCTATAGCCCATTTTCTTAAATAAAGAATATACCTCTATGTTCAAGTAAGTGCCACAAAACCAGGCTTGCAATCAGACTTTGATATTAATCAGATGCATACAATTGTTTAGTTATAGTATGATTGACCTTGACCTTGAACTTGACCTGGGAGACCCCAAATACAATTCCATGCTGGCTGAATGGATTAACCCTTTCCCACATACAAAACGTCTGCAGAAGATGACTTTGAAAACAAACAAACAGGCAAAAACAAGTATATTCTCAATAATTGAAAGTCTTAGATTATTGAATAGAGTTGAAAACATAGTTGCAAAATGAGAAATTGCTCATTATGATCAAATTCTTCTGTTGACACATTTATATTTCCAAAAGTCCGACACAATGCGTCTGCCAGTTGGAAATACATTTAAATAGATGTGTTCTGCCAAATTAAATTGTTATCAATATTAATTAGGCCAAAATGTGTCACATGATTAGTCGGTGTCGTGACCTAAGTCCTCAAATTGACTTTAACCTTTCTCACATGTAGATGCATTTCGATGCGTCTGCAGTAGAAAACTATTGCCACAATGTTTTCAAATAGATTCAATCATTATAATGCATTTTCTCTGGATCTTGTCAAGATAATTGAGGAAAATCATTATTTGGTCAGATCTGGTCCAGTTAAGGAGGCGTATTCAGCTCTTTTCCCCACAATATCTGTTGTATCATTCAATTAAACCATATGATGTGGATACTTACTGAGACGATTCTTTTGAGTACCCACAACATAGGGTTATAAGGTCAAATAAAGATTTTAGAACATGAAAAACGCCCCTTATCTACAGCTCTGCTGGGTGTACAAGGAGCAGCTCTTCTTTTCATATATTTTTTCTCTCACAAATTTGTTTGTAAAAAACGTGTTTTTTTTCAATATTTATGTGATTTAATTGATTACCCTAGTTTTAAGCCTTTCCCACATAGTGACACTTTCTGATGCCTCTGCAGCAGACAACCTTCGAAAACATTGTGACAAAAGAAGAAATTGCTAGAAACAAGCGATTTCTCCTTTAGCTGCTCTGTTTTCTTCTAATTATTCATAAATTATAAAAACTTGTCAAGATATTTAAAAAGTGGTCTGTTGCAGATTTGTAGAATTAAAGCCTTAAGGCTCGTATTCTCTGAAAATATCTTATTATACAAGAGGGCCATGATGGCCCTGGAATCGCTCACCTGATTTTTTTTTTCACTTTAGCTATATAAGCCCCGCCATCTGGCGGACATAGTTTCCGACCAATCGACTTGGCTTGAAGGAATCTGATAGAGGGTCACCCTAGGAACATTTCTACAAAATTATTTGAAAATCGGCCTGACACTTTTGGAGGAGAAGATTTTTTAAGTTTTCACTATAGCCATAAAAGGCAAAATAGCCCCGACCCCTTGTGGCCATGTTTTTTGACCAATCAACATGGCTTGAAAGAATCTGATAGAGGGTCATCCAAGGAACATTTCTACAAAATTATTTGAAAATCGGCCTGACACTTTTGGAGAAGAAGATTTTTTAAGTTTGCACTATAGCTATATAAGGCAAAATAGCCCCGCCCCCCCTGGTGGCCATGTTTTTCGACCAATCAACATGGCTTCAAGGAATCTGATAGAGAGTCACCCAAGGAACATTTCTACAAAATAAGTTCAAAATCTGCAAACCAATTTGGGAGGAGAAGAATTTTGAAGTTTTTTTCGTTTCGTTGCCATGGAAACCAGAATTCTGCATGGATCCCAATAAATTGAAGGAATTCTGGTGAGGTCATTGAGAGGATGCTTTCTGTGAAGTTTCATCCCAATTGACCCACTGGTTACTGAGGAGAAGATGTTGAATATTTTTTAAGTTTTCACTATAACCATAAAAGGCAAAATAGCCCCGCCCCCTGGCGGCCATGTTTTTCAACCAATCAACATGGCTTGAAGGAATCTGATAGAGGGTTACCCAAGGAACATTTCTACAAAATTATTTGAAAATCGGCCTGACACTTTTGGAGGAGAAGATTTTTTAAGTTTGCACTATAGCCATATACGGCAAAATAGCCCCCCCCCCCCCCCCCCCCCCCCTGGCGGCCATGTTTTTCGACCAATCAACATGGCTTGAAGGAATCTGATAGAGGGTCACCCAAGGATCATTTCTACAAAATAATTTGAAAATCGGCCTGACACTTTCGGAGGAGAAGATTTTTTAAGAATTTTGAAGTTTTTTTCATTTCGTTGCCATGGAAACCAGAATTCTGCATGGATCCAAAAAATTTTAAGGAATTCTGGTGAGGCCATTGAGAGGATGCTTTCTGTGAAGTTTCATCCCAGTTGACCCACCGGTTACAGAGGAGAAAATGTTGACGGACGCCGGACGACGACCGACGGACGCCGGACATAGGGCGATCACAATAACTCACTTCGTGCACAGGTGAGCTAAAAATCATAAAAAATTTGATACAAAATTGAGAACATTGTGGAAAAAAGCGTTGAAAAGGTGTCAAAGAAATCATTATCAGGGAAAATTGCTTAACAATTGAAGATTCACCCTATTTGAACTCTGTCAACAGACACAGTACTTGACGAGTCTAACCCTTTCCCTCATATAAACGCTTTCTAATGCCTCTGCAGCAAACAGCTTTTTGAAAACATGGTGACAAAAGATTAAATTGCTCAAAACAAGCAATTTCTCTTTTTGCCACAATGTTTTCCACTTTTAGTCATAGGTTATACATTCAATTATTGAGATTTTCTATTTTTTTGTCAAAATATGTTCAAAGTCGTCTGCTGCAGAATTGTCGTATGTGGGAAAGGGATAATGGGGCGTTCTGAACTTAAGAATTGTTATAATTTACCTTACTACTGTTGTATTTGCCACCTATGATATATTGACATCAGGCGTAACCCTATATATTTTAAATACCTTTGATAAATGTCGTCTGTATTTGTTTGAAACGTTATAAAGAAAACTGATCTGAAAAGAGGGATGAAGGTCAATCATTTACGAGTTAAAAGTCCTTGACCCCAACTAGTTGAACTTTTGGTTGCATGTTCCAGTATATATGCGATATGTGAATTGCATTATAACTTGAACAGAACAATTCTTTATTTTACCCAGGTACATACAAGGTACAACATGGCCCCTGTGAAATGAACGCGGTCAAAACATGGTCGACCATGTTTTAAACAAGGTCGACCATGTTTTAAAAACATGGTTGACCACGAAATGACCATGTATAATCCATGGTCGACCATGTTTCATGCCGTGGTATATGGCCACCCTGGGGACCATGGTCAACCATGTTCTTTTAAAGACCATGGTTAACCTTGGTCCATGGTCATAAAAAAATACCATGGTAAAACATGATTCATAGGCCACGTGGTATATGGCCGCCCTAGTACCATGGTCAACCATGGTTTGACCATGATCTTAAGACCAGGATAAATCAGGTTTCGTGGTCCTTTATATTACCATGGTCAAACATGTTTCATAGTCCACTTCAATGCAGCCTTGTGGCAAGTTCAACCATGGTTTGACCATGTTCTTTAAAAGATCATGATAAATCATGTTTCATTGCATTTCAAAATAACATTGCCTAAGACTGACATGTTTTATAGAATTAGTCATCTGTTGCTGCCCTGATTACCACGATTCATGTTTCATAATACCAAATTAATTCAGTAGCCCTTTTACAGGTCTTTATTGAACAAAACATGGTATTTTGTTTCATTAAATAACATGTACACAAAATTAAAACCTTGTTCATGGCAATTAAATCTTTTTTTTTTAAGTCGTAAAAAGGGTTATCCGAGACTTTGTAGTAAATTACAAAATTATTTGAAAATGCCAGGGCCTGGAACTGCCTAGGTCTAAAAGTGTTCTAGAAAATAATCATATTACAAGAGTAAAATATCACTAAAGATGATAACACTGAATAAACATTCATTAATATAAGTTTTACCTGTCAAGTGTTTCCAAATCAAATTGAATACATTGCCATTTCTGAATCCATTCTGTGCTTGTAAATCTTCATTTTATGTTTTTTCTATCTGCTTCTATCATTAGAATGAGAACAAAAGTTATTTACAAATCACTATGTACATAATATTTGATGAAAATCCATTATAACAGAGTGTTTTGTGAAAACATTGCCAGAATTTTAACATGTCACATTGTCATCCATTTTGAAAATTTAAAATCTCAACTTCCTGTTGTTGTTGTTGCAATTATTAAAAAAAATGGTTCTAGAAGTGTTCTATAAGTGTCCTTAATAAATGTTGTAGTGATATATTTGTTTAACTTGGCAATTTATCAAAACTTTGTTTAGTCCAAATAAAACCATTAATATTTAAAACAAATTGTTATAAAGTTCTTGCAGTGTAACAGCAGATACAGAACACATTAAGAATATTAAATGTCGTTCTGACATCTCTTTATTCTTTGCAATGCACATTAAGTATGTGAAATATTTATGCTTGACTGTGATTCAGGGTCTAGTAATTACTGTTGACCATGAATCATATTCAAACAAAGACTCTTGATCATGAATCATAGTCAGTCATGGACAATACATAAGGTGTACACCATACTCACGGTGTTGCATGCTAAACTGCTTAGAGTTTCAAATTGTTGTATTTTAAGTAAGAAACAGACACTATTTGTGCAATGCAACATTTATTACCAAATGTGTTTTTACTGTTTAAGATTGACCTTGTTTCATGGTCTGGAAAACATGGTCATTTACCACAGTCAGACCATAGTCAAATCATGGTCAATCATGGTTATAATCGACCAGAGTCAAAGTCTGAACGAACAACATAGACAACCATGTTTTGACCATGTTTAACCATGGTCAAACTTGATTCAAGGTTCACATTTCACAGGGGGGGGTTATACATTATAATACAAATTTCAAAATATATAGTTTCCAGTTCAAGAGGGAAAGAGAGAGAGAGAGAGAGAGAGAAAGAGAGAGGGGGGGGGGGAAAGAGAGAGAATGGTGGGGGAATGACTGAGAACCTTTTACTTAATATATATAATCAGTATATAGATATACAAGGTTCGCTCTTGTAACTGCAAGACCCCAATCCTCGTGCTATGTATGCAAAGAAGTAAAATTCATGCAGTTACAAGGACTAACGTTTTAACCCTTTCCCGCATACAACAAATCTGCAGCAGACAATTTTTAAAACTTCAAGGCAAAGATTTGGAAAAAGGAGAAATTGCTCATTGCCACCATGGTTTCACATCTTGTCTCACTGCTTCAAAGGCATCAGAAAGCATATGTATGTGGAAAAGTGTTAACTGATGTCAACACGTTCCAACCTGCAGGCGCATTCTGGTGAAATATATTGAGCAAAAGAAATAATTGATAATAATGCTTGGGTTCTGGTGCTCTAACCCTTTCCCCACATATAGACATGTTCTGATGCCTATGCAGCAGACAGCTTTTTGAAAACATGGCAACAAAAGAAGCAAATTGCTCAAAACGAACAATTTCTACTTTGACATCATGTTTTCAACTCTATTCAATGATTGTACGTACTTTCATTTAAATTAAAGGGAGTTTCCAAAAAAACTCATGTATGTTTTCAAAGTCGTCTGCTGCAGAATTGCTTTATGTGTGAAAGGGTAAATTGGTTATATATTTATATATATTGCAAATTTAAAAGCAGAGATTTATGATTGGTTTTTGTGATTCATCTCATTAATGACTACAATAGCTTGGTCCATAAATGGGTTGGTAGAGTAAATAGAATCATTTCACCAGAAAGTTTTTGACATATCAATTGGGTGTTGTCACACAAGAAAGGCATGTGAAGTGGACAATGAATTGGACCCTTATTCTCCGTATTCCTAGCATTCCAATGGGTTTTTGTTTAACTCCAATTTGCATCGGCTACAAATTTATGTTGTTATAGGATCTGAGAGGGTATGAGTATGTCAAACAGTTTGGATCTCAGATCAGGCCCCACAATTTGTGGGGCGTGATCTTGATCCAAACTGTTTGGAAAGGTCAACAATAATTGACGAAATCCGCCGCTAGCATGCCATTAGAGTTTAAGCAAAACTGTGACCTGTAGAAAGCAATTGCATCATTTGCTACCATGTTTCCTAATTAACTATAGATTAATTATGAAAAATTGCTTGAAAGAATAATTAAAAACTTAAAATCTGAAATTTGAAAGAAAGAAGTTCCTAAATACTTGTGGAAAAGGTTGAGCTTAAAAGGAGCACTTAACTCTTTCCCACATACAGACACTTTCAGGTGCCTAATTGCAGCAGACAACTTTTGAAAATATTGTGGCAAAAGGACAAAAGGAGAAATTGCTAAAAGAAAAAAAGCAATTTCTGCTTTTGTAACAATGTTTTCAACTTTATTCAATAAATACACCTTCATTTTAAGTTTGATTCAAGTATATTCAAAGTCAGCTGCTGCAGATTTGTCATAAGTGGGAAGCACTTAACTGATGACATGGTTTGATGAATTTGTGTAAATAAGTGCCAATCCACATTCTTTCTAATATCCCTAACACTGAGTTGACAGATATACAAGAGATTATTTAGATAAGTTAATGAACGCTTCATTGGGAAGACACCTTAACCACTGGTCAGTAATGGACATTTGAATGGGTTTGTTTGTGCACTTGGCCTGCTCCGTTAAAACCCGATATCAGTGACAGATTGGGTGTTTGAAATGTTGATTGTTCCGCTCTCGGCCAGCTCAGATTGCGACGGCAGGCACTGCAATCAGTTTACGTATGACATTTTGAACCTTTCCCTCATTCAGCAAATGACTTTGAAAACATCTGTCAATGAAAGTACATTTAACGAATAGAGTTAAAAACATTTTCACAAATAGAGAAATTGCTTCTTATGAGTGTACCTCTGCGAAAACCAACATTAACATAATTATGTCATGTGGGAAACGCCTGCCTGTGCTTCCATACGAAGGATACAAAATGGATACTGCTGTAAATTATACTAAGGAAACCTTGGGATAAGTGCAGCGCCAGATCAGATTAAATGAGTGTGCTAGTTGATCTCAATCTATAGTGTCCAGTCATAAAAGTTACTTGGGAATCCTATGATGCATGGTTGAGATGTGGGTCGGACCTAATAAGGTACAGTCCTATCAAGCATTTCTCATTTCAACCTTTGACCTTGGCCTTGTGAGCCACATGTCAAATCATCATGGTGAACATGTGTGCCTAGTAACTTGAGAATCTTATGATGCATGGTTTCTCATTTTGACCTTTGACCTCTAAGTGTGACCTTGACCTTTGAGATACATTGGCCTCAGTCTTGTGCACAACACTTCACCTCATCATGTTGAACATGTGTGCCAAGTAACTTTGGAATCCTTAGTAATGATGCATCGTTGAAAGGCGGGCCGGACAAGGTAGTCCTATCAATCAGTACTCATTTTGACCTTTGACCTCTAAGTGTGACCTTGACATTTGAGGTACAAGCCTGGGTCTTGTGCATGACATGCTGCCTCATCATGTTGAACGTTTTTGCCAAGTGACTTAAAAATCCTATGATGCATGGTTAAGATGCGGGCCGGACAAGGTTCTGACACGCATGCACATACATACACCGAACTGCCATTGTGACATCTATGTCGAGCTCACTGCAAGCAGGCTCAACAAAATTCAGACGACTTAGGACTTCTCTGTAATAGTCAACTTAATGTGTTAGCTCTGCTCTAGCTATTTTGTAATACCAGTTTTCAGGATAAAAGCCTTTTTGTTCAAATTCACCGAAATGTAATTTTATGTGAAAGAATATATCATCTGCTTTTAATGTCTATAACCCTCACTGCCCTTTGGTTTTACCTTTTTTAAATCTTTTTCAAATTAACAGTAATTTGGACCAGCATATGACACTTATCCTTTTCTGACTTGCAGACGCATTTTGATGCATCTGCAGCATACAACGTTTGAAAACATTTTGGCAAAAGGAGAAATCACTCATAATGAGCAATATCTCCTTTTGCCACAATGTCTTCAACTCTATTCAATGATTATATTTTCATTCTTAGAGATTTTTCAGGGTTAAAGTGACAGCTCTTCATGACTGTGTTGACCTTCTGGTTGAGGTAATTAAATCATGTATGCGCTATTGATATTTTTCCACAATGTTTTAAAATACAGCAGATCGAGACCAAAACAGCAGAAGTATAACTGCAAAACTGGAAGGGTTTACAAAATTACCATTTGCTGGTCCACGGAGCAGAAAATACATTAACCAACTCTACCCTCATGTCAACAAACACGCAGCTCTTTAACCCTTTCCCACATACAACAAAACTGCAGCAGACGGTTTTGAAACATGGTGACCATAACCTGAAAGATTTCCATAAAAGATAGCTTAATTGTTAAATAAAATTGAAAACATTGTGGCCAAAGGAGAAATTGCTTGTTTTTAGCAATTTCTCCTTTTGCCAGACAATGTTTTCAAAAAGCTGTCTGCTGCAGAGGGGGCAGAAAGTGTCTATATGAGGGAAATGGTTTAGGGCATAATTCTTGTGTCAACTTGGTCGATAGAGGATTGGATGAAAATGGTTATATTTTGTCAGCTTAGCCAAGTCTTGAAGAGGAGAGTCTTCTGTTGTGTCCATTCCTTCATTTGGATTGACACATCACAACCTGCAGATGCATTTTGAAGTATCTGCAGCAGAAGACAGTGTAACTTATATTGTTTTCACCTCTATTCAATAATTGCACTTTAGTTTATAGAGATTTTCCATATTTTTGGCTAGATGACTTCAAGGTTATCCTCGCCGTGATATAACTGAAATAATGTTGAAAGCGGCGTAAAACCCCAAATAAATAAATTCAAGGTTATCTGTTGGAATGTCGTTTGTATGTTGGAAAGCTTTCATCTACTTTCACATTGTCATCAAGTTCTGCTTTTCTTGAGTTGTCTGCTTTGTATATATTTCTGGGAGGAAAAATGTAATCTATGGAAAACTTGATGCATATGTATTGACTTTGTAATGTTGAATATATATTGTGGTAAATAGAGAAATTTCTGGTTTCAAAATCCATCTGACATGATGCATCAAAAGGGAATCTAGTGAAGTAATAATAATAAATCATACACCAGAATAGCCCAAGCCATATGGAAAGCCTGGAATGTGTGCAGGCATGTTTTTTCTATGAACAGTCAGTGGTTGAGCTAACTGCCCTGTGATATCAGCTCACCATCTGATTTACAAGTTTGTTTTTTTCCATGAATTCAATTAACAATGCGGTAATTAACTCTGTCCCTTGCCAAGAATATTATAGGGCAGGTTGCTTTCGCTGACAGAATGATGATCGAGCCATGCTGTATTGAAACATCATAGCTCTAGATAAGGAGCATTTTTCATGTTCTAAAATCCTTATTTGACATTCAAACCCTATGTTGTGGGTACTCAAAAGAATCATCTCGGTGAGACGATTCTTTTGAGTACCCACAACATAGGATTTTGTCCAGTAATTAGAGAAATATTGTCGGAAAAAGACCGGTTCAATCCCTTCTATCTAGTCCTCTGATGAAAACTGACCGCATTAGGCATTTTCCACTCATCCATGCAGATGCAGATCATCCTGTGCATATTGTGAAGGTTGATCTGGTTCTGCAATGCTTGC
This sequence comes from Serripes groenlandicus, assembly GCA_031761405.1. Lineage (NCBI taxonomy): Eukaryota > Metazoa > Mollusca > Bivalvia > Cardiida > Cardiidae > Serripes > Serripes groenlandicus. Next base: position 18,901,860 of record JASEVX010000001.1, read on the forward strand.
CACTTTGTCAAGAAAGACAAGACAAGACAAACTCTTCCATTTGGATTAGAATGAATGGATGAATGGGCAGATCTTTGTCATCTTTTAAACCCTTTCCCTTGTAATGAAACATTTCCACATATCTGCAGAAGACAGCATTTGAAAATATTTTCGCAAAATGAGAAATTGCTCTCCTTTAGCCACAATGTATTCAACTTCGTTCAATAGATAAATCTACTATCATTATTGGAGAGATTCTGTACTTTTCTCCAAGAATGTTTTCAAAGTCGTCTGCCGCAGATTTGTTGTATGTAGGAAAGGGTTAATGTTGGCATTCCTAGTGCATGGTTTGTGTTGTTTCCCAGCATATTATCATTATTACTTGTATATCAAGAATAACATTGTAGAACACAGAAAAACAGATACCAATCACAAGTAATTGCAGCTAATTCCACCAATCTCTTATTGTAAATAATTTCTCCCTAATTTCCACAATGCTTTCACAATTTGTCTGCTGCAGAGGCATTCTAAAGTCACATGTGTCAAGAAAAGTCTGATTTTCTATATATCTGTGCCAAACATATGACAACCACAATGAGAAAAGCAGCATTCTTCATAATTGACAAGAACTGAAAACATTGTGGCAAAAGAAATAATTATGAGCAATTTCTCCTTTCATCACAACATATTTAAATATTGTAAGCTTGTAGAATCCTCAAAATAAGTCTGCTTATTTGGGAAGGACAAACTTGGGTTCAATCCACATGGGTGTTAGCTAATATAAGAGTAGTGGGCAACACAATGTAATTGGAGTAGTGAATTTCATTGTGGTCTACTGGATCACAGGTGATGGTATTGTTCTCAGATAACCAAATTACATGCTTATCTACTCTACATCTTATTTATGGATCCATATTTCATTCATTAAATCTGTTACTGATGCTACCTGCCACTGTACCCTTTTCTCTCCATCCTGCAGGAACCAAAAGTATTAGAAAGTTTGGAAAGCATTCTTCTCTTCACTCAGAAATGACTTCTATGCTCCAAATAGAATTTATGATTGGTCAATTTGGAGAATGAGTTTGTGTCTGACCAAACAAAGTCATGAGCACAAAATCTGAACACAGAATGAGCATTTTATGGTTTTGTAGCATGCAGAAGCAGTTTTGATGCATCTCAAGCAGACAACTTTGGAAAATATGGATGTGAAAAGGAAAAAAAACCTCTCAATGAACAAAATTGTGTTGCATCTTGTATATTTAAACATATTTATACTTTCACTTCAAGATAATGTTCTTGATGACTTCTTGAATCCAATTTTAGTCATACCAAAGAAATTGAAAATAGTAGAAATGGATTCCCTCCAAGGTGCACAGGGATGCTGGGATAACATACAGATCGACACATGAATCTATTTCAGGACAAAAAATATGCGTAGTAATGGTAAATAATACCAAGGAAATGCCATGATATAATGGATATGTTACTGAAAACGGCATAAAACATCAAATACACTTAAGAGATGTTTTCACCATAATGGTTGATAGACCTCGAGGTCATGGTTGTTTGAGGGCAAGGGTGAGGGAGAAATTTGTTTGCTTTTTTTTTGTGTTGGTATAAACAGGTGAACAGTTCCAATTATACAGTTTAACCCTTTTCCTCATGTAGACTCTTTCTGATGACTCTACAGCAGACGACTTTTGAAAACATTATGACAAAAGAAGAAATTGCTCAAAAACTAGCAATTTCTACTTTTGCCACAATGTTTTTTAACTCTGTTAAATATACATACATTCATTTAAGAGAAATTTCCAACTTTTGCCTAGATGTTTTCAAAGGCATCTCAGCTACATTGAATTGATGTATGTTGAAAAGGGTTATACAGTTTAATGAATGGCACAACTCCTTCAGACATGGTATTTCACTGGTTTGACTCAACACAGAAAAGGTATTTCTTCAATGTGTACTTCACAGGTACCTGATGTGATACTTTATAACCCCTTTTACACATACAACTTACTGCAGCAGACGACTTTTCAAAAACATCTTGGCAAAATTTGCGAAAATTTTTATAAGTGATTTGTTTGTTTGTTACGCCGCTTTCAACAATTCTTCGTTATATCACAGGGTATTTAGTCACCGGTACCGGGGGCGGGGGGGGCAGTCATCTAAACCAGGGAAAGGAACAGGTGGCTGACTGCTTTCTCATATAATAGTTTGTTTGTTTGTTTGGAGTTTAACGCCGCTTTCAACAGCTTTGGTCATATCACGGCGGTCAGTGCACCTACCCATGTTTTCCTGGCTTTCCCACACCAGTACTTACACAACATTCTTTCGAAGCCACTGACTACTTTCTCACATAGATCAGAGGTGAGAGGCAATGGAAAACATCGCCCGAAAGAATGTCGCCGCAACCGGGTATCGAACCCGTGACCTCTCATATAATAGAGACTTGATCAGAAGTTAATGATATTATGGTCGAAATATATTTTGTCAAAAGTGCATCATCAGCTGAATTGAGATCTAAGACCTTTGTAGATATACCTTTTCATTGTTTTAGCCTTTTTACATGCAGAATGATTTTGCTAGATATTTTCAAAAACTTCTGCTGCATGCACAGTGGTACACATGCTGAATATTTGTCTGTATCCGGAATAGCCTGAAGCCTTTTTTTGCTGGTGAATAATTAAACCTTAATGTTACATTATATTAAAACATAAATATGACAAATGAAATGATCCCGTCTTTGTTGTGTACTATCTGTAACTAATAATTGGTCCGAGTTGACTCATTTGCATGACTTATTTCACAAAATTACAATAAATCATAACCCTTCCATCCATACAGACGGATTTTGTCACATCTTCAGCAGACAACTTTTTGAAAACATTGTGGCAAAAGGTGAAATTATTCATATTGAGAAATATCTCCATTTGCCATAATGTTTTATTTAACCCTTTCGCTCATATAGACGCTTTCTGACACCTCTGCAGCAGATGGCTTTTTGAAAACATAGTGACAAAAGAAGAAATTGCTCAAAATGAGCAATTTCTCCTTTTGTCACAATGTTTTCCACTTTTAGTCATAGGTTATCCATTCAATTATAGAGATTTTCTATTTTTTGATAAAATTTGTTTAAAGTCGTCTGCTGCAGAACTGTTGTATGAGGGGAAAGGGTTAAAGTATATTCATTAGTTTTTCCATTTTGTTGCCTATTTTTGTTCAAGGAAGACAGCAGCAGATTTATTGCCTGTGGGACTAAGAATCATTATTACTGAACTCTCTTTTGCATGATTGCCTTCACCAATACATTATAAAATATTAAATGCGCACTAATTTTTTTTTCCTTTTGTTTTAAATTTCATTTATTTAACATCTGCCATTATTATGTAACGAATTACTTTAACTCATTTTTATCAGCAATATTTCAAGTGCTCACCAGTCGGATCAGCATGCATTCAGGAAGTGTCGCAGCCATTTGTCATGTGCTGAGAACCATCATTATCTAGTCAGGGATATCTTGTCCCTTATCACCGGTTTCCTGCCTTAATGGCCCATTCATATTCTCCCATTTTGCGGAATATTTAAAATTTCATCACCAATTTAGCTTGAATGTGTAACAATCAGAGATAACAAGGACCAAGGTCCCTACAGGGCCCATCCATCATGCTGGGGAAAAAAAATAACTTAGCAATTCAATGGGGACGTATACCCCTTCCCCTATGCAGCAGACGACTTTTGAAAACATTTTGACAAAAGGAGATATTGCTCTGGATAAGCAATTAATATTTCTCCTTTTTGCCTCAATGTTTACAACTCATTTCAAAAATAACATTAACATTAATAGAGTGGTTTTTAGTAGATTTGTGCGATAGCAAAATCTACTATAGTTACAAGTGGTATTTTGAAATCATCATCATCATCATCACAGTGATGTAATGCCCCAGAACACCCTAAAACATAGTGCAAACAATTCTAGTTTTTGTATTTTTGCCAAGATGTTTTCAAAGTCTTCTTTTGCAGATTTGTTGTATGTAGGAAAGGGTAAACAAACTCAGGATACCAGAGATAGCTCATTAGAACTGTCTTTATCAATTTAAAATATAAAGCAAATCTGCAGCAAACAACATTGAAAACAACAAGACAAAATTAATGTAAAATCACTATAAATTTAAGTATAATTTGACCTGAAAACATTGAGATAATTAAAAATTGCTCATTATTGGCAATTTCTTCTTTTGTCACAATGTTTTCAAAAGTCGTCTGCTTTAGATGCTTCAAAATAGTAATTATGCATAAATATGGGTAAGGCATACAGTATGAACAATTTCTCCTTTTGCCAAAATGTTTTCAGAACTCGTCAGCTGCAGAGGTACGTGTAAGAAAGGGTTAACTGTACAGTAAACAATAGCAGAGGAAAGCTATAAAGTAAAAGACAAAAGATAATAGATGTTATAATGTTGCTTTTTCAACCTATTATCTAACGGGTTAATGATCTGGTTCTTCCATACTGCATGCATATGTATTCTGACAGATATTCTGACAGAACCAAGCCCCCTTTTAACCCTTTCCCTCATATAGACGCTTTCTGACGCCTCTGCAGCAGAAAGATTTTTGAATACATTGGCTTCTTTTGCCACAATGTTTTCAGTTATCGAGGTTTCCATTTTGTGACAAAATATGTTCAAAGTCGGCTGCTTTGAAAACATATATATTAGTAAAAAAAATATATAGAAACTATGAAAATGAAAACAGGAGAAATTACTCACTATAAACTTATTTCACCTTTTGTTGCATTATATGTTTTCAAAATGCCGTCTGCTGAAGTTGCATCAACCTTGTGTCTGCTTGCAGGAAAGCGTAACAATATCAATGGTGAGTAAAACAAAGTTTTTAAAAGGTAATCTTCTACTAAATATGAGACCAAGGGCTGGGTGGAGTTATTGCTAAAAGGTTTGTTATGTCTGGAACATTTTAACCTTGTCCCTAGCTGCCAAGCAGAAATGCATTTTGACCCTTCTGTAAGAAATATAATTTCATTTTTGTTTGAAAATGAGCTTAACCCTTTCCCGCAATACAGCAAATCTGCAGCAGACGACTTTAAGGAGAAATTGCTTGATTAAAGCAATTTCTTCTTTCGTCACGATGTTATCAAAAGTTGTCTGCTGCAGATGCCTCCAATTGCGTCTAAATGTGGGAAAGGGTTATTATATAATACTAGAATTCCTTTTCCAATACTTATTTACATTGCATCTTGAAATTACTCAGTATTTGTTATTATATTACAACTATTTATTTTTTTATTAACCCTTTCCCATATAGACGCTTTCTGAAACCTTTGCAACAGACCACTTTGGAAACCATTGTGGCAAAAGGAGAAATTGCTCATGATGAGCAATTTCTCCATTTGCCACAATGATTTTAACTTTTTCCAAAATAAATGATAATTTCAAAGTCATCTGCTGCAGATTTATTGCATGTGGGAAAAGGTTAAACTATTACATCAGGTAATGGATTTGGAAACATCCACAGCAGACAACCTTTCAAAACATTGTGCCAAAAGGGGAAATTTCTCAAAAGAGCAATTTCTCATTTTGCTACGATGTGTCCAATTCTATTCAATAGTTATACATATGTACTTTCATTTCTAGCGATATTTGTGCAGTCTAACCTAGATGTTAACCCTTTCCCTCATATAGACGCTTTCTGACGCCTCTGCAGCAGACAACTTTTGAAAACATAGTGACAAAAGTAGAAATTGCTCAAAACAAGCAATTTCTCCTTTTGCCATAAGTTTTTCTACTTTTTTAGTCATAGGTTATCCATTCAATTATAGAGATTTTCTTTTTTATGAAATATATGTTTAAAGTCGTCTGCTGCAGAATTGTCGTACGAGGGAAAGGATTAACGAAGTTGTCTGCTGCAGATTTGTTGTATATGTAGGAAAGAGTACAGCCCATAAACCATCTGGACAGGATGCTTTGTTTAAACATGTCTTCCATTATGCTTGTCATTAAAACTTTCCCATAAACAACTTATCAGCAGCAGATGATTTTGAAAAATATTTAACCCTTTTCCCTCATACGACAATTCAGCAGCAGACGACTTTGAACATATTTTGTCATAAAATTGAAAATCTCTATAATTAAATGGATAACCTATATATGACTAAAAGTAGAAAACATTGTGGCAAAAGGAGAAATTGCTCGTTTGGAGCAATTTCTTCTTTTGTCACTATGTTTTCAAAAAGCCGTCTGCTGCAGAGGCATCTGTTTTCATCCATTGTAAAACATAATCTTGCAATTAAGAAGTATAAAGAAGGCTGCTGCTGCTTCGTTACTTTAAATATCCTCCAATATAAATTGCTATTTAGACTAAAAAACGAGTTTATTGTTCCTGGAACACCTGAGTTAAAATACTTTTAAGAACCTATTATGTTTTTACTTTAGCATCTTTTATAAGACTCACTTCCCTGCATAAAGAACTGGAAATATCACTGAAGGTGATGAATACCCACAGCTGGTGCCTGACAATATATACATATGTATAAGAAATTCAAGGGGCCATAACTCATTTAAAAATAATTCCAGTGCAACACGCCGACAATATGCACAACTAAGCTTGGTATCAATCATTCTTGTGAAGTTATATTGAATTCTGCCCAAGGGCTGCTGAGAAATAGTGTTCACAAAATATGGACATATATGTAATATGTATGAGAAATTCAAGGGGCCATAACTCATTTAAAAATAATTCCAGTGCAACACGCCGACAATATACACAACTAGGCTTGGTATCAATCATTGTTGTGAAGTTATATTGAATTCTGACCAAGGGTTGCTGAGAAATAGTGTTCACAAGAAATGTCCACAGACCAACGGACCGACCGACAAACAAACCGACCGTCAAGCGTGACTCCTATATAGCCCCCATATACTATGTATCTGGGGGTATAATAAAGCACTTTTCTGCGAGATTTGCAAGCATCAAATTTTATGAACCCAAAGTTTCATACAATAATTTAAGCAGTTTATAAACTACAAAAAGCTTTTAAACAAAGCATAAACACTGACAGAAACTTGGAAACAGGAATGTTTTTTGTCTTATTAAATGTAAATATAATTTAAACTTGAAAAGTATGTGTTGAAACAATATTTAACCCTTTCCCTCATACGACAATTCTGCAGCAGACGACTTTGAACATATTTTGTCAAATAATACAAAATCTCTATAATTGAATGGATAACCTATGATTAAAAGTTGAAAACATTGTGGCAAAAGGAAAAATTGCTTGCTTGCAATTTCTCCTTTTGCCACAATGTTTTCCACTTTTAGTCATAGTTTATCCATCCAATTATAGAGATTTTCCATTTTTTGACAAAATACGCTCAAAGTTGTCTGCTGCAGAATTGTTGTATGAGGGAAAGGGTTAAACCAGTACAAGGCTAGGAAATGTGCCTTGTCAAAGGACACTCCACCATGACCGCTGCTACTCAGGGATCAAACCTAGGATACCCAGTTCAAAAGTCCTGTTGCTCACCACTCAGCCATCAGTGGATTCAAAAGTTAAAATTTAGGAACAATTGACCAAATACTATATTTGTTTGCTTTTTCAAAATGGAAATATTTAAAAAAAAAAATCTGGAATAACTATGAGATAGAGAAGAATATGCAACTGCAACAGAAAAAACCTTTTCATCATTTCTTACAATATATATATTGACACATCATCATCTAAAAATGTTTCGAAAGTTATCTGAATGGGGGACAGGATTAAAATTGTAGCCAAAGTTCAGAGCCGGCAGAGTCCATTATGTAAATTCCAGTGGTTTCAGGGTTTAAAATCCATATCAAGTGAGAAATAAATAACCTGATAATATCAGCCATTAGGACAGATATCATCAAACTTAATGTAACTGTACAGATGTTGCCTAATACAATTAACCCTTTCCCTCATATAGACGCTTTCTGACACCTCTGCAGCAGACGGCTATTTGAAAACATAGTGACAAGAGAAGAAATTGCACAAAACGTGCAATTTCTTCTTTTGACACAATGTTTTCCACTTTAAGTCATAGGTTATCCATTCAATTAGAGAGATTTTTTATGTTTTGACAAAATATGTTCAAAGTCGTCTGCTTCAGAAATGTCGTATGAGGGAAAGGGTTAACCCTTTCCCCACCTGCAGACGCAATAGCAGCAGACGACTTTAAACGTATTTTGTCAAAACATAGAAAATCTCTATAATTGAATGGATGACCTATGACAAAAAGTGGAAAATATTGTGGCAAAAGGAGAAATTGCACGTTTTGTGCAATTTCTTCTTTTGTCACTATGTTTTCAAAATGCAGAAGTCGTCTGCTGCAGCTTTGTTGTATGTGGGAAAGGGTTAAAAACCAAACAAGTACTTTTTAACCCTTTCCCACATACAACAAATCTGCAACAGACAAATTACAAAAATATGAAACCTCTCTATAGTAAAATGGCTCAAAAGAATTTCCTATATTTTCAAATAGGAATAATCTAAAAATTTCAATATCAAGAAAAAGGCAGTTGATCTTTAACCCTTTCCCTCATATAGACGCTTTCTGACGCCTCATAGGTTATCCATTCAATTATGGAGATTTTCTATGTTTTGACAAAATACGTTCAAAGTCGTCTGCTGCAGAATTGTCGTATGAGGGAAAGGGTTAACATTGTTACAATGGTTCCCTTATGCCATTATTGTAACATGGCAATTGAAAAATGGCAATATGATTGGTCATGACTCAATGTCTACTTGAACCTTTTCCGTGACAAGTTCAAACAAACTTGCAACAGATATGACTTTGAAAACATCTCAAAAATGTAGAAATTCTCTATAATTGAATGTGTTATTATTGAGTTCAGTTGAAATCTTTGCAACAAAAGGTTAAATTGCCTATCATAAGCAAATTCTACTGTTGTCACAATTGCTTGCATGGGGCGTCTGCTGTAAATGCTTCAAAATCCATCTGCAGGTGGGAAAGGGTTAATACAGTTCAATTTTTAATATTTCATGACAAATGACTATTTAATATGGGCATATGTTGACATTACTTTAAAAGGATGTCATTTTAAAATGGAGTGGTGCTCTACAAAAACCTAACCTTGTGCATTTATAAACAATGTAAATCCAGATGAGCCTGTGCAATTTTTTGTCTTTTGCATTTTTCAAGTTTCAATAACAAACATATCGTTGTCTGCAGTTTTTACCCCATGTTATCCCTTTCCGCCAAACACCAAATCAAATCGCAGCAGACTTCTTTTAAAACTAATATAAATAATTATATAAATGAAAGAACAAAGAACAATTAATGAAAACATTGTTGCAAAAGGAGAAAATTTGCTCATAATAATGAGCAATTTCTTATTTTGCAACAATTTTTTCAAAAGTCATCAGAAAGCATCTGGATCATGCACAGGGACAACAGGCTTAATTTAACCCTTTCCCTCATATAGACACTTTCTGACTTCTCTGCAGCAGACAGCTTTTTGAAAACATAGTGACAAAAGAAGAAATAGCTCAAAACAAGCAATTTCTCCTTTTGCCACAATGTTTTCCACTTTTAGTCATAGGTTATCCATTCAATAATATAAAAGATTTTCCATATTTTGACAAAATATGTTCAAAGTCGTCTGCTGCAGAATTGTCGTGTGAGGGAAAGGGTTAAACAGAGAAAAGAGTGCAATCAGATGAAGAGACAGACATCTTTTGGAAAAAGACCAAATAAAAATTCCCAGACCATCACAAATACAAATTAGCATTAATACCACATTATTTCAACAAAGCATTATGGGAGTCACGCTGACCCTGCAAATTGTTGATTTAACATTTTTGTTCCGCTAACTGTGTCACTATTAGCGGTCATTTATGCATGTAAAGCATATTGTGTTTCATAAATGCATTACCGGCAGGATGCTGGCATGCAGCGTGCAAGAAAATTGAAATGACCACAGTCAGGGGTGCAGTGTCTTTTGTCCTGTCAGTCAATTAACTGTAACCCTTTCCCTCATACGACAATTCTGCAGCAGACGACTTCGAACATATTTTGTCAAAAAATGGAAAATCTCTATAATTGAATGGATAACCTTTTTTTAAAAAGTGGAAAACATTGTAGCAAAAGGAGAAATTGCACGTTCTGTGCAATTTCTTCTTTTGTCACTATGTTTTCAGAAGCCGTCTGCTGCAGAGGCATCAGAAAGCGTCTATATGAGGGAAAGAGTTAGCCAACCATTGTGGCTCTGTTCAAACAAAGTCAGTTCATTTTCATAACACATTCCCACCTGCCGATGACTTTGCATTTCAACAGACAAATTCTGAGGCATCGATCTACAACAGACAACTTTTGAAAACGATGTAGCCAAATGAAAAATAGCTACAGTATTTTCAACTCCATTCAATAATTATTCTTTCATTTACAGAGATTTTCAATGTTTTTGCCTCAATATTTTTTATTGTCTATTGTGAAGTCTGTCATCGTCACCACCGTATTTTACACTATTTAATAATTTCACTTTTATTTTTTTACATCTTCCATATTGGTTGCCTGGATGTTTTCCACTGTTTTGCCTAGAAGTTTTTAAAGCCATATTTGCTGCAGATTTGTTGGATGTGGGAAATGCTTAACCCTTTCCCTCATACAACAATTCTGCAGCAGACGACTTTGAACATATTTTGTCAAAAAAAAGCAAATCTCTTTAACTGAATGGTTAACTAACCTACGACTTAAAGTTGAAAACATTGTGGCAAAAGAAGAAATTGCTCATTTTGAGCAATTTCTTTTTTTATTTGTCACTATGTTTTCAAAAAGCCGTCTGCAGCATCTGAGGCGTCAGAAAGCGTCTCTATGAGGGAAAGGGTTAATCGAACACATAACACTAATTTTCAAATTTTGATCTGTTTCGCTTTCTTCCAAATTATTTTCCAAAGCAATCTAGCTGCAAGTAGAAATGGAAAAAAAAGATTCTGAGTTTTAACAACCTGATCATTTATATTAAACCCTTTCCCACATAAAATAAATATTGCAGCAGACGACTTTGAAAACATCTTAAGAGAATTAATAGAAATTAAATGAATGCATAATCATTGCATCGAGATGAAAACTTGGTAGCAGAGGGATCGGATCGATCAATTTCTCCTTTTGACACAATGTTTTCAGTAATTGACTGTTGCAGACAAAACCAGTACTGCCCTCCCATCAAATTAACCCTTTCCCTCATATAGACGCTTTCTGACGACTTTTGAAAACCATCGTGGCAAATAAAAATAAATTGCTCATAATTAGCAATTTCTCCTTTTGCCACAATGGTTTCAACTGTTCAAATAATGAATCTTTCATTTAATAATGATTTTCAATATTTTTACCAAGATGTTTTCAAAGTCGTCTGCTGCAGATTATGTTGTACATAGGAAAGGGATAATGTGTAATAGGAAGTGACATTTTGGCAAGATCATAGAGAAGCTGTGGTCACATTCTGAGAGTGGACATTTGACCAATGGTCACATCTGATAAAATTTTAGCCAATTCCTATTTCTATGAACAAAGGCAAATTGGACACAATGGTCAGTTTCTGGCCTAATCTGACAATGTGACCCTGGGTCACTGAAAATGGACACTGGTCAGCATAATGAATTTCATCAACAAGGACATGATGAATCAAATGTTGTTGTAATTATCACAACCTTTTATTTAATTAACCCTTTTCCCCATACGACAATTCTGCAGCAGACGACTTTGAACATATTTTGTCAAAAATTAGAAAATCTCTATAATTGAATGGATAACCTATGACTGAAAGTGGAAACATTGTGACAAAAGAAGAAATTGCTTGTTTTGAGCAATTTCTTCTTTTGTCACCATGTTATTAAAAAGCCATCTGCTGCAGAGGCGTCAGAAAGCGTCTATATTGGGGAAAGGGTTAACCCTTTCCCACATGTGGACACATTTGCAGCAGAAGACTTTTGAAAACATCCAGGTGGAAGAATGGAAAGCCTTTATAATTGAAAGTATCATCATCATCCTCAATGCCGCTTGTATATATATGGTGAATAGAAGTGAAAATATCATGATAAAATATAAAATTGATCTGTATAAACAGTTTCCCCTTTTGCAACAATGTTTTTAAAGTCGTCTGCCTCACACAAGTCAATATGCCTCTGCATGTGGGAAAGGGTTAATCCTTCTTGTCTCAGAAAGTGCAAATTTGATGCAATTTTCAATTATAGATTGTCTGGAACATGAAACACAGCTGTTTGAATGAATACATGTCACTAACAACTTAAAAGCTATTGCTAAATTGTGTTTCCTACTTTCAATAGATATTTCTTAAATTTAGTTGAAAGTAGAATTTTAGTAATTTCTTTTAAGTTTTGCCTAGATATTAACAAAGTTGCCTGATGCAGATTTGTTGTATGTGGGAAAGGGTTAATAAACAATCACAGATTCACCGAGTATCAACATCATAATTGTTGCCTGTGCCAAGCTCTGAAATTGAATAGATTAGTATTTCTCCTATCATCCTTTAATGCAATATGAACAAACCTCCAAATAACCATTGCACTCCCAATTCGATTCAGATGCTTTTGTCTTTATTATCTGGTAATGTTACCATTATATAAATTACATATGGCCTTGATTTAATCCCCATTGTCCCCCTACCAATGACTCAAGTCTGTAAGAGTTTTCAAAATTAGATTCTTGCAATGTGCAATTAGGGCTGTGTTTGCCTGCAATATAGATTGAGTCACGATTTCCCCCCCCCCTCCCAATGACTTTAATAATTGGATTCTTGCAATAGGCATTATCAGGGCTCCTTTTGCCTGCAATAATGTTAATCAACATACCATTTTCATATTTCCTTTGACACAGTCTGTATATATTAATGATGTCTATATATGGCCTGGTCTGTCATGCTATCAAGTGTAGGCATATCGTACTGTGACTACTAAGGGTCCCAATAGTTCAAAGGTCAGTTGGTATTTTTTCTGAAACCTCTCTAAAACCTTTCCCACTTGCAGACTTATTTTAACAGCTTGATCGAGCATACAATTTTTTAAATTATTGTGGCAAAAGGTGAAGTTGCTCATGATTATACTACCAATTTTCAAAATATCCAATATGTATTGACGGCTCCAAATAGATCACATACAAGGTAATTGGTAAATGCTTTCCCAAGTATAACAAATCCTCAGCACACGGATCTGAAAACATTTTAGTAATGTGTAAAATCTCGATGAAAGAACAAATTGTGTAAATTACTCATTTCGAGCAATGTCCTCTTTTGCTTCACTATTTTCAAAAGAAGCCTGCGGCAGATGCATCTGCAAAGGTTAATCTACATTTCCGGCACCTTAAAGATTATAAATGAGCCCATCCAACCGAAAAAGGTACAGGTTGGCATTTGTGAATCGGAATAGTGAAGGTTCAAATCAGCCTGTCCATCAGCCTCAGTCAAGTCGAAATCTTCAAAAAATGACAGAAGCTTCATACACACTTGCTCAGTCGGTAACGACGCGGGCTGTCAATCCAGGGGTTGTGTGAGTTTGAATCCCGGCTCGTCCAAATTTCTTTCTGATGTTTGACAAAAGTCAATGCGATATGTGTCATTCGTCTTCCACAAATGGGCTAAATCTATGTGGAAAAGCAGCCATATGCTTGGGAAGATTGTTGTGTGGAGTACTGGTGATAGAAAACCCGGAAACACATGAGTAAGTGAACTGGCCACCGTGATATGACTGAGAAATTGTTAAAAACGGCGTTAAACCCCAATCAATCAATCAATCAATCATACACACTTGTACATATCTTAATCAGACTGTGTGTATGCAAAGGCTGATATGGATCTACACAGTTTTCACAAAAGCAATCTTTTTCCCATGGATTATTGTCTCATGTATACCAATTGTCCTGGTATTTCAATCAACCGACTACCATGCTTAATCTTCTTCAATTGAAGAATGTTCAACAACCGTTTTATTCTGTATGTATCCTTGTACCTGTCAAATTGCTTCCTTAATCCTTTCCCACATAAACACGCTTTGTGAAGCCTCTGCAGCAGACGGCTTTATGAAAACATTGTGGTGGCAAAGGTAGAAATTGCTCAAAACAAGCAATTTCTCCTTTTGCCACAATGTTTTCAACTTTTGTCAGTAAGTAAACCTTCATATAGATAGAGATTTTTCATGTTTTTGATAAGATATGTTAAAAGTTGTCTGCTGCAGATTTGTTGTATGTGGGAAAGGGGTAAGTATATCAGTGACCAGCAGCAGTCCAGATAACACATAACACAAAAATATCACTGGTCTGCAAATATTTCCAAGTGTTTCATACTTAAACGCTTTCTGACGCCTCCGCAGCAGATGACTTTTGAAAACATTATTGCAAAAGGAGGAATTTGCTCATGTTGAACAATTTCACCTTTTGCCACTATGTTTTCAACTCTATTCACTAATTATCCCTTTCCCTCATACAACAATTCTGCAACAGACGACTTTGAACATATTTTGTCAAATAATGGAAAATCTCTATAATTGAATGGATAACCTATGACTTAAAGTGGAAAACATTGTGACAAAAGGAGAAATTGCACGTTTTGTGCAATTTCTTCTTTTGTCACTATGTTTTCAAAAAGCCGTCTGCTGCAGAGGCGTCAGAAAGCGTCTATATGAGGGAAATGGTTAAACTATCATTTACAGGGATTTTATTCCATATTCTAATATTGCCGATTTCTGAATTTGCAGACTTCACAAATCTTTTGTCAGTCCGAAAGCTAATTTTTCATCTATTTCCATCTTTGTTCAACCAATTATTGAAGGACTGATGACTTTTGGGTAGACTGTCAAAGTTGTCTGCTACAGATTTTCTGTATGTGGGAAATCTCAATAATTGAGAGTATAATTACTAAATACTGTATAGAGTTGAAACATTGTGGCAAAAAAAAGAAATTGCGCATATTGAGCAAATTCTTCCTTTTCCAAAAGTGCTCTGCTGCAGCTGATGGGTTCAGAAAGTGGATTTTAAATATTTAAAATATCCTCATATCTAACTGTTTAGCTGACCAGTGGGGTTCTCTGAAAAGCCCAAGGCATGCATGTTGGGCTATCTTGTCCCTGGGCAGCCTAGGTATTTCAAAAACGTTTTCAAGATTAATTTCATCCTCTTGAATGTAAACTGTGACGTAAATAGCAATTTAAACCATGATTGAACTCTTTCCCACCTATAGACACATTTTGACGCACAATAATAACATTGCAGCTGACCACTTTTGAAAACATTGTGACAAAAGTAGAAATTGCTCAAAACGAGCAATTTCTCCTTTTGCCACAAAGTTTTCAAGGGTTTTCAGTAATTATACCTACGATAATGGAGATTTTCCATATTTCTGAGTAGACATTTCTAAAGTCACATCTGCTGAAGATTTGCTGTATGTGGATAAGGTATATAACTTGAACGGTCAGAGATTAAAGACATTAAATGTTGATATTTGAGAATTCCGCCCTCACATTTTATAAACTGTACTTAGCTGTGAAGGACTGCTCATACAGCTTTTCTTTTTATATATCAGATTCCCAGAGCAATACGTTACAGGACATAATGTCATTATGTAACCTAGTCATCCAGTTACTTGTTATAAAAAAAAAAAAGAGTTCTGTTTTAATTTCAGGTTCAAGCCAATCAGCAGCAAGCTATGCTGTACAGTGGTACTTTTTCCCCCCCTTCAATGTATCATTTGCCATGTCAATCCATTGGTTGCAAGTTTGGATCCCAGCTCAGCCTACATTATTGCCGACATTTGCCAAAAATAAAAAGCGACAAGCATGACACGTCTTCCACCAATGGCCTAACATATTGGTAGTTGAAATGGCCGTTGTGATATACCTAATTTTTAGATCTCTAAATTATGAGAGTATTTTTATTGAATAGTGTTGACAAAATTGTGAAAAATATGAAATTGCTCATCATGAGTAATCTCCGTTTTTGAAATGAGCAATTTCTCATTTTGAGACAATGTTTTCAAACTCTATACAATAATTAAAGTTAAAAGAGATTTTCCATTGTTTTGGCCAAATCGTTTTCGAAATCGTCGCTGCATATTTATTGCATGTGGGAAGGGGTTAACAGAAGGGTTTAACCATTTCCCACATACAACAAATCTGCAGCAGACAACTTTGAAAACCAACCATGCAAAATGATTCAAAATTTCAAAAAAATGAAAGTAAGGTTACTGAAAAAAGTTGAAAACCTTGTTGCAAAATGAGAAATTGCTCGTTTTGAGCAATTTCTCCTTTTGTCACAAAGTTTTCAAAAGTCGTCTGGTGCAGAGGTGTCAGAATGTGTCTACAGGTGGGAAAGGGTTAAAACAATCTGTGTGTCGTGTTTTCCTGTTGGTGACAACTTGTAGTGTGTGTTTCACTCTGACACTACAAGCTAGAACACCGTTTTTATTGGCATGATAAAGTAGACAGCAGCATGGTATCATAACATCACACCATTACATGCTCCCATTCTGCTTTATCTGTTACCTAATGGGCAAACAATACAACTCTCTTCATTCTTTATTCATTGATTGATTGATTGAGTGAGTTTTTCATCAATTTCAGTTATCAGTATTTCAGTATTTCAGTTATCCCCTCTTTTGCACATACAGATGCATTTTGAAAACCTAATGGGCAAACAATACAACTCTCTTCATTGGTTACTGATTGATTGATTTTTTGTCAATTTCAGTAATCAGTATTTCAGTATTTCAGTTATCCCCTCTTTTGCACATACAGATGCATTTTTTAAAGCCAATGTAGCAGATGACTTTTGAAAACCTAATGGGCAAAGAATACAACTCTCTTCATTGGTTATTGATTGATTGCTTGATTGAGTGAGTTTTTTGTCAATTTCAGTAATCAGTATTTCAGTATTTCCGAGTTATGCCCTCTTTTGCACATACAGACACATTTTTTATAGCCAATGCAGCAGACGACTTTGGAAACCTAATGGGCAAACATTATAAAAATCTCTTCTTTTTTTATTGATTGATTGAATTTTATTTTGTTTTTCAACAGTTTTTCCGTTTTCCTCCACTTTCCCACAAACAGATATACACTTTGAAGCCTCAGATTTTTAAAATACTTAAAACATTTTAAACTTTGAATTACCACTTGAAGATGCATTTTGAAGCCAATGCAGCAGACAAATTTTGAAAACATTGTTGTAAAAGAGAAATTGCTCATCTTGAGCTATTTCTCCTTTTGCCACAATGTTTTCAACTCCATTCGATAATTTTTACATACTTTCATTTATAGAGATTTCCGACAATCAATTCAAACATTTTCAAAATCGTCTGCAGCAGATTTGTCGGAAGTGTGAAAGGGATATATAACTGCAGACAGTTCAATCACCTAACCATGTGGTTCCTGGCTTTCTAGCAACAGTACTCCACACAACTGTCTTCACAGGGAACCAACTACCTTCCCACAGCATCAGAGCTAAATCTGTCCAACATCACAGCTTTTTGAACCCAGTTTTCAACTCTGTAACAAGATAACCTTTCAGAGCTCTTAGATAAGCCGCGTTTTGCATGTTCTAAAATAGTTATTTGACTGAGACGACTCTTTTGAGTACCCACAACAAAAGGGATTAGTTGGATAATAAGAGAGATATTGCAGGGAAAAGAGCTGAGTACCCCTCTTTATCTCGACCTCTAACCTTTTCCCCGATACATATGACTTCCAATGTATGCATCTGTAGCAGAAATTTATTGAAAATATTCTTGGAAAATGAGAAAATCATATTTAAAGAGAAACACATTTAAACCCTTTCCCACTTGCAGATCCATGTTGATGCATGTGCAGCAGACAACATTTCAAAAACATTGTGGCAAAAGGAGAAATTTCACATAATTTAGCAATTTCTCCTTTTGCCACAATGTTTTCAACTCTATTAACCCTTTCCCACCTGCAGACGCCTTTTGACGCAATTGCAGCAGACGACTTTTGAAAACATTGCGGCCAAAGGTGAAATTGCTCATGATGAGCAATTTCTCCTTTGGCCACAATGTTTTCAACTTTATTTAACAATAAAGCTATCTTTTAAGTCGTCTGCTGCACATTTGTTGTATGTGGGAAAGAGTTAAATCATTATACTCTCATGTGAGATTTTACACAATGTTCTCTGGATGATTTTGTGACTGCTGCAGATGCTGTTGTATGTGGGAGTGGGTTAACCCTTTCAATCATACGGCAATTCTGCAGCAGACGACTTTGAACGTATTTTGTCAAAAAATAGAAAATCTCCATAATTGAATGGATAACCTATGACAAAAAGTGGAAAACATTGTGGCAAAAGGAGAAATTGCACGTTTTGTGCAAATCCTTCTTTCATCACTATGTTTTCAAAAATCTGTCTGCTGCAGAGGCGTCAGAAAGCGTCTATATGAGGGAAAGGGTTAATGCACATTTAAAACACCTGACATGTAATTCATGAGTTTTATCTTTACTTTCAAGGTCAAAACACATTATTTCAGAAGACCGAAATTCATGACATAATTTATGGATATCCAAATGATCACTGTTCTTTTAACCATATGTAAGCAGAGCTCCAGATAAGGGGCATTTTTAATATTCTCAAAATCATATTTGACACTCAAACCCTATGTTGTGGGTACTCAAAAGAATCGTCTCAATGAGCTGATTCTTTTGAGTACCCACAACATAGGGATTGGTTGAGTAATAAGTGTGCTATTATGGGGGGGGGGGGGGGAAAAAGACTGGCTTACTCCCCCTTTATGGAGTCCTCTGAGTACGGGAAGTAGGTGCTAGCTAGGACAACATTCAATTAATCTTCATCAACGTGAAGAACATATTGCAGCCATATGGCTGGTTGATTTTTTGGCAAAAATTTGAATTATGAAAAACAACCTCACAATTATTAGTCGCCGGGCAGAAGCCCGCGACTTCTATTTTTAATAGCTTTTCGGAAATCACATGGGAGGAGGGGTAATTATTGAAAAGAAACACATTAAGATGTTTTGAACATATTACAATTGTGTTTGTTTAAAAACACTAAGTAATGACACATCTAAAATGGAATAAACATTTCGATGTTTTAGGTATTTTTAGTTTCATTTTGTTGACTTGCATTTAAGTGTTTTTGTCTTATTTACGAAGACAAATGTGGTCCCTGCTAGACTTGCAACCAACTGCTATATGTCAATATTGAGATATATTGAAATAAAAATCACGTCAAATTCTACTTTCAATAGTAATGTTAACTTACTGAATGTTATTTTCATGTTCAAAAATATGTCTTGATCTGTGAAGAATTCATTTGATAATGTTAACTCGTGTATATCTAAAATATGAACTGTTTCTAACCTAGAACTGTTGATTACGTCACTACCGAGTACCGCCCGCATAGATTTGTAAATTTTGCACACGCTACTATATACTACTGTACTTACTGTGTGTGCGTTAACCAATGCGCGCACCTGCTTCGAATTCTCCTTTTAATAGATAAGTATCAACATAAACTGGTAACAGAAACAAATAAGAATTTTTTTTGTGAAAATATGTCTCAAATATAAGCCTGTTTATCGGTCGTGAACGTCGAAACGCTTTTTCCTCAGTTTGTGACCTAGTTTCATATTGCCAAAATGTAAACAAAGCGAAGTGACCGGAAGTAAAATGTAAACTTAGAAAAGTGACTTATGCAGACAAAAAATGTCGCACGACAAATTGATTTCTTAAACGTCACGAGTCGAGTGCATGGGTCGAATGTAGGAGAAAGAAAGATACTATAGAAATGCTTTTTTCTCTCGAATGCAGTGGAATAAAACATGCACTAAAGCTTTGCCTGATTTTTTATTCAATTTCTTCGATGTCTGACACTCGACTCGATCCTGAAACAAAGGTCAACATTTTGAAAAAATGCTCAAACACCTTATTACAGATAGATAGCTAATATTACACACTTAAATGATTAAATATATGTGATATTAAATGTTTATTTGGCTTGAAACAAATTAAGAGAAGAACAAACTCTGATAAACAATAGATTTAGAAATAAAGAAAAACTGCTCTTTCGCACCCAATTAATTTCATACTTGCCACCTATTAAATAGTAATGGGACTCGCAACTGGCATTTCTCTTGCGCCAAACTTATATTGTATGCATCAACGATTTATATAAACAATTTAGCTGATATGTTGTTTCAAGTGTGGTCTACTTTTTAAACATATGAGGATAAATTTTAACATCTGTGAAATATTTATTATAATTATTATTAAAAAGGAGGAAGTTAATGTCTTCAGCAATTTAACCGTTTTCTCAATGTTTTAAGCATTTAAAGGTTTTCATTGTTGCTTCAGACATGGAAAGGGTTTAATAGCTTTGTATTGCAGGTAGATTTAAATCCCAAAATGTATTAATTTGTTGTGGTTTTATTGACAAATACAAAACATCCAAAATCCTGACCAAAAGATATCCTGAAATTTGTAGATCTATGTGGAATTTCAAAAATCCTGGAATTAGTCCTTATGAAAACATTATGTGTATGTTTAGACTAATGAAAGTCAAGAATACATGTGTGTTAAAAAATTAATCAATGCAGTCTTTTCCGGCGACATTGATGCCTTGCATCAACTTTCTCTTGTAGGTAAATATTAGGCAGAAATTAATGTTTTTTTCTCCACATTAGCTGTCTTATTACTGATTGTACTTAACCCTTTCCCTCAAATAGACACTTTGTGACGTTTCTGCAGCAGACGTTTTTTTTGAAAACATAGTGACAAAAGAAGAAATTGCTCAAAACGAGCAATTTCTCCTTTTGCCACAATGTTTTTCACTTTTGGGGTTTAACCCTTTCTCATAACTACAACAAATCTGCCGCAGACAATTTTGAAAACACCTAAATATTCCTACTTCATTATTCCTTGTATGTATTTTGTAGGATGATTAACTACTTGATTGATTGATTGATTGAATGGGGTAAAACAATGTTTTCAACAATTTTTCAGTCATATTCTCGGCGGCCAATTCACCTTCCTGTGTGTTTTCCGACTTTCTCACACCATTTAACTCCACATAACCCTTTTTCCAATCAGCTTTCTGCTTTTCCACAAAGACTATTAGCTTAATGGTGGAAGGGGAATGACCTAATTGTCCCTTTGACTTTTGTCAAAAGTTAGAGAGAATGTTGGGTGAGCTGGGGGCTTTGAACTCACAACTCATCGCTAATGACAGCCGGTCTCTACACCTGCTGAGTTATTTGGGCTTTGCTTTAAGTAGGGTGATAAAAAACAATAACCAACATATATTACATGTATTCTAATGAAGTTGCTTTCTCAAGTACCCTCCATTAAGGTCCCATGATAAATCAGTTGGCTAACTGGACATAGTATTGACAGTTAGAGCACTTAATAGTTCATGTTTAACATCCACTGTACTATTACCTACTGCAGCTATCATATTATCAACAAACTTCACTTGACTACAGTTGTTTAACCCTTTCCCTCATATAGTCACTTTCGGACGCCTCTGCAGCAGACGGCTTTTTGAAAACATAGTGACAAAAGAAGAAATTGCTCAAAATGAGCAATTTCTCCTTTTGCCACAATGTTTTCCACAGTGAGTTTTAGTCGTAGGTTATCCAATCAATTATAGAGATTTTCTCATTTTTGACAAAATATGTTCAAAGTCGTCTGCTGCAGAATTGTTGTATGAGGGAAAAGGTTAATCCTCTCCCTCATACAGTCACTTTCTTACGCCTCTGCATCAGACGACTTATGAAAACATTCTCAGACGCAGGTACACTGCAGTCAGTTAGATGTATCTGCAGTAGTCAAATATTTTGGAAAAAGAAAAAAAATGATAATAATTTATAAGCAATTCCCAATTTGACACAACATTTTTAACTTTATTAAATAAACATACTTTCATTTGTGAGGTTTTTCAAACTATTGTCTTAATTTTCCAGCTTGATAGTAGGAATTGGTTGAGTTTCAATACTCATAATTTCAAGGGATTCTCTTCATTATTAAATTTGCTCCGTTCATTCAACAGATTGTGTCCAGAGTACAAGTTTTTTGTTACTATCAACAGAAATTAACTGATGTTGACCAGTACCTAGGAAGGATTTACCCTGGCCTTATCAGCATGAAGACAGCCAATTTGACCATGTAGTACACAATTGACCGTATTTATCAGCTGACCATCAGAAAGCAGGGTCAGTTTGGAAGGCAATTAAGGATAATTTATCTCTCTCCATGCCTCTTTCAATCTGTATACAACAGCAGATAGCTCCTGCCCAAGTCTCATCCTTTACTGTGATTATGCACCTTTTCAATGACACTCTGGATGTTTATCTCCCTTTATAATTAATGCATTGATAGTTATCTACCTTGATATGAATGACAAGATGAAGGTACCTGTCATTAGGTCCAAATCAGAGACTGTAAAAACTTCATTAAACCCTTTAGTGCCCAAATTTAATCGATTTGTGTCCCTACAAATGTAAACACAGACACAAATAAAGAAAATTTGTTGAAAAAGAAGCCATCTTTTATAAAAAGTAATGGAATATTTTTTTCCAACTGTTTTTTAGAAATGGAACAAAAACAATACCAACCAAAAAAGCATTCATGATGATTTTTAATTTTGTATAAAATTTAGAGGATAAAAAAGGTT
The DNA here is from genome assembly GCA_031761405.1 of Serripes groenlandicus. Lineage (NCBI taxonomy): Eukaryota > Metazoa > Mollusca > Bivalvia > Cardiida > Cardiidae > Serripes > Serripes groenlandicus. The sequence continues at coordinate 18,924,536 of JASEVX010000001.1, forward strand.
GCAATATTTCAAATTGAAAAGGATCCCTGATAAATAGAACCATCTCCTCTGTAGCAGACCGAATTTTGAAAAGAAAAAAAAAGAGGAGAAATTGTTCATCTACATTTACAACAATGTTTTGACCTGTAATATATCGGAATTTGATTTCCAACAAGCAAAAGTTAAAATGTTTGCCCTCAGACACTAAAAAAGTTATATTGAGTGTTCAGTTATCAGCTGCACCATCTAGATATAATGAAAGGTTTCATTGTCCATGCTGGACAGACCACATTTACTACTGGTCAGTAACAACATGCCACCATACAGTAATGACCATATAAATGACTTGCCTAATGATTCTTTAAAAGATGATAAATTATTAATAACAAGATGGCCATACCAGATAGCAATCAATCAAAATGTCGATAGGATGGTTTCCCACATGAACTTCCAGTACCATCATTCAGGATTATTAATGCATTCAAATAGGGATACCAACTTTTGCACTCGTGACTTGGTGTATCTTTTTTAATATTTTAGCACAAGGAATTGAGTATTTCTGTTGTTAAATTTCAAATCAAGGGATTATAATATTATCAATGTAACATTAATTTCTTTATGGACTTTTTAATTGACTTTAGCTCTATAAATTTCACACAAATTGTATTACTCTTCAATCTTTAATGAGTTGTAATAATGTAATAATTGAAGAAATATTCATTTTCTTATCATAAATGGAGCAATTCAAGTGATTACAAGGAATTATTGAGTATATTCAAGCAAAATCTAAAACAGTTGTTTTGAACCCTTTCCCACTAATTGCAGATGCATTATATGCCATCTGCATCAGACCACTTTTGAGAATAATTATGGAAATCACATTATGGTAGTATAACTTATAAAATAGAGTTGAAAACAGTTGCAGCACAGGAGAAATTACTCATATTACTCCTTTTGTTACATATTTTCTTAATTTTCTTAATTCCCCTGCAGCAGAAGCCCCCACCCAGCAAGATGTATGTTTCTGCATGTTGGAAAGGGTTATCTGTTTCTGTGAAGTCGTTCACTTTTACAGTTAAAAGGAATGCTTATCTCTTCACTTAATTGAGGAATGATTAAAAGGAACTCTGGACCCCTCAACCTATAGATTAAAGTCCTGGTTCCTTGACAACTCCCTGCTAGTACTTCAAGGGTACCAAATTAAACTGACATGACCACTAATCTAGCCCTGATCACCATGAGACATGACTTTCTAAAAATATTTACTAAGACCTTGTTTATAATGCAGAAATGGCCCCTGACTTTTTATGCAATTATTTATTCTTTTACGGCAAATGACTTTTGAAAGTGAGAAATGGACAAATGCAAACTTTATTTTGTTGTGCAACACAACTGGATTAATTCATAAATTACATTAACTTATAAATAAAATTATACAGAAAGGTGCAAAGAAAAGACTTAAATGAGACAGTGTGAATTCATAGACTCAAGGGACATCTCCCACATATACATTAAATCTGCAGTAGACCACATTGTCGACATCTACCAACAAATTACGGAAAAGGAGAAATTGCTCATTATGAGCTCTTTAACGCAATGCTTTCAAATATGTGTCTGTATGGGGGGGAAAAAGGGTTTATTAACAATCCCTCACCACTTGACACAGTTTAAGTCTGCTCCTTGAAAGTAACTCCCTATTAGAAGAACAAGTTCAACTTTACATTTCATTACCTATATCACAACTACAGACCCTATCTGTCTTCACGGTCCATTATTTATTAATACCTGTTGACCCAGGTCTTCGCCCAACGCCCTCGATGCCTTGATGTGCACGACCCCCTATCTTGTATCTTTTTGATTGAGCACATAAATACAAGCAGGTGCTCCCTGGGCAGTAGGAAAATGATTGATGGATTGACTGGGACACAGTCTATTCCACTGAAAGATCTTCACCCTTGGAGGTGATTATAGGGAGTCCAGTCTAGCATACATTGGCCAGTACAGCATCTGATTTTGTCATAAAAAGGGTCATTGGTTATATGACCATCCATCTTCAGAAGCTCAAAGCAGACTTGCTTTTCAGCCATTAGCATCAATATAATATAAAACAGAGTATATGAGTGCATCTTTATGTTAATTTTTCACAAGTTAGCATTGGCTTTCCATTACTGCAAAATGCACTATAGGTTCTTTTTTTGGACAGGCCAAACTCCAATGGACCAGTTCATAAAGTTAGGCCTAATCCCAGAGTACAACATATCTGCAGCAGACATTTTATTAAAAACTTCTTAGAAATGATATGGAAAATCATCTGTAAATGAATATATGTTGTGTGAAAAAATTTGGAAAATCCCAATAGAATTTAGTGTATTTTACAGTAACAACTGTACAAACATGTATTACATAGATTTGAAAAATATATGGCAAAATGAGAAATGGATAATTGTGAGCAATTTCACCTTTTGCCAACGTTGTCTGCTACAGAAACATGATGACCAAACATGTAAGAACCGGCTACACAGTCTTTTTGCCTTAGTCTTTTCAAAAGTCATCTGCTGCAGAAACACATCATTAACTACCTCTGCATGTGGGAACCAGCTACACTGGATTGGACACAGTCTAATAGGAAGTGGGGTATCATACATGATTGATGAGATGTAACAGCAGATTGGTCCCCTGTATCTGATGGACAACATTAAAAGGTGGTTAACTTGTAACACTACTCGATTATGGTTCTCATAAATGTCAATTCTGTTTCAAGTCATCCGGACACTCTCTTATGAGTACCTATGGATGGCTTTTTTCAACCACTTTTAAAATTCTGACTTTAGTAAAGCAGTTTATAATTTTACAGAAAGGAGATAATCAACATTGAAACACCCCTGGCATCCTTAAATACAAGATTAATTAACGCTTTCCCACGTGTAGACCCATTTTTACACCTCTGCAGCAGATCACTTTTGAGAACAATTTGTGACAAAATGAAAAATTGCTCATAATGTTTACAACTCTATTTATTTATAGTCAAACAGGAGATCGGTCCCTGCTGTAGAATGTACAGTCGAACCTCGTTAATCCGGACACTTTGGTTCCCAGAGAAAAAAGTCCGGATAGCGAATCTTCCGGATTAACGATTTCTTATTTTGCCTACGCCAAATTTTCGTCTTAGCATAACAATAGGAGTCAAAGAATGGGACCCAATATTTCATTCAAAATACCTTTGCAAACTGTCAGCGATATTGTATTTACCTCTAGATACTGTTTGTCGTAAGCAAAGCTTTATCATGAGATTAACAACACATTGATAACCAGTACGTAAACATGTACGTTTTTGAATAAATGAACGTCAAAATATAAAAATATTGAACAACTTATTATTTTTGTCAGATCTACACTTGTCTCTGGGTCAAAATATCGAAATTTTAGTCTTAAAATCAGTTTAGATCTGTTTGACAATTTGGCTGCTATTTTATGGCTGCTAATCAAAGTAAACAATGACACACGCTTGCAGATTATTGAACAGCCTTAGGCTATTACATTGTATACAGCTTTAACACCTTTTAGGACAAACGGACACTACAGAAAACAATGTCACAGACTAATTGAGTAAAAATATATACTGTCTATGTTTTCTGTATGCTGTACAGTCATGTACATTACTGTTTGGACTTCCGGACTAACGAAACGGATTACATGTGTAAATGGTCAGTCCGTTCCCGATTTTGTTTGTCCGGTTCCGGAACGCGAATTTCCGTATTAACGGAGAATAATTAAGAATAAAAAATCCGTTCCCTGAATTTTTTGTCCGGATCGCGAATTTTCCGGATTAACGGCGTCCGGTTTAACGAGGTTCGACTGTATTTGGACTAGTCCTAAGCACAGCTAGCTGAGTTGAAACCATGCTTAACACTTTTACCACATATTAAGAATCTTGAAGCAGTCGACTTTGAGAACATTTGGGCTGAAAAATTATTATGTATAAATATTTCATAGAGCTAAGATAAATATTTGGGCAAATGGGGAACATTGCTCATTTACAGCGATTTCTCCTTTAGTCACAATTTTTTCAAAAGTCCTCTGCTGTAGATGCAACAAAATGAACCTACATAATGGGAAAGGGTTAAATGACACTTAACAAGAGATTATAATAAATGGTCCATGGTATCTAAATGCATTGGACTGACATTTAATCATATTTAACATGCAACCGTATACTTAATAAGTCATCTGCTGCATATTTGTTTGTTGTATGTCAGAATGCAATTTAACCTTTTCCCATATACAGACGCTTTTAGGCGCCTCTGCATGATAATTAGCAATTTCTCAATCTTACACAATGTTTCAACTCTATTCACTATAGTTACATGATTATTCATGTGTGTAACATCTAGATGTTTTTAAAGTCATCTGCTGCAAAATTGTTGTATGTATATAGACGCTTTCTGACGCCTCTGCAACAGACAGATTTTTGAAAACATGGCGACAAAAAAAGAAATTGCTCAAAACAAGCAATTTCTCCTTTTGTCACCATGTTTTCAATTCTATTCAATTATTGTACTTTCATTTAAAGGGGGACTTTCCAAATTCTTTCGGGTAAATTTTCAAAGTCGGCTGCTGCAAATTTGTTGTATGTTGGGAAGGGTGTTAAAACAGTGTAATGGAGATTAGCAGGTTGATAAAACTGTATAAATATTGATACCTCCCAGATTCACACTTGTGATATATGTTAAGATAATAATCAGTCAGAAGATAATGTTTCAAACCATCCAGTACACTGTAACATGAATTCACAATTTCCATCATTCATCAAAATTGTACAAAGTGGCCAATGGTCTTCCAACCCAAACTCTTTCCCACATACAACAAATCTAGAGAGGACGATTTTATAAATGTCTTATAAAAAATATGGAAATTTTCTATAAACCAAAGTTTATTTATGAAATTGAGTTAAAATTATTGTTGCAGAAGGAGAAATTGCTCTTTATGAGAAACTTTTCTTCTTTTGCCACATTTGATTTCAAAAGTCGTCTGCTGCAGAGGTCTCAAGAAGCGTCTGTATGTGGGAAAGGGTTAACCCTTTTTTACAGATGGAGACACTTACTGATGCCTCTGCAGCAGACAATTTCTGAAAACATTATGGAATAATAGAAGGAGAAATTGCTCATTTTGAGCTATATTTCTCCTTTTTCCTTAACCCTTTCCCTCATACAACAATTCTGCAGCAGATGACTTTAAACGTATTTTGTCAAAACATAGAAAATCTCCATAATTGAATGGATAACCTGTGACAAAAAGTGGAAAACATTGTGGCAAAAGGAGAAATTGCACGTTTTGTGCAATTTCTTCTTTTGTCACTATGTTTTCAAAAAGCCGTCTGCTGCAGAGGCGTCAGAAAGCGTCTATATGAGGGAAAGGGTTAATATGTTCAACTATATACTACATTCAATGATTCTGCTTTTATTCGTATAGAGTGGCCACATTACTTGCATAGTTTTTTTCAAAGTGGTCTGCTGCAAATTTGTTGTATGTGGGAAAAGGTTAAAACCTAATCTTTAGAGATACAACAATGTCTTTTCAAAGTGGTCTGCTGCAAATTTGTTGTATGTGGGAAAAGGTTAAAACCTTCTTTAGAGATACAACAATGTCATTTTCAAATATTTATTTTCATTAAATTACAAAGGAAGCAGCACCCAAGGCTGATCAAGACATTTTACCAAAATTAATGGTGTCTGCCGCGAAATGCGTTGAATGTCGACTTTATATTGGAGAGGGATAAGTTCATCTCCCACATACAGATATTTTAAAACGTCTAGGCAAATATATATATGGAACATTTATGCATAAATGAAAATAATAGTAAGGAATGGGTAATGAACATATTATTGCAGAAGGACAAATTTCTTCTTTTGCCATGTTATTTTCAAAAGTATTGTAAGTTTATTTAGCTGCAGATGCTTGAAAATGAATCTGCAGGTGGACAGGATTTATAATGACCAAATTGATGGAGATCAGTTTAACTTCCCTACCTTTTCATTATGGTATTTTACATGTATTTGACTATCTATTAAGTACAGACTAATTTTCACCAGACCCATAAATTATATATAAATCTCACAATGACTGACACATGGACACTACAAAATGACATTTAATTGACTCAGACATGCCTTAACTTCATCCTGACTCTCAAATCATGAGAGTCAGATTTCCATGGTAACACTTGCAGCAGCAAACATTATAAGTATGCAGCAGATGAATTTAAAAAACAATTATATGTGTGTTAAAAAGAAATTGATCAAAAAGAGCAATTTCTCCTTTTCCTACAAAGCTTTTTACTCAATTCTATAGATGAGTTCATATATTTGCCCACTAGATATTTTAAAAGCTGTCTGTTGCAGATTCCTGTTTATGGGGGGGAAAAGGTATAACTCCATGGTAACACTTGTTCATTCCCACTCAGATTAATTCTGCATCATTTATCCCGGAGATAAAATACATATTTTATGATCTTAATTGACATTTGTTATGTCTGTTGGTAAATTCTACACCCGACCCCCCTGAACTATTTAAAACCATGAACCAAGAATATGTACTATAATTTATCCCTTTTCTCACTTACAGATGCATTCTGAGCTATATGATGCATCCGACTTTATTCAATAATTAAACTTTCATTTCTATAGATTTTCAATAGTTTTGCTTGGAGGGTTAGCCTGCAAGGGATAAACAAAAAACAGCTTGTATCCAAGGTAATCAAAATGAGGCTTTACCAGGCAATCTGTCATAGTTAATTTATATGTAGTGATATGCTTCTATGGAAGAAATGGCTTTTCATTTTCATTTAGCAGGCATTAATAATCCATCAACATCAGAAAATGATTGGGAGGAATTAAAATAATTCATATCTTTATGTCATATGCTGATGCAATATATAATTCAGAAATAAATATATCATTAGATTGAATAGTCTAATGTGTTACTTTGTAAATTAATTATTTGGTATGACTTAACCCTTTCCCTCATACGACAATTCTGTAGCAGACGACTTTGAACGTATTTTGTCAAAACATTGAAAATCTCCATAATTGAATGGATAACTTATGACAAAAAGTGGAAAACATTGTGGCAAAAGGAGAAATTGCACGTTTTGTGCAATTTCTTCTTTTGTCACTATGTTTTCAAAAAGCTGTCTGCTGCAGCTAGAGGCGTCAGAAAGCGTCTATATGAGGGAAAGGGTTAACCGCATGTATCCAACCATCAGGACTCCCTTTCCCTAGGCACATGCTTTTATATGTCTGAGGCACTAGACTGGTATCTGTACCATTTCCCACAAACAAAAGCTTTCTGACACCACTTCAGCAGGCAAATTTTGCAAACATTGTGGAAAAAAGAAGAAACTCCTCATAATAAGCAATGTTTTCCTTTCAACACAATGTTTTCGACTCTCTCCAATAACTACACTTTCATTTATAAAGATTTTCCATATTTTTGCCATGATCATTTCAGAGACAAATTCAATGCATCATGACTTCTTGTTTGTAATGAGTTGTATTGTAGTTTCATTTTTATTACTTTTAAACCTGTTTGGAATGACAAATTATCCAGATCAAATACCGACTTTAACTCGCATAGAAAAATGTTCAGCAGACGACTTTGAATTTTATCTGAGGAAAAGTATGCAAATTCTATATACATAGAAGAAAGTTAAATTTTTAGAAAAGAATTGAAAATTTTGGAGCAAGAAATGAATTACTAATAGCAATTTTGTCTCTTTATAATATTGCCTATTGCAGATGTGACTGGAAATCAGAAACGGTTAACAGAAAACATACACAGTTGCATTACTAGAAATAAAATGCTCCCCATATCTCATTAACTCAAGTTGTAATACAAAAGTTGAGAGTTGAGAACTTCAGTGATTATGCAACACTTTGTCCTTACTTCTCACAAAACGGAAAGGCTTATATTATATTTCAGAAGATCCTTTTCTAAAATCATTCTTGGTAAAGGGAAATATCACTCAAAATAAGCAGTTTATCCTTTTCCGACAGTGCTTCTACTTGGTCTCCGAGTTATAGTTCAAGATATTTCTAAATGTTTGGATTTTTCCCAGACGTTTATAATTGTGACCAGCATCATTCAACTTAGCGTTGCCAACCACAGAATTGTGATGTGTGGGACAGAGAAGTAGTTAATCATAAAATAATAAATTGTACTTATTGGTCTTCTTTGGGTTTTCAAATGATGAATATCTAAACTTACCTGAAAAAGAAGAAAGAATACATTTAATCAAAACAAAAATCTTATTGCTTTCTAATATGCATAGGATTTTGAAATATTTGCAGCAGAAAAATAGCACTAAACTGAACCTCAACAGAACAATAACGTGAAAATGGCTTAAAAATATTAACACTTTCTTAGAAGCTCATCCCTGCTTGTGTTCATCCCTTACCACTTTATACAGAGTCCTTTCTGACACCTTCGCAAAAGACTACTTTTGAAAACAGTGCGGTTAAAGCAAAAATTGCTTATGATGAGCAATTAATTCTGACCTTTTGCCACAACATTTTCAACACTATTCAATAATTTAAATTTCACTTATAGAGATGATTTATTTACTCAGATGTTTTCTAAGTCATTTGGCAGCAGATTTGTTGTATGTGGGGAAAAGGTTCAACTTCATAAAACCCTGCAAAACACTCCTGAATTTTATGGCGCACTTGTTTTAGAGTTTTCTGAAAATAAAGCACTTAGCATTTACACTTCTAAACACAAGGTAACTATGATAATTTTGCACCATACAAACTGCATGAATTTATCTTGAATTGAAGAATACTGATGTCCTTAACAGTTTCCGACATGCAGCAAATTGCTTTGAAACATCTAGCCAAACATATGGAAAGAAATGTGACCAAAGGAGAAATAAGTAATAAAGAGCAATTTTCCACTTATTTACTTCGATGTTTTCAAAAGTCTTCTTTCTGCATGTTGAAAAGCACCTAACCCTTTCCTTTATATAGACTCTTCCTGACGCCTCTGCAGCAGACAACTTTTGAAAACATTGTGCCAAAGGTGAAATTGCTCAAGAAGAGCAATTTCACCATTTGCCACAATGATTTCCATTTTATTTAATGATCAATTTCAAACTTTCATTTATAGGTCTAACATCTTAAACTATATATTTTTTCAAAGTTGTCTGCTACTGATTTGTTGTATGTGGGAAAGGACTTAAGGAGATTGTTTATATTAGAATCATACACATATTATTGCAGGGTTCAACATTAACTTTTTTAGTTACTGGACCAGTGGTCCAGTAAGTTTTGGAATGCACTAGACCTGACCTTATATCAACTGGACCAACCAATGAATGTTATCAATGATGTAATATACCAAAAAAGGATTAATTTTGTAAATCTTCAGTTTGTAGTGTATACTTGGATTTGATATTTCAAATTAACAGTAAAACACAAATGATACAGTATTTTTTCTGATTCTTATAATTTTTCTGAAGTTAGAACATCATATAATAATAAATATTAACCCTTTCCCACATACAGACGTTTTCTGACACCAGCGACCTCTGCAGGACTGCAACAGACGACTTTTGAAAACATTGTGGCAAAAGAAGAAATTGCTCATCATGAGCAATTTCTCATTTTGCCACAATGGCAATGTTTTCAATTCTTTTTCAATAATTATACTTTCATTTATGGAGAGTTTCTCTGCTTCAGATTTGTTGTATGTGGGAAAGGGGTATTATGCTGTATTACAGTAAGTAATTGAAATATGCCACTGTGTGCCACAAATAACAAACATGCACATGTCTTGAACACAGTCTGTGTAGAGTTAATTGTCAAAGTCTGGCCGTCTGGCTCTCTGTCCCCAATGCCAAATGCCACCTGAGTTCCAGGGCTCGCTGGGCATTGTAATCCTCATTACAGCTTCTTGGACTCTTCCTTTCCTTTTCTTTATTGTTACTACCGCTGTCATCATTTTTATCGGAAGAAAATCCGAATTGAAACAGTTTATTTGACATTATGATGATTTTATGATCGGCTGCTACGGTAAACAATGTAAACATACCGGAAATTGGTCTAAACTATTGTCGTAAAATTTTAGATGCCAAATCAACCGGATAAATATAAAGCTAGCATTCGTGTTTATACTTGAATCAAACACTTTAATTTACTATAAATAAGACTAATGTTGCGTAAACATGCAGAGAAAAAACAAGATTACTAATTGAAATTGGTTTTTACAACTAATTTTTAAAAGAGAAATCGCAACTTTTCAGACATTTCAATATCGGCTGCTAACGATTAAATTGGGATCCCAAAAATTACGACAATAGTTTAGAACAATTTCCGGTATGTTTACATTGTTTTCTTTAGCAGCCGATATTGTAATGTCCGAGAAGAGAATCGGCAGTCAATATTTTCGACCGTAAATCTATCGGATCCTTTGATTTGTTTGACAACAAATTTGGGCAGATAATGATGGAATAAGAACACGACCAGTCGGTCTTGCCAGAAGCTAATATAGCTAGACCGGACCAATGAACTACTAGTGAATGTCGTTCGGTCGTGCCTTAATGTCGAACCCTGTATTGACAGCTCAGCCCCCAGAGTATTAATCCAGGGCATTTCCCAGTCCTTTGGAATAGACATGTTTTCTACAAAAAGCTAAGTTACTGGTAACTTGAGTAGCATGGTTCCTGTTGTTGTTTCCGGTATTGGTTTGGAGTTGTACATATAAAATGTTTGGTTCTTGCATACCTACATGAGCTTCACAGTCCATGGGAAAAGGTGCAAGTTGTCATTTCAGAACAGTGTAAGTTCATATCAGACTGTTTATGGATGGCTTCGAAAGCATATTATGCAAACATCCAGAAAATCTCCCTTTAAGAAAGTATTATTATTTAAAAGAATTGTTACCATTGTGACTAAAAGAGAAATTGCTCATTAGGCAACTGCAAAGATGACAAAATGCATCAAGCTGTTTTTGGAATTGTATAAACTTTTTGGGACATTTTAGTTAAATAAATAAAAAGATAATTTCTATGTCTTAACCCGTTCCTACATACAACACATCTGCAGCAGATAAATTTGAAAAACATCTAGGCAAAAAAGTGAATAATCTATCAAACTGAAGGTAAAATTACTTAAAAAAGTTGAAAACATTGTGGCAAAAGGAGAATTTGCTAATTTGGAGCAATTTCTCCCTATGTCACAGTGTTTTCAATAATCGTCTGAACAAGAGGCATCAAAAAGCATGTGTAGGATGGTAAGGGGGGGTTAATCAACCTTTTAACCATTGTAACAATATAATTAAGTCATATCAAGTAAGAAGGTTATGGAAAGAACACAATATCAGAGAAGGGACCAAATTCAATCAGATTTTAAAAGGAATGGAGACATAGCCTCTCAGCGCGGACCTTAGGAGACTCTGAATTTGGAGACTAAAAATTGATTCCCTTTCATTAAATTGCCCATCATCCTTCAATCCATCATCTTATGGCCACCATTTTGTTGACATTCAAGGGCTACAAAAAACAAGGCAGCCCAACTGATAATTAAGTTATATTTTAAGCTAAATTATCTAATTTGACATTTAACAATTTTTGTGGTTTTGTTGCATGGCTGTGATGGTAACAGACGCTTTCTCACACCTCTGCATCAGACGAATTTTGCCATAATGTTTTCAATCCTATTCAATCATCATACTTTCTAAAAATCTTCGTCTGCAGATGTGTTTCAAAATGAATCAGTAAGTTGGAAAAGATTAAAGGATAATAATTAGAGGGTATGGTCAGTGAAAACTGCTATAATTATGTCCAGTGGCTGGGGATGTTGGGCAAGGATCTGAGGCAGTCAGGAAACCATAGCCCAGATCAACCATTGGCATCATTAACATCCCATTTATCATAATCTAATAGGTAAACATTTGGATGATACCAGAAATCCCTCTAGTAACCCTTTCCAACATACAGGTAAACTGCGCAGACGTCTTTGAAAATCGTAGCTTAGCCAAATATATTTTAAATCTTTCGAGGATGAAAGTCATTTTTGTCAATAGAGTTAAAAATATTATGGAAAAAGAAGAATTTGTGCATCATAAACAATGTCTTTTAATGCTTTTAACAGTTGTTGGCTAATAAATATACACTGATGCATAATACATGCGGCAGTATGTGGGAAAGGGTTAACCTTCTCTAAGATTCAGTCCACTTTTGACACCTTTAACCCTTTCCCTCATATAGATGCTCTCTGACACCTCTGCAGCAGACGGATATTAAAAAAACATAGTGACAAAAGAAGAAATTGCACAAAACGTGCAATTTCTCCTCTTGCCACATTGTTTTCCACTTTTTGTCATAGGTTATCCATTCAATTATGGAGATTTTCTATGTTTTGACAAAATATATTCAAAGTCGTCACTGCTGCAGAATTGTCGTATGAGGGAAAGGGTTCAGAGAAAAAGAGAGAGAAACTGCTAACAAGGAGTCGGAAAAAAATAAATATATATATATATATGTATAATTATGTTATCGAAATATTCAAGAAATCATTCCTTAATTTGTGATTGATTTTTAAATTAAAATTAGCTCAAAGTAGAATGTATGAATCAGACCCCATTACCAATGATCCCTGTTAACCTGTCAATTATGAAGCCTGGAAATGGTTTCAAACAAACAAAGATCTATTTTGATTGTTTTCTAATGACACCCATGGACTGCTTCCAAACATTTTCAAAGTGATTTTGAAGTTGTTCCAACACTGCCTTGATTAAAATCTTCATGCAGTGAAATTTCATCTGGTTCCAAGACTGGGTTATACAAATTTGAGGAGTACATCAAGTTGTAGTTGTGTTTGACACATAAATTTGAGAAGCAATCTGTTAATCATTTATAAGTTTGATGAAACGTTGGAATTGTACAAAGACCTTTTACAATTTGAATTATTTTAGTTGTTGTTGTTTGTAATTTTTGGCAGCAATCAACTTTTGAAACGGAAGACATTTTGGATTTTTGTTTACCCCTTAATAAATTAATAACCAATGTGTGATTACCACATACAATAAATCTGTAGAATTAAACCTTTCCCACATATAGACGCTTCCTGACGCCTCTGCAGCAGACGACTTTTGAAACCATTGTTGCAAAAGATTTCAACTCTATTTATTAATAATACTATCATCAATTTATAGAGATTTTCTATATTGTGAACTTGATAATTTCAAAGTCGTCTGCTGCAGTTTTGTTGTATGTGGGAAAGGGTTAAACAACTTTGAGAACATCAACACAATTATATAAATCTCTATGAATGAATGTATAATGATAAAAAACAGTTGAAAAATTGCAGCAAAAGGAAAAATTGCTCATTATATATATAATGCAGCATTGAAGGAACAATTGCTCATTAGGAGCAATTTTTCCTAATAAAATGCCACAATGTTTTTTAAAGTTCAAAGGCACCATATGTCGTTTCTATAAGGGACAGGGTTAAGTTTTAGATACTTTTACCTTCTCTTGTAAAAAAAAAGGCTCAAAAAGAGATACAAAATCCTCAATATCCTCTTAGCAGTCCGATGAAAAAGTATGAAATCTTATGTTAACATGATGCTTGGAGACATGGTTCTTTACCGCTCTGAGGGATGGACTTAAACAGATTAGTTATTTCCATTTTCACAGAATACACTTGCAAGTTGAACCCCCAACAGAAATCATGCAGACTTTAATTTGTTGAACTTTAAATCCTCATTTGAAAATTTCGGTACATATTGAAAGACAAATAATGTGAATAAAGCTCTTGATAAATTAGGTGTGGTTTTATGTTCTGATTTCTTTAACTAAGCTCAATTGAGATGCTATGTTGTGGACACTCAAAGTCACATAAATTTGCATAAGAATATAAACTCTTCACAGTAGCTACTCACAAACCTGATTTTCCAAAAGATATTTTTCTGTCTATCTTTTTCTAATGATTCTCTCATGTAGACGTGCACAGACAATAAAAGAAAATGCTTGTATTGACCCAGACAAAAGAAAGCTGGTATAACAACAAGACAGTGTAAGAGGATTAAAAGAGGAATTTGTAGGGATCCAGCAGTCTGTTTAGATAGCTGTTACAGCCTCAAATGATTGGCTGGCACCATTGTCTAAATGTTCAAAGTGATTGCAACTTGTCAGACTCACTGAAAACCGGTACAAAATAAACAGTTCCCAGCATGCATAAAGTGGTTGAACCAATAGCCAACAAGGGTCAAGTTGACCAAAAATTGTGTTGATGAATAAAACACCTGTTGCAAAAATGGAGGGAATCTGAACATTTTACTGAATGACCTGGTTTGATGAATTAATATTGGGCTTTAAAGTGATGAGTGTCATATTACCTTGCCATTTAACCCTTTCCCTCATACGACAATTCTGCAGCAGACGACTTTGAACGTATTTTGTCAAAATATAGAAAATCTCTATAACTAAATGGTTAACCTATGACTAAAAGTGGAAAACTTTGTGACAAAAGGAGAAATTGCACGTTTTGTGCAATTTCTTCTTTTGTTACTATGTTTTCAAAAAGCCGTCTGCTGCAGAGGCGTCAGAAAGCGTCTATATGAGGGAAAGCTTTCTCACATACAGCAGCAGGCGACTTTGAAAATGTCTAGTTAACCTTTTTCCACATACAGACGCTTTCTGACGCCTCTGCAGGTGACGACTTTTGATAACATTGTGAGGAAAGAAGAAATTGCTCATAATGAGTTAACAATAATTGTTCTTTCATTTAAAGAGGTTTTTTATAATTTAATAATAATTGTTCTTTTATTTGCAGATTTGTTGTATGTGGGAAAGGATTAAACCACAGTACCTTTTTCCTTTATGAAGGTATGATTTGATTATTGATGAAATAAGAGTAATTGCTGTCAACATATTCTTCTGTTACAATTTTACTCTGGTTTTAGTCCAAAGATACAAAAAAGTCTGATGTTTTGAAATCAACCTCCAATTACTTTTCACTATAAAAAGACCCTTATTTCAAATCGATAGTACACAAGAACTTTATCTCACTGTTAATACAATGAAAGCTTCAAAAAATTGAATAAATGTAAAATATCAGATTCTGCATTATGTCATTTAATAAGGTAGAAACGAAATCATATTTCTCTATAAATGTTCAGTTTCTGCAATGAACAATTGTCTTTAACCCTTTCGTGCTTGCAGACACATTTTAACGCAACTGCATGATCAGACGGCATTTCAAAAACTTCTGTCAAGAGGACAAATAACTCATTTTGATTAATTCCTCCTTTTTCACAATGTTTTCAACAATATACAATAATTATAATCTCGTTTTCAAGAGATTTCGATACTTTTGCCCCAGACATCTTTGTGCGGAAAGGGTTTAAATTCGATTACTATTCTGCAGTTAGAAGTTTTATAGCCTGAAATCTTCATTATCTACACAAGCAATGAAATCTGGTATTTTCTTATTACATTTGCATTCCTCATTACAGCCATGCTACAAGAAAACCAGCCATCAGGTCATTGGCGACCAGTGTAGTAGATCAGATGAGATTGATTATCCCTTTCCCTCATACAACAATTCTGCAGCAGACAACTTTGTACATATTTTGTAGAAAAAAGAAAATCTCTATAATTGAATGGATAACCTAAAGTGGAAAACATTGTGGCAAATGGAGAAATGCACAAGGACCGCCATGCCATGACTGGGGATCGAACACGGGACGCCCGGTTTCAAATCGCCGATGCTAACCACTCGACAACAGCTGATTCCAAAAGTCATTTGAATTCAAGAGCAGAAGAAAAATCTGAATACACAGTCTCCAAACAAAAAGGGTAAGAAAGATAGTATTGTCAAAAAAAATATCAAAAATGAAGATGAAAACCAGAATATAATGGGGCTTACCGGTTTTTATGGCAGAGATATTTTTCATAACTTGGTTAGAAACTTCTCTAATCATACAGCTTGCTCTAAACAGTAACTCAGCTTCCCCTCATAAAAACTTTGTTACCTGCCCCCTAACATTAACAAGAAGTTAACCCTTTCCCACATACAGCCAATCTGCAGCAGACAATTTTGAAAATATTGTGGGAATTTTTTTGAAAATCTCAATAAATGAAAGTATATTATTTAATAGTTGGAAATATTGTAGCAGCATTTTTTTTTTAGTTATACATGGGCAACAGTATACTCAAACATGACCCCTTGGTGAGAAAGCAGTTATGTTTTGTTTGTTTGAATGCGGTGTTATACGCCGATCTCAACAGTATATCAGTTATCCCTCTCCTACATACAACGAATCTGCAGCAGATGACTTTGAAAACAGTGACAAAAACCTGTAAATTCTCCATAAAAGATAGCTTAATTGTTATATAAAGTTTAAAACATTGTGGCCAAAGGAGAAATTGCTCATCATGAGCAATTTCACCTTTGGCCACAATATTTTAAAAAGTCGTCTGCTGCTATTGCGTCAAAATGTGTCTGCGGGTGTGTAAGAGTTATATAACGGCATTTCCGGTGTATATTAGTAGTACTATCTGTTTTTATTGAACCACCTTGGTGGTGTAGTGTTCACAGAGCGTTCGCCTCGGGTGTGGGAGGTCTTAGGTTCTATCCCCGGCCGAGTCATACCAAACAAAGCCTTTAAAAATGGTAGTAACGGCTACCCTCCTTGGCGCTCAGGGTTGCGGGGGTTAGCATTACAACTGACTCGCTGGTGTCGGGATAAACGGACTGGTAGAACTTACAACTTACCCAGGAAAAGCTGTGATATGATATAAAACACCAAACAATGTTTTTTATTTAACCTGACTCTGGTTCCACAGTTGTAGTGCTATCTCAGTAAACCCTGATCGAGCATCGAGGAGGCAGAGGACCAGATAAGGAGGAGTGAACTGGTCCTGTTCGCGAAATATCTCACATTTGAGTATTGAGTGACCCACAACATAGGGTTTGAGTGACAAATAAGGATTTCATAACATGAAAAAACGCTCCCATCTTAAGCTCTGAAGGAGATATCACTGGATACAGCACGATTATCCATGGCCCGTTTGTGATAAACCAGAACTGGGCTAAGAAAGCATTGTCCAGTAATACAAAGTTATACAATACAACAAGCACAAAGAAACAATTTTTGGTTTTGAATCTGTTCTTATTTCTCAAGACGTTTATTATCTTTGTGAGTTATTTATTTTTCCTTGCATAATCACAGTATTGTTTTAAACAGACATTTTATGCATTTTATGTGCAGATAACAACTGAACAGGCAATTATTTTGATCCTGAAATTTCTATGGCACCCATTTATTAGTTTTTCAGATAATAAACCCATTTTGAAATTTTTACGGCAAAATAGAATGTTTATGGTTCCTACATCATTATACACTGCATTTCCTGTTCAAGAAAGCAATGCCAGAAATCTTAGCTGCATATCTTTTTGTTATCCACTACCCTGCTATGATACCACTATAGATGCCTAATTGCTGCTCACAACTTCTGAAAATGGTGTCGAAAAGTAATCTTTTCAACTCTTGTCACAATAAGAAAACAGCAGTAATCATGAATGCCCCGCATTTTATGTAGAAAAGGGAAAGCGCTTCTCTTACAAACAAGTTAAATTCTTTAAAAAATATACACAAGACATTAATATTATAGCATCAATATGTAAATGTTCTTCACTGAAACGGAGTTGGTGCTTTTCCTTTAGGGACATGTAATGCAAACCACTATTATATATAACATGATCCAAAGCTCCAGCTAAGGGCCGTTTTGCATGTTATAAATTCCTTATTTGACCCTCTAACCCTATGTTGTGGGTATTCAAAAGAATCGTCACAGTGAGACGATTCATTTGAGTACCCACAACATAGGGTTTGCTTTAATAATAAGAGAGTTATAGTCGGAAAAAGGGCTGAATAACCCCCTCCTTATCTGGACCTTCTCTGACTGTTACATCATTATGATGCTATGTTCGGATGGTATAATGCAATTTATACAAATATGCATTACAGTAATGATTCATAATTTAATATGAATCATGCTTCTATAATTCTGTAACCATTATCTGAAAGGCTTTTTTTCTCTCTTTATCTCTACAGCAGGTTATTTTTCAGGAAGTACATTTAACCCTTTCCAACATACAACAAATCTGCAGCAGACGACTTCGAAAATATATTGAAAAAAAAAAACACCATGAAAAAAATGTCATAAATAAGTTTTATTATCAAAAAGAGTTAAAAAACATTGTGGCGAAAGCAGAAATTGCTTGTTTAGAGCAATTTCTCCTGCAGTCACAGTGTTTTCAAAAGTCGTCCGCAGCAGAGGCCTCAAAAAGCATCTATATGTGGGAAAGGGTTAAAATCCTTACAGGAAACTATCAGGAGTCTTATCATTTTTCTTCACAAAAATGGCTCCCTGTTCCTGTATCTAAACAAGCCTGTATTGTATTAACCCCATTCCCACATACAACAAATCTACAGCAGCCGACTTCGAAAACATCCAGGCAACTATGTGAAAGTTCTCTCAAAATGAAGGTATGATTAACCCTTACCCTCATACGACAATTCTGCAGCAGACGACTTTGAAAATATAGAAATAGAAAATCTCTATAATTGAATGGATAACCTATGACAAAAAGTGGAAAAGATTGTGGCAAAAGGAGAAATTGCACGTTTTTGAACAATTTCAATTATGTTTTCAAAAAGCTGTCTGCTGCAAAGGCATTCGAAAGCATCTATATGAGGGAAAGGGTTAATAAATATAGTTGAAAACATTATGACCAATCTATGCTTTGCTACAATGTTTTCATAAGTCGTCTACTGCAGACACGTCAGCAGCCGTCTATATCTGGGAAAGGTCTAAAACTAAACAGTCCCCCTCATATCTAGATAACAACCCATGTAACTCAGTTGTGGCAACATAGACTAACTGAGGTTATGGCACAATTAACGCTTTTCCCTACAGCACCCCCCTCCTTACTGGTACCCATTTCTGTTTATTTAATTTCTTAATATTAACAGTGCACTCGAAAGAAACTCAGAAAACTCATAATTTTTCTGCCAATATTGTCACTTAATTTCTTTCAAATTGTCTAAATTGTCATGATTTAATTAACCGTCCTTTCCAAAATACACCAAATCTGCAGTAGATGACTTTGTAAACATTTGGTAAAAGATGTGAGTAGTCTCTAAACAGAAAGTTACATTTAACCCTTTCCCACTTACAGCAATTCTGCATCAGATGACTTTGAAAACATAGTGACAAAAACCAGAAAAATCTCCAAAAAATATAGCTTAATCGTTAAATAAGGTTGAAAACATTGTGGTCCAAGGTAAATTGCTCATCATGAGCAATTTCACATTTGGCCACAATGTTTTCAAAAGTTGTCTGCTGCTATTGTGCCAAAATGCGTCTGCAGGTGGGAAAGGGTTAAGAAAAGAGTTGGACTTTGAGCAATTTTTCCTTGTACCACAACTTTTGCAAAATGTGTCTGATGCAGATGCATTAAATTAATACATCTGCAGGTTGGAAAGGGTTAAACTAAGATGGTGTTACTCTATAATTGCCATTAGATAGATTATACATGTACATAAATAAGGCAATACATTCGACCAGAAAGTTTTGATTTTCCTCTCGGCACACTGTAAGTGTAAAACAGTTGTAACTGTTTCTCATAATAAAAAGAAGATACAGCCATCTTGCTGTACAACCTAGATGTTCTGACACTTTTGACTGTGATATACGGAACAAATGGTAAATGCCAAAATAATACAGCAGTAATGCGTTGACAGACATGAGTAAGAAAGACCCTACAGAGCCCAGAATAATTCTTGACTTCTACAACTTTAATTAGGCTGCAGTCGGAGCAATTTAGTATTCTAACTGACATCTAATAAGTATTAACCAATTTACCTAACACTTTCCCACATACAGCCAGCCGCTTGTCCAAATGACACCTCGGAAGCAGACGACTTTTGAAAAGAGTTGAAAACATTGAGGAAAAAGAGAGAAATTACTGAAAACAAGCAGTTTCTCCATCGCGCAAAGTGTTCATTGATCATCTCCTTTTTTATGCATCTGCATGTGGGAAATTTGGTAACTGAGTGCATTCAATATGTTCACATTGGTTTTGCACTATGGGGAAATTTTAAACTAAAACTTTTCCAACATACAGACTCTTTCTGATGCTTCTTCAGCAGATGACTCTTGAAAAACATTCAGTCAATAAAGAGATTTTGTTTGTTTGTTTTATTGGGGTTTAACGCCGCTTTTAACATTATTTCAGTTATATCACGGCGACCGTTCACTTATTCGTGATCCCGGAACACCCGGTTTCAAATCCCCGACGCTAACCACTCGACTGCAGCAGATTAAGAGAAAAAACTCTTCTAAACAAGCAATTTTCCTTTTGCCACTCCTATGTTTTCAACTTTTTGACAGTTATTATAAATACCTTCATTTATCGAGTTTTTCCATGTTTTTACCTAGATAGTATCTGAGGTTTCAAAGTCGTCTGTTGCAGATTTGCAATCATGAGCAATTTTACCTTTGGCCACAATGTTTTCAACTTTGTTAAGCAATTATACATATATCTATAGAGATGTTTGATTGTTTATCAAAGACATTTAAAAGTCGTCTGCTGCAGATTTGTTGTATGTTGGCAAGGGTTACTTAGTTTGAAAAATACACTCCAGAATATCTATCTTGTAGAAAGAGATAAATTATCAGTTTTATCAAACAGCTTTCTGAAACTGTATCACAGAAGTAACCAAGATCAAAGTGAACTAAAACATTTTCTGTGAGACATGGTCTTCGGTTCAGACGTCCCTCTATCTCTTTTACCTTAGCAGTGAAATATGTCTTGTCTACCTAGCATTTTCCTCATAGATTGTGTAATTTCATATCAAAAGCAGAATATGATTAACGAATATGTCTTGTTCCAGGTGAACTTGTATTTGGTGTGTGTTTAACTTTTAGCATTTTGACACATCTGCAGCAGATGACTTTTGTCATCGTCACAAAAGGAGAAAATACTCATCTCCTCTTGTCACATGTTATCAATTTATCAATTAATTACTTTTTCATTCATAGAGATTTTCCAAATTTTTGACAAGATGTTTTCTAATTTAAGTCATCTACAACAGATTTTGCTATATGTGGCAAAGGGGGTTAAAAGATCTTGGTGCAATCTGTTAAGAACCTGTAAGTTCGATAGCGTTTTTTTCTCACCAACGTTTAGCGGGAAACAGCATTTAAAAGCTGCGGCAGAAACTTGATCACCTCATTCAAGCCCTCTGGTCCACCAGAGTACCAATAGATCTAAAACATGTGGTAAGTCATCAGGCAATTGAAGTGAAAAATGTAGATCAGTATTATTGAGTCTTTCATCTGTGACAACTAGACCACTTTTGCAAGTATTGTTGCAATTCAAGGAGAAATTGCTCATATTGAGCCATTCTATGTTTCCCAATGTTTCTTTTGTTTATTTCCACAAATTTAAATTAGGTAAAGTCTAAAACTACCATTATCTGGAAAGGGGTTTGAACCCTTTCCCTAATATAGTTTTGTTTTATTGGAGTTTTACGCCGCTTTCAACGTTATTTCGGTTATACAAGGCGACAGTTCACTTATTCATAATCCCTGGGTAAACAAACCAGTACTAGGCTAGGAAATGGGCCTTGCCAAAGAGCACTCCACCATGATTATCTTGCCGCGACTGGGGATGGAACCTGGGATGCTCGGTTTCAAATCCCCGATGATGACCACTCGACCACGGTGGATTCCTATACCCTAATATGGATCACTTCTTTGATAATCATATAATGATAATATTGTGGGGAAAAGAGCATAGTAAAAGTCTAGCCATTTCCAGATGTTGCATTTTTAGAGCAGAAGATTCAAAGAAAATTAATTATAAAACGACCCTTTCCCACTAACAATAAGTCTGCTTTGTGGCGGAGGTCTTTCAAAGCGTTAGATAGAGTTGAAAGCATTGTTGGAACAAGATAATTTTTTCTGTATAAACAATTTCTCCTTTGCCACAATGATTTCAAAAGCCTTCTGCAGACGCCTTAAATTGTGTATTATATTATACTATTATACATGAGGGCCTATGCTCTACTGGGATGGGATTTCAAGGGCCATAATCCAGTTTTGCATGGGTGGATCTAGCTGGTTTGCGAAAGGAACCAAACTCTCATGGATACCTAACTACTGTGTAACTTTGGTGAAGAGCAGATACTAAATGGAGCCTCTATCGTGTTCACAAGCTCTATTATAGCAATTCTGACAATTTCAAGGGCCAAACCAGTCTTGCATGGCCGGATCTGGCTGGTTTCCAAAAGGAACCAAGCTCTCATGGATATCTAACTACTGTGTAAGTTTGGTGAAGATCAGATAGTAAATGGAGCCTCTATTGTGTTCACAAGCTCTATTATACCAATTTTTACAATTTCAAGGGCCATAATCCAGTCTTGCATGGGCGGATCTGGCTGGATTGCGAAAGGAACCGCAATGGATATGTAACTACTGTTACCACTCTTTTTTCGAAAGTCCTCTGCTACTTTTAAAAACATTGTGGCGAAAGGAGAAATTGCTCATGATGAGCAATTTCACCTTTTGCCACAATGTTTTCAACTCTATTCACTTATTGTTCTTTTGCATTTATTGAGATATTCCAATTATTTAATATTGCTTTTCCCAAAGCACCAGATTTGTTGTATGTGGTAAAAGGGAAAATTATGCATTGTGCATGTGGGAAATATGATTGATCCCTGACGAAAGCATTTTTTTTATGTCGTGCCATAATTACAACCTGAAGTACTTCTCTGGCAGGTCGGTATTACATCGGTGAATTGAAAACTGATATTTTAAAATTGCATGTGAAGTGTTTCTAACCAAGTTTTTTTTGTTTTGTTTTGTTGCATTGGGAGGTCTTACAATAAGTCGAATAATGCAGTTGTCAGAAATGTTTCCTCAAAAACAATGGAATAATACAGCTGAGCACTTGGAGTGTTGGCAGATATTCGATAAGACTGGGTTATAGAAAGAGTAGTATTTACCCGGTCGCTTGTTTTTGCGTCGTACTTGCCAATATTTTTAGCCATCCAAACATTATCGAATGACTTCAATTTGCTTGGAATATTTGTCTTCCTATCAGGGGAAGGCACTTAATTGTCTAAAAGCAAGAAATTAACTAATTTCCGTCAACACAAATTTATTTGTTTTATCAGCTAAGCATGCATAAAGGCAAACAAAACAAAAATCACTAAAAAGCTCTTTTAGGATTAATGTTAAGTTCAATTAAGGTAGTTAAAAAAAATATTTTAGTTTGCCCACCATGAGTTATTCAGTAATACTGGTTCATTTATCCTGACACAAGCGAGTCAGTAATACTGCTAACCCATTATTCTTGAGCGCCCTTAGGATGGGAAGTCATTGCTACTATTTCTTCAGTATTTGGTATGACCTGGCCGGGGATCGAAACCGCTAACTACCACAGAGCGGTGAAAGCTCTACAACAATAACACTGTCAGAGCAGCTTGTAATGCATATATTATTTCTGAATATAAAAGCATGTGATATATAGTTTAAGATAGCGAGAAAAGGGTTAGAGCAAATACAACAAAACTCGTATAGGAAAACTGTCAATACTATTTGTAGTGAAGAATCCACTGTGAATTGTCAGTTGTCCTGACGCTAAATTGATGCTGACAAAGTGTAAATTTTACAATATTTGTAGTTCTCACAATGTAATGAAAACGGAGAACCTCCTCTCACTCACTGTCGTTTACTTACAGTTTCATTTGCTGCTAATTCTCGAGGGTAATTCGTGACATCTTTAAAACGTATTCTCAATGTATGTGACCGTAGTGATATTTTAACCCTTTCCCACATACAACAAAACTGCAACAGACAACTTTGAAATCATCTAGGTAAAACTATTGAAAATCGCGAAAAAAGAAAGTTATGATGTATTATTACTGCATATAGTTGAAAACATTGTGGCAAACGGAGAAATTGCTCATTATTAGCAATTTCTCCTTTGGCAGAGATGATTTCAAATGCCGTCTGCTTTATAAGCATTTAAAAACAACATCTGATAAGTTGAAAATGGTCATCATCTTTGAAAACATCATCCACAAAAACAAAGCCATCTGGGAACATGAGGTACAGTTGGACCTGACCGCTAAAGACCATCTTTGAATACCTATTCCCTGTCTATAGCAACAATACTTTTAGTTTCCCAAATACTCATTTTCTGTATAAATGACCCTGCAATTTAAGACCACCTGTAAACAAAGACCAGATTGTTCTCTAACCATGTCTTTGAACACAGGTTTGACTGCATATAATTTTAACTTTCATTTAAAAGTAGGTGAAAGCAATCTTAGTATACATGCAGTCAAACCTTTCTTTAGCAGCCACCCAGGGGAGAAACAGTTGGCTGCTGAACACAGGTGGCTGCTTAGTACAAGTCAAATAACAAAGAAAATGTTGTTTCGCTAAATCTTTAAGTGGTTGCTTAACAGAGTTAACTTAAGACAAGTTTAAAATGTATGTGTACATTTCTGGCAAATTACTACAGCCCCTCGGTCATGAGGCTGAGCTTTTGAAAGTGCTCCTTATATGAAAATAAATGAGTAACTTCCCCTTTTCCCATATTGTTTTCATCTCTATCAAAACTAAAAATTCCGGATGCTCAATTATGATGTTCCTCAAAAAGCTTCCAAGCAGATGACTGACCTTTACCCTTTCCCACATGCAGACGCCACAATTTTAAGTCATCTATATCGGACAACATTTGAAAACATTTACGTCAGAGGAGAAATTGCTCATAATTAGCAATTTCTCCTTTTGTCACAATGTTTTCAACTCTATTTGAAGATTATACTTTCATTCAAAGGGTGCACTGTTTCCATATAAGTAGTCTGCTGCAGATTTGTAGTATGTGGAAGAGGGTTAACCTTTCCCCACATATAGACCAGCACTGATATAGACGCTTTCTGATACCTCTGCAGCAGACGACTTTTGAAAACACTGCGACGAAAAGGAGAAATTGCTCAAAACTAGCAATTTCTCCTTTTGCCACAGTGTTTCGAACTTAATTCAATTATGATACTAATATTCGTCTGCTGCAGATTTATTGTATGTGGGAGAGGGTTATTAACCCTTTCCCTCATATATACGCTTTCTGACGCCTCTGTCGCAGACGGCGTTTTGAAAACATAGTGACAAAAGAAGAAATTGCTCAAAACGAGCAATTTCTCCTTTTGACACAATGTTTTCCACTTTTAGTGATAGGTTATCCATTCAATTATAGAGATTTTCTATTTTTTGACAAAATATGTTCAAAGTCGTCTGCTTCAGAATTGTCGTATGAGGGAAAGGGTTAAAGAACTCACACATGGTATTAAAAGGTAAACCAACAGTTATTAACCCTTTCCCCCATACGACAATTCTGCAGCAGACGACTTTGAACGTATTTTATCAAAACATAGAAAATCTCCATAATTGAATGGATAACCTATGACTAAAAGTGGAAAACATTGTGTCAAAAGGAGAAATTGCACGTTTTGTGCAATTTCTTCTTTTGTCACTATGTTTTCAAAATGTCGTCTGCTGCTATTGCGTCGAAATGCGTCTGCAGGTGGGAAAGGGTTAAACACTCAGGGTGCAATACAATATCAAACAATCAACATCTCACGTTCCCTATCTAAACAGGGGAAGGGAGCCACAGTGTATGTACCCAAGTCAAATTTACATAATACAAGTTTAATTCTATTTAACTTTCATTTCATAAAAAAAGCTCTTAAAAACCAATATTGTTGATGGATGAGTTTTTAAACTTTTTATCTATTTTTTTTAACGTTAGAAAAAGGTTTCTTTAACCCTTTCCCTCATATAGACGCTTTCTGACACCTCTGCAGCAGACGGCTATTTGAAAACATAGTGACAAAAGAAGAAATTGCACAAAACGTGCAATTTCTCCTATTGACACAATGTTTTCCACTTTTAGTCATAGGTTATCCATTTAATTATAGAGATTTTCTATTTTTTTACAAAATATGTTCAAAGACGTCTGCTGCAGAATTGTCGTATGAGGGAAAGGGTTAAAAGATGTTGAGTGACATCACTTAAAAAAAAGCAACTTGGGGCAGGTCAGATCTTTAAATTATTACTCCTCTTCTTACAAGAGACAATAATTATAGAAGACAAAGATTTTCCGTATATTTCGAAGTTGTCTGCTGCATATATAAAGTTTTAAAGGTTTTTTTTTTACCCTTTCCCACATACAGTCGCTTCTGCAGTACTGCAGTAGACGACTTTTGAAAACGTTGTAGCAAAAGGAGAAATTGCTCATAATGAGCAATTCCTCCTTTTGCCACAATGTTTTCAACTTTATTAAACAATAATACTTTCATTTTGGTCTGCTGCAGATTTGTTTTATGTGGGAAAGGGGGTTAAATCCGTTCCCACATTCAGCAAATCTGCAGCGGACGACTTTAAAAACATAGAAAATCTCTATAAACAAAGGTATATTACTTAACAAAGTTGAAAACATTGTGGCAAATGGAGAAATTGCTTGTTTTGATCAATTTCTCCATTTGTCACAATGTTTTCAAAGGTTGTCATAAAGCCTCTGTATGAGGGGAAAAGGCGGTTAATTGGGAGGGGTATATATGAAGGAAATGATTGGAGCCTTCAAAGACTGGATGGTCAACCAAGCCTCAAGTCCAAAAACCCCAAATTTAACATGGCACAATAGATACCTCACATCTGTATGCAAAGTTAAATAGCCCCTTTTGTACCCTAACTGGTCCCCCGAGAGCAGCTTTACAATACCGTGACACTATAATTGAAGATGGGACCTTTTGTGAAAAATATGTTATGCAAATAGCCCTCACAAATTATACTCCAGTCCTTCTTTACCTGCTTCGTTGGCCATGCTCCCCTTTACAAGGGACTATGTTCTTTTTTTCATGGGACTAACGTTTTATCATTAATTTGATATTCTATCTCTTTAATGGGAATTCCAGGACTATGAATATAGAGAACTAAATCGACACCCGAATATTTGTCTGAAATTATTCAGTAACTTTAGACCCTATGCAACAGGAATTAAGTTATCCCTTTCCCATTTGCAGACACGTTTTGACGCATCTGCAGCAGACGACTTTTAGAAAACATAGTGGCAATCTGCAGCTGACAACTTTTGAAAACATAATGGCAAAATGAGAAACTGAACTTAATGATCAATTTCAACGTTTGCCACATTTTACAACTCTATTTAATTAATAATCATATGCTTTCATTCCTAGATTGGTTCTCCTATCTTTATAATGCCTAGATATTTTCAAAGTTGTCTACTGCAGATTTGATGTATGACAGGGGCGTGCCTACACATTTTTTCTCAAAATGCCCCAAAATACAGCTGCGTAATGTATCAACCTGATCAGCCTGCACTGTCCGCGCAGACTGATCCTGCCGACACATTCCGTCTTAGGGGGGGATAGATGTATAGAGTAGGGATTCCTGAAACAGAAAATCCACAGGAGGCAAAAAGTGTCTATCCGGGTTGGCCTGTGTGGCATGCTTAGGCTGATCCGGATCGATACTTTACGCAGAGTCCACAATGTTGATTTTCTCATGAGACGGCCCACACATTGTTTATTGCAAAGCTACGCCCCTGTATGTGGCAAAGGGTTAAACACATAAACATTAGCCTACCAACTAAATTCAAGTCCTGGTAGATCTGAAATGAACCTATCCCACATACAAAAAATGTGAAGCAGTCGACTTTCAAATCATCTCAACATAAATAGGGAATTTTCTATAACGGACAGTTTAATTATTGAATAGAATTGAAAAAATGTTGGCAATGAGGAGCAATTTCTCATTTTGCCATGATGATTTCAAAAGTCGTCTGCTGCATGGGCGTCAGAAAGCGGCTGTAAGCGGTAAAGAGTTAACAATAAATAATCTTACATTTTTTTATCCAAGAGCAGTTTGACATGCCAGATCTGGTAGAAGACCAGGGGTCGAATCCTGCAGACACATTCATCATACTGCAAGCTATGTTTTCTGTGATAATGCCTGCTAGATGATTCTTATCCAGGAATCAGACTGACATAATACTATTTCATAACCTTCACTCGAGCATGTTTTCCAGCCTGTCTCATCTATTAGTCGATTATTTGACGTAAGTCAATTATTTTACTTTAATCCTTTCCCACATACAACAAATTCGACCATGCAGACAACTTGGAAAAAAATCGGCAATAACATAAAACTATTTCATAACCTAATCTCTGGAGCATGTTTTTGAGTCTGTCTGTCTATAATAGGCCCATTAATTGACATAAGTACATTATTTTACTTTAACCCTTTCCCACAAAGTGACATCCAACAAATCTGCAGCAGACGACGATGAAAAATATAATGCCTAAAACATGGAACATCTTTATAAATGAAAATATAATAACTTGATGGAGTTGCATACATGGTGGCAAAAACAGAAATTGCTCATCATCAGCAATTCTCCATAATTGCCACAATGATTTCACCAGCCAGTCAGTTGTTATGCTTAAACCTTTCCCTCATATAGACGCTTTCTGACGCCTCTGCAGCAGACGGCTTTTTGAAAACATAGTAACAAAAGAAAAAATTGCACAAAACGTGCAATTTCTCCTTTTGCCACATTGTTTTCCACTTTTTGTCATAGGTTATCCATTCAATTATGGAGATTTTCTATGTTTTGACAAAATACGTTCAAAGTCGTCTGCTGCAGAATTGTCGTATGAGGGAAAGGGTTAAACCCCGTAACTCTGAGCGCCATTATATATTATGTTTTTATTATCCCAACCATTCTCCTGTGGCTGCTCCAGGATGCTTGAAGGCCTTGAAGACAAACAGAGGGTGATCCTAAATTGGCTGGACCTAGTCTTTGCTGGGTGAAACATGCAGAGGTAGATTTCCCTGTGACACGGCCAATATAAGAATCAAATTACATATTTCTAAAGCATAAATGGTATATGGGAGAACTTTTAAAGGCGTCAGAAATAAATGTCTGCTGATAACAGTCAATAGCTTTATCCCTTTCCCACATACAACAAATCTGTAGCAGACGACGTAAACATTTAAGCAAAAATATGGAAACAATTTATAATAAATGAAAGTATAATTATTGAATAGAGTTGAAAACATTGTGGCAGAGGTAGAAATGGCTCATTATGTGCATTTTTTTCTTTTGCCAATGTTCTTCACTACAGACGATTCAAAATACATATGTATATGGGAAAGGGTTATTGCCAAGAGTTCCCCTCACTGTCTGAGAGTTACATTCTGGAATCTGATATGAAATTTATGATCTTCGTTATATTTTATGAATTAAAGGTGTATCATGATGTTAACCCTCTCCCACCTATAAAAGGTTTTTAACTTTTGAAAACAATGTGTGTGTCAAAGAAAGAAATTGCTCGTGCTAATTAGCAATATCAGTCCTTTCGGCACTTCTCTCAACTCAATTATAATGAGCAATTTCTTCTTTTGCCACAATACCTTCAAAAGTAGTCTGCTGCAGATGTGTCAACATATGCATGGATCTACAAGTGGGAAAGGTTTAACGTTGTTCGTGACAAACATAAGCACAGAGAGTGTAATAAAGTGCGAGTTTTATCGTAGGTTCATCACTGATCCTTTATCGAGACCAATCGCCTGTCATTAGAGAGGAGAAAATTTAATCTCTGATATAACCCAGATGTTGCATAACACGTTTTTGAACATTTTACACTTCTCTATCATATAATCACGGACTTTTCTATTCATATGAAATTGATCCCTTATATAACGAAAAGAGCCGGTTTTATTTCTCGTATTTGTTTTTGGAAACTTAAATATTAACCCTTTCCCTCATACAACAAATTGATAGAAGATCGTCTAAGCAAAAATGTGAGAATTCTCTGTAAAGGACAGTATAACTTTTGAAAGAGTTGAAAACATTGTGACAAATGGAGAAATTGCTCATCATGAGCAATTTCTCCATTTGCCACAATCTTTTAAAAAGCCAGCCTGCTGCGGAGATGTCAGATAAAGTATGAATGTGGGAGCAGGTTATATTACAAGAGTGCATGCATGTTTTATTGATCATATTTGTTTTTTAATCAAAAAATAAAATATTCATTTCAGTAAAATTGAAGGATAGAAATGAATGTCTACCCAATGAAGAGAAATTTCTTCTAGCTTCATTTTTTCTTTAAATTTAGCAGCGCAATCTCGTCATGAAGGACTTATGCACACTTGCTGATGAAGTCAGTCATTTGGACAGATTATATGAGTAACATTTTCTTGTCCAGACTGCTTTGATAGAAGTGCAAATGATGGCCCCTGTCCAACTGAGCATGAAATGTAATGGTTTCCGCCCCCTGCCTTCTAGCTGTATTCATTTCAATTAGTGCAAGACGACACACACTCTCATTTCAACCAAAGTGCAGTAATTTGCAAGGCCACTCTGCTCCCTTATACCATTTTTTATGTCAGATTTGTATCAGAAATCTAGATGTTGGGCCGCCTGTTAAATATTGGTTCATATAAAATATTCTTCAAATCCTTCTTTGAGCAAATGTCCCTGGGAAAATGTAGAAGTTGGCACTTCTAAACAGTGTAGATCCAGATCAGCCTAGGCTTTATTGAAGAATAAGAAACAAATTATGGTGTAGGAGCCTTAATATGTATTGTTTAACTTACTATTTTATGCTTCTTGGTACGTCATAATACTTTTAAAAACAATCCAAATATTTTGAAAATCAACTTAATTGAATTAAGGACAACAAACCTACTAGAGAAATTATTTTCTGTAGACAACTAAAAGAGAGAGCATTCATGCCCCACCTTTTTATTACCCAGGTTTAATAAAATCATCATTATTGTGTCATAAAATCTGCCTTAATAGCCCATAATGATGGCCTTCTCAATTGGTGGCTATTTTATCATATATATAACCCATCAAAGTACAAGACTTTCCTGTGGATTTCAGGGAATATAATATATGCTACTTTAAACCCATTCCCACGTACAACATTGTCTGCAGCAGATGACTTCGAAAACAACTAGGCAAAAATTCTGGAGAACTTCTAAAGTTAAAGATATATTTATTGGAAAGAGTTGAAAACATAGTGGTAAAGGAGAAATTTCTTCTTTCGTCACAATAAATTCAACTCTATTCATAATATTATACAGTCATTAAGAGAGATTTCGCCAAGTTTTGTCTACATGTTTCCAAAGTTGTCTGCTGAAGATTTGTTGTCACAGACAACTTTTGAAAAAACTGTGGCAAAAAGAGAAATTGCTCATAATGAGCAATTTCTCCTTTTGCAACAATCTTTTCAACTCTATTCAATAATATTATACTGTCATTTAAAAAGATTTTGGAAAGGAAATTATGTCGTTTTGGACCTGCAGTACGTAGTTGAACTTGGAACACTTAAATGGTCTACCGTGCACTGAGAACATAGTAAATACGTGATAAGCGAGTTGTGGGATATAAATGGTTGTAGTAGGAATGCAATGGACATGGTTGCGTTTAATCAAAGCGCATTGTAATAAAATTAGTGGGAGCTTGTTAGACAAAGTCAGAACCTGGAAGGAGTCTGATCATACTGTAGTAACAACGTAGGATGAACACTGCATTCTTATTTTGTACTCCCCACGTTGGCTATGCTTTCATCAATTTTTGTTAAGGCCATATTGCTGTATTCAGGGACTTTGTCTGAATATTAAGGTATGAAATAATAAATGGTACTTATAAGTCTGCTATGGGATTTCGAATGATGAATATCAACACTTACCTGAAATAGAAGAAAAAAAAACATTTATTATCATAAGCGAAATATAATTATAAAGTGATAAGCTCGGATGATATTTAGAGTCATCAAGTTTTGGAGAACAAAAATGTAACATCTGCCTCAAATTGGACATAGGGCTGTACCATCATGAAAGGGTTCACATATAAATTTAAAGTATGTGAAAGGTCAATGAAATGGTTACTTTACCCTTTCCCACATACAGATGCTTTCTGTTGCCTAAGCAGCAGAGGACTTTTGAAAACAATGTGACAAAAGGAGAAATTGCTCATTATGAGAAATTTCTCCTTTTGCCACAGTATTCAACTCTAATCTAAGATTAACCTTTTAACCACTTACAACAATTCTTCAGTAGACTACTGTGATAACATATAGAAAGAAATATGGAAAATGTCTATAAATGAAAGTATAATTATTGAGTAAAGTTGAAAACATTGTGGCAAAGGAGAAATTGATCATTTTCAAAAGTCGACTCTGCTAGGGAGGCGTAAGAAAGCATCAGTATTTGGAAAATGTTAAATGGTTTCTTTAACATTTAAAAACCCTTTTCTTTTTCCCCCCTATTGGTGTTTAAATAGATCTTCTTCCAAAGTGTCATAAATCTAACAATTAGCTAGACCTACCAGTGTAACGGTCATATGATAAAAACCAAGAAACATGACAAAAACATTGTAAGTTTTGTTTTTTGGGGTTTTGTGGTATGTTAAACGTGATGGTTTTCCTGTGTTCTTACATCATTTTATTATCAGCTGCGTAATGACACTGATTAAATTCATAGATGGCATTTATTATGATGCAAAAAATGTGAATGGCGTACAAAACGTTTAGGTGATACGGTGATGCACACAATACCACAACTAAAGGTATTAAACACTGCTACACTTACAACATCTAGGCTCGTATTAGCCAACAGTAACACAATTTGCGATTGGCTGAACCATATGATTCAGCCAATCAGCAATCGCCTAACTTTGTGAACTTAGATTTAGAAAAGTATCATCACTCTATGTAAACATTCATCAGTCTTTAACATTTTACCACATAAAAAAAATCCGCAGAATATTAAATTGAATGTTTTTGAGGATAAAATGAGCAAACATCATATGGATGAAAGCTCAAATTAAGGATAGTGTAGAAAACTTAACAGCAAAAGGAGATATTGCTCATGATGAATAAATTGTCACTCATATAAATTATATATAACAGACATTAACCCTTTCCCTCATTTAGACGCTTTCTGACGCCTGTGCAGCAGACAGCTTTTTGAAAACATAGTGACAAAAGAAGAAATTGCACAAAACGTGCAATTTCTCCTTTTGCCACAATGTTTTCCACTTTAAGTCCTATGTTATCCATTTAATTATTGAGATTTTCCAGTTTTTGACAAAATATGTTCAAAGTCGTCTGCTGCAGAATTGCCGTATGAGGGAAAGGGGTGAAACAGTGAAAAACAGGCTCACTGGCAAGTCTTCACTCTACCCAGATGCAATAAGAACCCAAATTGCTAGTCCTGGCTCAAAAAAGTACTTCAGTATAACAAATTTTAGCAGCGGGAGGGCAGGAAAAAATCACATACATACTAAAGATTCTATTCAAACTAAAACATGCATGAAAGATTCGTTGGATAACCCTTTCTCCCATATAGACGCTTTCTGACACCTCTTCAGCAGGCGACTTTTGAAACATCATCAAAATATCAATTTCTCCTTTTGCCATAATGTTTTCAACTCTTTTCAATAATCAATTATATATAGAGATATTTCACATTTTCAACTAGATATTTTCAAAGTCATCCGCTGCAGATTTGCTGTATGTGGGAGAGGCGGATAAAGACAACAATGACATCCTTGTTACTGGATGTAGATACAACTGATTTATTAATAAAGTAACGATTTCCAAATGAGACAATTTCACCTTTGGATTAGCCAAAGGTAAAGCACTCAAGAAGCACAGAAGCGATTAATCTCTCAACAGTCTTGGAATATATTGATTTTAAAACGTACAAGGAAAATAATGACGATCGTCACTGGAGAACAAACTGTCATGTCTTTGCGACATGGGAAGATCGTGTGCAATTCCTAGCAGTCTGACGGGGATCCTCTCCTGGCACATTCTAGTTGTTTTACACCCCCCCCCCCCCCCCCCTTTCCAACCTGCAGACGCATTTTGATGAAATAGTCCCTTTGGCCACAATGTTTTCAACTTTATTTAACAATTAAATTTTTTGTCACTATGTTTTCAAAGTCGTCTGCTGCAAATATTTTGTAGGTGGGAAAGGGTTAAACCTTATGAAAGACTGTGAAATGGGTATTAACCAAAACCAAACAAACAAGTTCAGTCCCAGAACCTCAGTGCTTATTAAACCATCTTGGAAATAGCAACATCACATCTAGATTCCCAATTACTCATATTCTGCATAAATGCACCCTGCAAATAAAGACCACCTGTGAACAAAGACCTAATTGTTATCTTCCCATGAGTGGTCTTTATACACAGGTCCCATTGTAAGCAACTTAAAATTGCAAAAAGTCTTTTTTCAGGTGACATGACCTGTACAATACCTTACTTATGTTATGGGAGAAGATTGAGAAAATTGAAGTAACTATTTAATCAATCACATATCAATCAATTGGCTGTCACAGTTGCGTTTTATATTGCAATATTTTGGTAATCTGTTTTCAGCACTCACAACATAACCTCTTTTTCTCTTAACCCTTTCCCTCATACGACAATTCTGCAGCAGACGACTTTGAACGTATTTTGTCAAAACATAGAAAATCTCCATAATTGAACGGATAACCTATGACAAAAAGTGGAAAACATTGTGGCAAAAGGAGAAATTGCACGTTTTGTGCAATTTCTTCTTTTGTCACTATGTTTTCAAAAAGCGGTTTGCTGCAGAGGCGTCAGAAAGCGTCTATATGAGGGAAAGGGTTAATCTTACCAACATTGACAAGGACATTTATTTTTGTAGTGCTAGGCAATTTAGGGAACTGACATGTCAAACAATTTTAAACTATTTCACAATTTACATGGTGATTTTGTAACTGATGAATTTATATCAGGGACGTATCCCCTGTCCCTGATTATATACAATAATGTATTAATGATGAAAGTGTAATGTTTTTTAATCCTTCACAACCGCCTAGATACCTCGCAGGGTCTTACCAAAGACTTTAAAAATGGTAGTACTATAATGGCTACCCTCCTTGACGCTCAGGGTTGCAGGTAAGCAATGCCAATAACTGGCTGGTGTCAGGATAAATGAACAAGTAGTACCGGTAATATACCGGAAATTTTATGATAATATTAACTGAAAAATTGTTGAATTAAGCGATGTAAAACCACCAAACAACAACATACACAACTAGAACTATCACTGAAGATGATAAATACCCCCTAAACAGCACCTTGACCTACACCATAACTTAATTAGTAAAAGGGCCATAACTCTGTAAAATATCATGCAATTGTAACCCCTTTAAAATATGCACATCTCCTCTTGGTATAGAAGCTTCATGTAAAATTTTATTGAATTCCAGCCAGTGGTTTGTAAGAAATAGGCCGGACAAAATACCCCCTAAAAAGCACCTTGACCTACACCATAACTTAATTAGTAAAAGGGCCATAACTCTGTAAAATATCATGCAATTGTAACCCCTTTAGGATATACACATCTCCTCGTGGTATAGAAGCTTCATGTAAACATTTATTGAATTCCACCCAGTGGTTTGTAAGAAATAGGCCGGACAAAATATGGCTTCCGACAGACCGACAGACCGACAGACTGCCCGACACAGTGACTCCTATATACCCCCTCTTCTTCGAAGGGGGTATAATAAATAACTATACAGTAGGACATTTACAAGTTCACTATTTGCAAGTGTGTCAGCGGTACATATACTCTTGCTTCAAATTTAATACCTAAAACATATGAAAGAAAGGGTTCTATTAGGCAGCGGCCATTCTGATAGACATTGGAGACAGAAAGTAAATAATCTATCAGCCATAATTCTTGAGAGAAAAACATATAGACTTTGATGGCTGAGAATATCTCCTATTGTACAATTGTGTGATTTCTATCTACGGAATTATATATACAGTATTGATTGGAGCTTAATTTCATGATTGTTCTTTCATACATAGAGATTTTCCATATTTATACCTGGATGTTTTCAATGTCGTCCGCTGATGATTATGTATTTGCAATGAGGCTATAACCCTTTCCCTCATATAGATGCTTTCTGATGCCTCTGCAGCAGACGGCTTTTTGAAAACATAGTGACAAAAGAAGAAATTTCAAAACGAGCAATTTCACCTTTTGCCACAAGGTTTTCCACGTTAGCCATTCAATTATAGAGATTCAAACAGCAAGCTTTTGGTAACTTGTTCTGATTGCAAGACCAGCACATCATCGATGTCATGTATTGTTTGTTTCTGAGGGAAGATTTACCAGACAATGATTTCAAAGAGAGACTTCAAGTTCAACAATAACGCAGAACAATGAGACCTTTGGTATTAGAGGCTGACTCTTTCTGATCGAAGCCTCAAAAAGATATCTGCATGTGGAAAAGAACTGCAGCAGATGGCTTTGGAAACCGCTTGGTAAATTGGACATTTATTATCAGATAGCGTTGAAAAACATAGTGGAAAGAGGAGAAACTGCTCATAATGAGCAATTTTCCCTTTTACAACAATATTTTCAAAAGTCGTCTGCTGCAGATGCGTCAAAAGTGTGAAAAGGGTTAAAAAGTTCACATTCAAACAGATCAAAATGGCTGTCCAACAGGAGCAAAGTGTTGAGAGTACTTCACTACTTTGTCACCTATCCTGTTTCCTCCATTACTAGATTTGTGTTATTACAAATGTAATGGCTTTCTGACAATCGCAGTCTGGTTTATTCATCAGTCTTGGATGGATTCTAAGTCCCAAAGTACTTCCCATTTAATTACATACTATGCTTAGTAATTTGTTTACCCTTCTCAAATCCGAAATACAGTTTGTTTATTACTTTGTTATATGTAATCCTATAAAAAAAAAGAATCCCTATAAAAAATCTCAAATTATAGTAAAACCTTTGCTGTGCGCCTCAAAGTGTTTCATTGACTATTGAATACATTATTGTCAGTATTTAATTTTATCTTGGCAAAATGAACTATGATCACTAAATTGATCCCTCCTGGGTTTCTAAGAATTATTATTGATAACAAGAGAAAAGTGCTTTTAACCATGCAAGTACACCCAAACCATCCAGTTTATTATCCCTCTCTCAGATACCAGACACTGAGCATAATCTGAAGCAAGTTGTCCATGGACAAAGAATTGTCTATTTTAGGCCCTGTATATTTATTTAACCCATTACTTCCCACCTGCAGATGACTTTTGAAAACATTTTGGCAAAGGAAAAATTGCTCATACCACCCAGGCGAAATGAACACCATGGTTGACCATGGATACTATGGATGGTATTTTACTGTTGATCATGAACTACCATGAACAGCCATGTTTTTCCATGGTTTTACGAGTCAATTACCATGGTTGACCATGGTCAACCATTGACACAAATATTAACCATAGCCATAAATATTAACCATGGTCAACCATGGTTATAAATTCTAGCCATGTCATCTAATCAGGCAAATGGTTAAGTTGTTCACCCTTTCCCACACAAAGACACTTTCTGACGACTATTAAAAACAGTGAAAAGAAGAAATTATGAGCTATTTTTTCCTTTAGCCGCACTGTTTTCAACATTATTCAGTGATTACACTTTCATCTATGGAGAAATTCAATATAATTGCCTTGGATGTTTTCAAAGTTGTCCGCCACAGATTTGCTGCATGTGGGATAAGGGTCCAACGAATGTGTACATTGAAATTGATTCAAAGCCAGACAAATATTTTTGCTACAGAGCATGAATGTTTAACCCTTTCCCTCATATAGACGCTTTCTGACACCTCTGCAGCAGACAGATTCTTTGAACACATAGTGACAAAAGAAGAAATTGCTCAAAACGAGTAATTTCTCCTTTTGCCACAATGTTTTCCACTTTTAGTTCATCGGTCATCCATTCAATCATAGAGATTTTCTATTTTTTGACAAAATATGTACAAAGTGATATGTTGCAGAATGAGGGAAAAGGTTAACATAACTTGTAACTAGTCAAAAGTTGTTTTCTTTGTAAACAGGGCTTCCTGAAAACCTAGTGGCCTTCTGCGCCCAATCCAGTTGTTGAATTATCAAGATTTGACAAGTAACATGGCTGTTACACTAGGTCTCTCACTTCAGGACAGGTGGGGCTTTAATATATTGGGAGGGAAGGTAAGGAGCTTGAAATTATTGGAACAACCCAAACGTTTCTGATTTTGATGACTTTTGAAGTCTGTTCTGCAGCAGACGACTTTTGATAACAATGTTGTTAAAGAAGAAACTGCTCAAGATGATCAATTTCTTCTTTTTCCAAAATGAGTTTATAACTTCGGTATCAAAATATAACTGTCTATTTTCCAACTATATCTCCAGATATTCCATCCCCCCACCCGCGGGGTTCCAAAACAAATATTTGAACAGTGTAGATCTTGACTAACACTGTTCAAAAAGGCCAAAGAACAGCTCATATTTAAGGTAAATATAGTTAAAATTGTCATTTCTATTCAAATTCAGCCCTTTTTAACCCACAATCAACAATCTGCAGCAGACAATTTCGAAAACATATGGACACAATAATGGTTAACCACTATTAATGACTGTTAACCCTTTCCCACATACAACAAATCTGCAGCAGACGACTTTGAAAAGATTATGACAAAAAACTGAAAATTAACCATAAAAGATAGTTGAAGTTGAAGACATTGTGGCCAAAGGAGAAATTGCTCATACAAAAGGCGTCTGCTGCTATTGCGTATACATGTGTCTGCAGGTGGGAAAGGGTTAAATCATTGATAAAGTAGAAAACATACTGTAGCAAATGGAGGAATTGCTCTTCAAGAGCAATGAGTAATTTCTCTTTTTGCTGCAATATTTCCAAAACTTGTCTGCTGCAGAGACATAAGAAAGCACTTGTATGTTGAAGAGGGTGAAAAATAAAACTGTGCTAAGGGTTAAACACTGATTAGGGAAGATTGCACCTTGAGTAATTTAGACTTGTTACATTGCATTTTAATTGAAAATGCCCTGGTATTTCATTACCCAAACACATGTTCTGCTGGTTGTGGAGATATCAGTCCTACCATTCACTACTTAACTGTTTCCCACATACAAACGCTTCTGCAGCAGACGGCTTTTTAAAAACGTTGTTGCAAAGGCGAAGTTGCTCATGATGAGCAACTTCACCATTTGCTACAATGTTTTCAACTCTATTAAATAATTAAACTGTCATTAATGGAGATTTTTCACATTTTTGGCAAGATGTTTTCAAAGCCGTCTGCTGCAGATTTGTTGTATGTGGGAAAGGGTTAACCTTCCTAAATCACCCATAAACCTGCAAACAGTCCTGACTTATTACAAACTTGATGGGTCTTAAATAGGCATTTAAACATCATAATGGCTTTTGGGGAGATTTACTTTTTTGTTAGACAATTTTATCAATGAGCACTCCATACAAGTAATTTTAAACTAAAAGATCTTTATTTCAAATGGAAACCAATAACTAATTCAAATTATTTCATTGAGATTTATCGGCTGAATGACTGCAACAAAGATTGTAATATGTAATTAACCTCATTTTACATACAACAAATCATTAGCAGACAACTTTGAAAACATGTAGGCAAAAATATTGAAGATCTCTAAAAATGAAAGTTTTGTTATAGACCAGAGTTGAAAACAGTTAGGTAAAAAGGAAAAATTGCTCATTTAGGGACAATTTCTTCATTTGTCACACTGTTTTCAAATGTCATCTGCAACAGAAACATCAAAACGTATCTATATGTGGGAAAGGATTGATCCCAAAATTGTAAATGATTAAAATTTCATGGCAACCTTTAACCCTTTCCATCATACAGATGCCGTCTGACACCAGCAGCCGACTTTTGAAACATTGTGGAGAAAGGAATGAATGAATGTATATTGTTTTATGGCGCATCGACAGCTAAGGTCATTTAGCGCGCAATTAAATTTAATTATTCATGATCCCTGGGTAAACAAACCAGTACTAGGCTAGAAAATGTGCCTTGCCCAAGGGCACTCCACCATGACCGTAGTGCCGCGACTGGGGATCGAACTCGGGACACCCGGTTTCGAAATCCCCGACGCTAACCACTCGACCACAGCCATTTTCCCCATTTGCCATATATTTGCCATGTCTTCAAAGTCGGCTGCTTAACCCATTCCCTCATAGGACAATTCTGCAGCAGACGAAATATTTTGTCAAAAAATAAAAAATCTCAATAATTGAATGGATAACTTTAAAGTGGAAAACATAGTGGCAAAAGTAGAAAATTGCTTGTTTTGAGCAGTTTCTTCTTTTGTCACTATGTTTTCAAAAAGGCGTCTGCTGCAGAGGCATCAGAAGGCATTTGTGAAAGGGTTAATGGTTACACAGCTAACAGTTTCAATCTTGATAGTTTCATTCATTTTGCAAATATACTTATAAGATTAAATGATTGTATGTAACTTTATTTTCATTATCAATTAACTTTCTTCAAAGGTTAGAGGAAATAGCCTAAAGATTACAGTTAACCCTTTCCCTTATATAGACACTTTTTGATGCCTCTGTAGCAGACGGCTTTTTGAAAATATATTGACAAAAGAAGAAATTGCTTAAAACGAGATAAAACTCCTTTTGCCGCAAAATGTTTTCCACTTTTAGTCATAGTCGTCTGCTGTAGAATTGTCAAATGAGGGAAACGGTTAACGTTACTGTATGACGTGAGTGGGGGATGTAGAGAAAGACCTATAGGTCAGCGACATTCTTGCACATATTAAATCAAGTAAAATATGCAGTTTTTTGGCAGATATGCAAAAACAAACCATCAAGAAGAGATACCAGTACCTGAATAAGATAGTGTTCTCACACTTCTCCGTGTCTCTTTCTTTTGTAAATATGTACTTTAACCCTTTCCCTCATATAGACGCTTTCCGACGCCTCTGCAGCGGACATCTTTTTTGAAAACATTCTGGCAAAAGGAAAAATTGCCTATGTTGAAACTTTTCTCCTTTTCCCACAATGTTTTTAACTTAATTCAATAATTGTTCTTTAGGCTGCATATTTGTTGTATGCTGGAAGGGGTTAAACCATGCTGGTTTATCAACCAATGGTGATAAACATTTGTATTAATGTTTCAATCATGCATATATTGCAGAAAAAGGACAAATGCTCACATTATCAGCAATGATGAGCAATTTCTTCTATTGCCAGTGTTTTTAAAAGTCTTCTGCTGCAGATTTGTTTTATGTGGGAAAGGGTTAAGAAACCACTGCATCAGAAGCAAAGGCAACCCAGATAGAGGAATATGCTCTACCACTACACCACCGAGGAGGTCGAAAAAATTCTTCTTTTGCCACAATGTTTTCAAAAGTTGTCAGCTGCAGTTTCTCTCAGATCTGCTGCAAGTGGAGAAAGGTTAACCTTTTCCCGCATACAACAATTCTGCAGCAGACGACTGAAAATATCTAGAAAAAAATATGGAAAACTTCTGAAAATGTAGGTACAATAAATGAGTAGAGTTGAAAACATGGTGACAAAAAGATAAAATTGCTCGTTTTGAGCAATTTATTCTTTTGTCGCCACGTTTTCAAAAAGCTGTCTGCTGCAGAGGCATCAGAAAGGGTCTATATGAGGGAAAGGGTTAAATGAAGTCATCTAGTTGAAAGTTCCTGAGATTATGAAAGGTAGGAGAAATTTATGATCCCAATTACTCCACTATATAATCCCGAACAAATAGGAAAATGCCAAGAAAATCTACTGCAACAGCAGAAATATATCATTTCATATTAATGGAAGGTAGCTTGTAACGTAACTACTTCAAACTTCAAAAGCTGCATGGCAATTTACTGCATTTCTGTCCAACTCCCTTCCATTACGAGCCACTGTTCAAATCAGAGCTATTGATTTAAATGGTGTATTTCAAGTTCTAAAATCCTTATTATACTGAGAAGATTTTTTTGAGTACCCACAATATAATGCTTACTTGTTTAACCTTTTACCTCATACAGATGCATGATGACGCCTCTGCCACAGATAACTTTTGAAAAACATTGTAACAAAAGAAGAAATTGCTCAAAACAAGCATTTTCTCCTTTTGCCACAATGTTTTCAATTTAAAAAAATAAATAAAAATCTTCATATTTTCAAAAATCATCTGAAACAGAGATGCTTCAAAATGTGTCTGCAAGTTGGAAAAGGGTTAACCATAATCAACTAATGTTTGAAACACTGTTCACACAGCACATTAAATTTCAAATGATGAAATCAATGGAGATCTATGGAAACACTAAAACATTTGTCTGCTCAATATTTTCAGAAATTAAGAAATGAAGGGACAACCAAGACAATGCCACAAGCATAACCAATTAGACTTGCAACTGCAGCTAAATCTGTGAACCAAAAAATTCTTCCATGCAATCATTAAAACCCGCCATGCAGGTTTTCATTTCAATTTAACAGGCATTACCATTTCATCTAGCAAACAATTATTTCAATTCCCTTTCAATATCTGCTGCAATTGCTTTCCTTGCTATTTTTTCAGAGCATCATTAGTGAGAAAGATTTAACCCTTTCCAACATGCAAAACAATTTCCAGCAGACAAATTAGAAAAGATCTAAAGCTACAAAGCCGGACCTAGCACGGAGCACCCCTGATTAACGCAAAACACCCCGGATCAAGAGATATCTTGATCCGGGTGATCTTGGGTGAAATTGAGTTGCAAAACATCGTCCCCCCGGACCAGCCTGGACCCAACACAGCACCACAACGGATAACACGGAGCCAACATGGACCTGACTCCAGTACCACCAAGGGACATCCTGGACCAAACACGGTGTCAACACAGATGACACCGGACCATCCCTGATCAGCTATGGAATGTCCTAGACCCAACACGACATGCCGGATCAGCCAGGTGCCACTACGGACATTCCCAGAGCCAACACGGTCGTTACAGGGACCGTCCCAGACCACCCCAGATTGAAAAATCCTCCCTGACAGTCCCGGATGACCACGGCAATTTTAAACAGTTTAAAACTGCCAGGGTGGTGTCCCGGACCATGACGGACCATCCAGGACTGTCCTGGTTAAGCCCAGACCTAACACGGATCTTACCCTGGACCGGCCAAATTTCAGTCCGGGAGGTCGTTGCGACTTCATCTTAAGCAAAACTATGGAAAATATCTATAAATTAACTGCATCTAGCTATTTGTGGACTTATTAGTGACACTCCACTTTGACATCATTTGAAGTTATAATAGCATAAAACTGATTAGACTACCTACACTTCCAGTTCTTTTGAGTACTCACAACATAGGTTTTGAATGTCAAAAAAGGATTTCTAAAAATGAAAAATGCACCTTATCTAGAGTTGGAAACAATGTGGCAAAAAGCGAAATTGTTCAAAATGCGTCTGATAATGCTGCAGATGCATAAAAATGCACGCGAGTGAGTAGCTAAGGGTTAATTACATTAACAAGTGGTCCTAAAATAGTTCTAAATCCTGCCAGGTATCACAGCCTAATTTAAACAGGTGCACTACCTTCATTTCTTGGAATCAAGATGGTATCTAATACCTCTGATATTGAGAATTAAAAACAGGACTTTGATGTTTGCATTAGGCAATTGAGTAAGAAAAGTAAAATGATATTTTTATCAATTTTCTCTGCTTAAATGATTTTTAATCTGAGACTTTATGCTTCAAGCAGAACAGCCACAATTCAGAATTACAAACTTTGATGGTTTTGCACAGAAAGATTGTAGCTACATCTTGTAACAAGATATAATCATAATGGATTCGCATGAATTTTAGCCTTCCATTTCCAAAGCATAACACTTATGGTTACAACTATTCACAATAAATATGAGAGCTTACCTGATAACAAGTTGAACAGTTTGGTTTGTTAGAATGTGGTTTTAATCAACTTCCAACAGTATTTCAGTCATGCAAGTTACATCTCTCCCACTTGCAGACACATGTTGATGCAACTGCAGCACATAATATTTGAAAACATTGTGATAAAAGGATAAATTGCTGAAAACGTCTACAGCAGACAACTTTATAAACGTATATGAACAATTTCTCCTTCTGCCGCAATGTTTTCAAAAGTTGTCAGCTGCTAATGCTTCAAAAAGCACCATCAAGTGGAAAAGGGAGTGTTGAATTTTCAACAGTTGTTATTAAATAGCATCTCATTATCAGCACTCAGTTCATGGACATTACATACAATTATCCTTTCCTATCCAGTATGAACTGGCTCTTTGATATCTGTGGGCAGGGATAACCACAGAGACCC
Source organism: Serripes groenlandicus (assembly GCA_031761405.1). Lineage (NCBI taxonomy): Eukaryota > Metazoa > Mollusca > Bivalvia > Cardiida > Cardiidae > Serripes > Serripes groenlandicus. The sequence goes on from JASEVX010000001.1 coordinate 18,968,832, forward strand.
TAATTAAGATTTACCCTTTCCCACATACAGGGCACATTTTGCTTTGAAAACATCTGGTACATTGAAGATGTACATTTGATATTAACCCTTTACAGCATACACTAAATCTGCAGCAGACGACTTCAAAAACTTCTTAGCAAAAATATGGAAACAATCCAACAATCAAAGTATAATTGCAGAAAACAGTTGAAAACATTATGGCAAAACAAGAATTTGCTCATGATTTTTCTTCTACTACATAAATGCATAAAAATGTGTCTGTATATGAGAGAAGGGTTTAAAACTGCTGAAAATCATGTTGACAAAAGAATAAATTGCTTGTGTTTCAAGCAAGTTCTCCTTTTTTCACAACAATGTTTTCAAATTTAGTCATCTGCTACAAATGAGTCAGATCGTTTTCCATCCAGGAAAGGTTAAAGAATGATACATATGCAGGTACAGAGTAAAAGAATCTTGATGGCAAAGCTTCCATTAATCCACTTAAAACCCCGCATAAAAACTGCACTGAGCAGACGGGAAATGTCTCATAAGCACACACCTATAATCCAATTAGACAACTTACTAATTTCTAAGGTCATTTTTTTTTTCTATAAGTGTATAAACAACAAGAAAAAGAATAATTTCTTTAGAGAATCTCCAGTTTAAGCCCTTAGAGATGTCTGCCTTTGATCACATCTTAGGTAAACAAGAGCATCCCAAGGAACGCATATTGAGGGCTGCATGGCGTGAAACGGTTGTAAGTAAAAAAAAAAATTTTTTTTACCAAGAAAAATCACCTCGCCATAAAGTCTTTATAAGCGTTAGATCCTTTTTCTTGGTAAACAAAGGAAATTTTGGTGCCATTGCTCGTTCTGAACAATGGCACCTAAATTTGCATTGTTTACAAAGTGGTCAAAGTTGCCCCTAAACCAGTTTTCAAAATAGGGTTTTAGTTACAACCGTTTTACGCCAAGCCCCGATTTATGTCTCCTGCAGAGTTGGATAATAAGTGAGAAAATAGTCGGCTATAGAATGTGATAAAGGGGGGTAACTCTAGAATATGCATGCCAGAATAATGTTCCTTGTATTGTTCCATTCTTCTGATCACTAAGTATTGATGTTGCATTAGCTTGCAGTGAATCAGGCCAACAACAACAACAAAGCTTAGTGACCAATCAGAGCTGTAAATAAGAGGCGTTTGGCATGTTCTAAAATCTTTATTTGATCCTCTAAACCAATGTTGTGGGTACTCAAAAGAATCGTCCCAACGAGACGATTCCTTTAAGTAACTACATCATAGGCTTTTGTTGTATGGGGAACAGAGCTGTATATCCCTCCTTGTATTGCCCTCTGACCAAATAATGACAGGGAGACGGACGGACATTGTTTTGCAAAAATGTTTTCAGTTTTCTCCAATAATTATGCTTCCATTCATTTCATGATTTCGTCTGCAGCAGAATGGTTGTACATGGGAAAGGGTTAACATCAATTTCCACAGTATGTATGTGTTATATCAGCATCATGATATCAGTCTGGCATGAACTGCTTTGTACTTGGGACATTAGAGGCCAGCCTAGCGAGTGAAATTGCCCGGAACTTCAGGAGTGTGTTAAGACTAGAAAGTTTGCACCCATTTTCCCTATAGTGTTATTTAAAGCTGTCAAGTCAAAACACCACATGTCAGCTCTGGTACCCCCACAATTCCTTGAATCCTTATTCCTTCATACTACACGCTTATATTTCATTTAAAACTAATGCACATTGATATTATGCAGTTAATATAGCTATTAAAGCAAGACAAACGGCAACCTATTATCTCAAAAGGTTAAAGGCAATTAAAGTTAATGACTGTTTCATCTTTACTTCCAGAAAGTGCATTTTCACGTGTCAACTGATACATATTAATGGTTCCAAGCTTTCAGTCTAGTAACTATTATAACAAGATGTACTTGACAATTAAAGTTTTACTATATTATCATGTTAATATTGGGCATAACACAAATTGACAAATATTATACAATAAGAAAAGCATAAAAGTATGCCATTTCCAGTATATGGGCATGAAAATAAATTGAACAATTGTTGAAACTGTCATAAAATACCATGCAGACAAAGGCCAATCAGCAATCTGAAGCTTTTCTATTCAAAACAGTTTTTTTCCCACTAAGAATATGAAGCCTACACAATTTAATTTGAGACCCAATGAGCATAACAGTCCTAAGTGGCTGTCAGGTAAAAAGGCATTAACATGCCATCATTAAGCCAACAATGGACCACCAGCCTACGCCATAATGACCACCATACTTATCTGGGTTGTAAACATGGAAAAAATGCTCGCATTAAGCAGGTGCCCCTGTCAGGGTTGCATGAAAAATATGTAAGATAAGAAGCCCTGCCGGTGACCCTCAACATACTGACTGTTACTCCATAAAAACACATTCAACTTATGAATTGCTTCATGTAAAACCTTGTTGTTGGTATATTCATAAGAAATGCCTTATATTACTGAGAGACCATAATTGACCCAAGCCTAAATTCAAGCAAAGGAAGCAGAACCGTATCTCTGGGAAGATAGGTTACAATTTAGATGCCAATTAATTGTAATTGACCCCTTTCAACCATGGCACCTAATACCTTTTTAAGGAGCTTCTGCCACTAGTTGAGTGTAAGAATCACTAGGAATTCAATAACTTCATATTAGCAGAGATAAATGCATTAATATTTCAATGAAAGTAAAAGTATTCAAAACGGAGTTGAAAACATTGTGGCAAAAAAAGGAAGGTATTTGCTGCATAATTATGATGTGTCTGCAAGTGGGAGATGTTTAAAAGGTAGGTATGTCAAGATCAAATGGCCTATTAATCAAGGTTAAAGCTATTTAATGAGGTAGTTAATTACCAAATACTTGAGCTGTGACTTGTATTATGAATCTTACTAAAATATGAACCAAAAAGAACCCAATATTTCAGAAGTAATTTTGACATTAAGTGCTTGCAGTTTGTACAATTCTGTAGTAATTATCATGTAGAATTTTGGCACCAAGTGCTTGCAGTTTGTACAATTCTGTAGTAATTATCAAATAGAACCAAGTGCTCGCAGTTTGTACAATTCTGTAGTAGTTTTCATGTAGATATTTGACACCAAGAACTTGCAGTTTGTACAATTCTGTAGTAGTTTTCATGTAGAATTTTGGCACCAAGTGCATGCAGTTTGTACAATTCTGTAGTAGTTTTCATGTAGAATTTTGGCACCAAGTGCATGCAGTTTGTACAATATTCTGTAGTAGTTTTCATGTAGAATTTTGGCACCAAGTGCATGCAGTTTGTACAATTATAAAGCAATACACAATGTAAGTGTAGAATTTGTCACCATGTACTTTCAGTTTGTACAATTCTGTAGTAGTTTTCATATAGATTTTTGACACCAAGAACTTACAGTTTGTACAATTCAGTAAAAGTTATCATGTAGAATTTTGGCACCAAGTGCTTGTGTGTAATTCTGTAGTAGTGTTCATGAAGAATGTTGACACCAAGTACTTGCAGGTTGTACACTTCTGTAGCATTATACATGTAGAACTTAAATGCTAGCAACTGCTTAAAATTGTACACATCTGTATTAACTTACATTTAGAGTTAATAATTTTGTTGTTGGATTTAGAAACTATCTTGAGTGTATCAATCCTGCATGAGTCTTATGTAAACACAATCTAGTAACTATGGGATCAGACTGGTAGCCTACAGCTAAATCATTCCGAGACTGCATAGACTCCCTTTACGCTTTTTTGTTTGTATACCATTCTATTTAAGAACATTTTTGAATGAGACATTTTAATGACCTATCAAAGGTTAAACAAAAGTACAAAAACATGTTTATTTACAGGTACATGAAACAGAGCTCTAGATAAGAGGCATAATACTCCATGTCCTTAACCCTTTCCCTCATATAGACGCTTTCTGACGCCTCTGCAGCAGATGACTTTTTGAAAACATAGTAACAAAAGAAGAAATTGCACAAAACGTGCAATTTCTCCTTTTGTCACAATGTTTTCCACTTTTAGTCATAGGTTATCCATTCAATTATAATTTTCAATTATTTGACAAAATATGTTCAAAGTCGTCTGCTGCAGATAATTGTTGTATGAGGATAGATACTTTATTTTCAACTTGTACAAAATAAGTACATCATTGTTACAAATACAAATACAAATTCAATTTCTTATACAAATACAAATACAAATTCAATTTAAATTTCATATCGTGACATATTTACTACAATAGGATTTGTATTGTTGTATGAGGGAAAGGGTTAAATCCAAATTTGACCTTCAAACCATATGTAATGGGTATTCCAAAAAGTTATCTCATTCTTTTGAGTAGTAACACAGTACAGGAATTTATTGGGTAATAAGACAGATAGATAAATTTTACTCCTCCTTATACAAGCCTCTGAAGAAAGAAATACTACAAAGGCATCTGGCATAGAAAGACTCTTGAAGGATCATAACGTCAATGATGCCATGTACAACCAAGGAGTTACTGCTGACAACAAGAACCATAGGACCACAAAGTATGTACAAGGCTCTTGGATACTTAACCCTTTCCCTCATATAGACACTCTCTGCAGCAGACAGCTTTTAGAAAACATAGTGACAAAAGAAGAAATTGCTCAAAACAAGCAATTTCTCCTTTTGCCACAATGTTTTCCACTTTTGGTCATAGGTTATCCATTCAATTATAGAGATTTTCTATTTTTTGACAAAATATGTTCAAAGTCGTCTGCTGCAGAATTGTCGTATGAGGGAAAGACTTAATGAGACAGCAATAAAGGAGCCTGATGCTTCACCCTTTCACACATGCGAACCTTCACTATTACGACACATTTGCAGTAGACAGCTTTTGAAATTGTTTTGGCACAAACAAAAATTGCTCATTATGAGCAATTTCTCTTTTTGTCACAATATTTCTCACTGTATTCACTAATTAAACTTTCTTTATAAGAGATTTATTTTCCATGTTTTTGCAGAGACTTTTTCATAGTCATCTGCTGCAATGTCAAATTATAATAAGCTAATCCTTATTCAGTATTATCTGAATCACACATGGGAAGAAACTATACATAAAGCCAAAGAAGCACTGATGCTTAGGTTTATGTTTCAATAATAGCAAAGACTGCAGAGAGACTATAGAAACATGCAGGCTTATCTGGTTTTAAGTTATTTGGAGTTTTACGCCATATGCAATATTATTTCATTTAAATCACAGTGACAGGACACTTATTCATGATCCATTGGTAAACAAAGCAGTACTACAATAGGTAATCTGCCTTGTCCAAGGGCACTCCACCATGAACCCATGAAGCCCTGTTTCAAATCCTCCACACCAAACACTCGGCCACATTGTAATCCTAAGATTCTCTTTCCTGGTGTCGTGCACCTTTAGGGCCCCTTTATTTCAGTACCTCAGGTTCTCAAAGGTATATGATAGACATTCAGGAATATTTGCTGATCGTAAACACAACATTTTGACAGTGCTGGATACTCTTCATGTTTTTGAGCTAATAAACCCTTGGTCAAACATACTGAATAGCCGACCTTGGTGTCTTGCAATGCAGACGCATTTTCAGGCATCTACAGCAGAAGACTTTTGAAAACATTGTGGCATGATAAGAAATTGCTCATCATGAATAATCATAATTTCATTTGTAGAAATTTTACTTAGCATTGCATAAACGCTTTCAAAGTAGTCTGTTGCAGATTTGTTGCAAGCGGCAAAGGGTTAAATGAATTCATTCATGTACCATTGGTAATATTATACAAAAGTTGACAAATGCCAATAAAACAATGCATCATAGGATGAACTAGTATGTTTACAGTTTGATCTTAATCTCCACTGATTCTATAAGAACATATCCTTTACAATAATCTGAAGGTAAAGTGTAGCTAATTATCAAAGGATGGGTGAACTTTGTGCATCCATGAGAGCATGGTGGGATACCACATTGCAATGTATCTACAGGGCATTACTTGGTTTATAAATATAATCCTTGCTGGTAATTAGATAATGGTTCCTATTCATTGGGGTTAATTAAGGTTACTTTGCGTTGATTAATTGGTAAGGTGTACAGTTCCACTTCCTGATCAGGGAAAACTGTGGGGATATGTAAACAGATGTATACATTTAATTGGCTGAAAACAAAACTTTAATCCGCAACATCACATCTCAATGCAATGGTATCCAACTTTACAAAAGAGCTAAGTCAATTAATTAACCCAAATTCCCTGGCATACAGCAAATATGCAGCAGACGACTTTGAAAACATTCATGCAAAAACATAGAAAAACTCTATATGTATTTGAATGTATTTAATTACTGAAAAAAGTTGAAAACATGGTAACAAAAGGTGAAATTACTCGTTTTGAGCAATTTCTCGTTCTGTTACAATGTTTTCAATAGTCGTCTGCTGCTGATACTTCAGAATGCGTCTACAAGTAGGAATGGGTTAAATTAAGGGTCTTGTTTCCTGTGTGAACAGTGAAGTCTCAGACGGGACTGTGCAAACTTTACAGTCTCACCAGATCCTTCACAGCTTGCTAAGGATGCATCAAAGTGAGTCTGCACGTGGGCAAAAGGTTCAGTCATTTACTGAATGCACTCATTAGAATTATGTAGCGTCTTCTTGGTACATTAGAAACTTCTTGAATGAAGTCAATTTTGTTTGCCTTATCTAAGGTCTCCTCTGCTCAATTATATCAGTCTGCTATTTTTCATAACAAGCATACCAGGAAAATATTTAACCTTTTTCCTTGGTATGAAATTCTTTGGCATGGATTGCTTTGAATATAACTGAGACAAATTGTGTAACATTTCAAAAAATTGAAGTATTATTTAGAAAATGAGTTCAAAAAACATTGTCGAAAAAGAAGAAATTGTACATATTGACCAGTTACTCGCTTTGGCACAATGTTTCAAAAATCGTCTGGCATAATTGAATGAATTGTAGCCTGAATGAGGGAAAGGGTTTACTGCAGTGCAGAACTGGGGTCAAATGTTGTACGTTAACAAGATGGAATGTTAGAAAAGCCTAAGTACTGTCTCATTACAAGAAATATTCAAGTTAAACCCTTTACCCTCCCACCTACAGATGACATTCGAGGCCTCGGCAGCAGACCACTTTTGAAAACATGTTGATGGAGAAGGAGAACTTGCTAAATGAGCAATTTCTCCTTTTCCCACAATACATGTATTTTCATCTTGATATTGAAGCTTTACTTCTGAGTTTCTTGTTTAAATAGTCTAAGAGGCTCATATCAGGTAAATAGTCAACTATTTCCCACATGCAACAACTCTGCAGCAGATGACTTTGAAAACTTACACAAACAAATTTGGAAACTCCCTTTAACCCTTTCCCACCCGCAGACGCATTTTAACGCAATAGCAGCAGACGACTTTTGAAAACATTGTGGCCAAAGGTGAAATTGCTCATGATGAGCAATTTCACCTTTGGCCACAATGTTTTCCACTTATAGTCATTGGTTATCCATTCAATTATAGAGATTTTCCATTTTTTGACGAAATATGTTCAAAGTTGTCTGCTGCAAATTAGTTGTATGTGGGAAAGGGTTAAATGAAAGTACTATAACCGAATAGAGTTGAAAACATGGTAATGAAAGGAGAAATTGCTTGTTTTGGGAAATTTCTTCTTTTGTCGCCATGTTTTCAAAAAGCCATCTGCTGCAGAGGCGTCAGAAAGTGTCTATATGACGGAAAGTTTTAAATCACTACAGACATCTTTTAGGCACATCGGAACGGTGCAGCTAACAAACTTTGAGGCAACTGTGGACAAAGTAAAATGATTCCTTTTCACAAATGTTTACTCATTTTCTACTCGGTGCTTCAGTGAAATTTACATTTTTCCAGATAGAGCTTACAATATTTTCTTCAGAGGATTTCATTGTGAACTTTTAAGTATAATCTGCAACGGTCTAAAACTCTTTTGTATTTCCCGGAAAACGTTTTGGATAATTTATATTCAGTACATTTGGGACTCAGCCTTACTGTTTTATTTTCATGAGAACAAGGGTTAAGATTCTCAAATGTTCTGCATTAACAAAATGTGCATAACAGAATCAGAAAAAATTCCAGCTAAATGCAAAGCAAACAAGAACATAAACTGTGCAATAATAACGCAGTGGGTGGGATAAGTCCCTCCCCAGGAAAAGAGAAAAAATAAATACAGCTTTGAAGTACAATCATCATCAGTAAGGTATCTACCATGAATTAATTGGGTCTTTATAAAAAAACAACACTAATTGGGTCTCTATAAACATAATTTATAGACTGTCAACAGTACTGTTGATGGTTTTACTCAATGACTGGAGAAACAATGGTATAAATAAATAATTCATGCAGTACCTTTGTTGTAGATAGAGAATGGCTTATCTAATTTTAGCCTTATATTAATAAGCGTTTACCGGACACCTCTGCAACAGATCACTTTTGAAAAGCAATTTCTCCTTTTGTCACAATGTGTTCAAAAATTGTCTGCTGCAGAGGTATCAGAAATCGTCTGTAAGTGGGAAATGGACAAAGCAGACAAATGACCTTATAAAATATCATTCTATTAAAGTCTATTAACTCTTTCCCTGTTACGACAATTCTGCAGCAGACGACTTCGAACGTATTTTGTCAAAAAATAGAAAATCTCCATAATTGAATGGATAACCCATGACAAAAAGTAGAAAACATTGTGTCAAAAGGAGAAATTGCACGTTTTGTGCAATTTCTTCTTTTGTCACTATGTTTTCAAAAGGCCGTCTGCTGCAGAGGCGTCGGAACGCGTCTATATGAGGGAAAGGGTTAAATTGTAAAACCAACTTGATTTGAAACGTACTCTAAACACAACTGATTTTGTTGTAAAATACACAAATATTCATAGTGTCACTTTCTTTCCAATTAAAATGTCAGTTTCATTGTTATGTATTCTTCTGCTGCAAACTTTAATTTTCAAGAAGAAATCAATTTTGGCGAAGTAACTTGATAAGAAAACGCGATGCTACAACAACAAGACCACCTGAGCCCCAGTGAGTGACTCACAGTGAGTTCTGAGAAACTGTATTTAGCCCTTTCTCACATACAACAATTCTGCAGCAGTTGACTTTGAAATCTCTATAAATGAGAGTAGAGCTATATGTTGAACAAATGTGAAATTATTAAGGCAAAAAGGAGTAATTGCTCGTCATGAGCGTTTTCTTCTTTTGTCATAATGGTTTCAAAAGTTGTCTACTGCAGTCATTAGAAAGCGTCTGTATGAAAGGGTTAACTCTTTTCCCTGATACAGAAGATATCTTTGAGGCAGAAGACTTTAAAAACATTGTGGGAATTGTTTTCTGAAAAGGAACAGTTTCTCCTTTTCTCACAATGTAATCAACTCTGTAAACCAATAATACAGGCAAATTCTATAAATCATATGATTTCCCTTGATGCTCTAAACTTTTTGTCAAATTTATACAATCAATTGTTCCGGTTCTACTATTGAACTTTTTGTTTTGTTTCATTGAATTGTGTTTTACGCAACTTTTAACATTTTTTCAGTTATATCTCTGCTTTTCCTGGGTAATTTACCAGTACTGCAGGTTCATTTGATATAACACCAGCGAGTCAGTGGTAATGCTAACCCCACAACCCTGCATAAGCTCCAATAAGGGAAAGCCATTACTAATTGTGAAAGCTCATTATGAGCAATTTCTCTTTTTGACACAATGTTTCTGAAAGGACATCTGCAACAGATGCGTCCACATGCGTGTCTTCATGTGGGAAAGGGTTAAAATAGCCAGCTACCAGCTAATGGGTTAAAAGAAGACCTTGGGCAACAACATCCAGGAGTTTCCTCACATTAACACTTTCCCACATACACTTTCTGAAACCTCTGCAGCAGACGACTTTTGAAAACAATGTGACAAAAGGAGAAACTGCTCATAATGAGCAATTTCTCCTTTTGCCAAAATGTTTTCGACTCTATTCAATTATTATATATATTATATATATACACTCATTTACAGACATTGTTAGTATTTTTGCACAGATGTTTTCAACGTCTTCTAGCCTGCAGAAGTGTTGTATTTGGAAAAGGGGTTAACAAATAAAGACGGGAGAAAATGTTTCTGAGCCTTGGACACTGACAAGGTCTATGATGATCTTTGACACTGGATCATCCATCACGCAATGACTATAACAACATCAATATCAACAGTACTAAAAAACAACCCTTTCCCACGAAAAAAAGGTCTTTAACCCTTTCCCTCATACGACAATTCTGCAGCAGACGACTTTGAACATATTTTGACAAAAAATAGAAAATCTCTATAATTTAATGGATAACCTATGACTAAAAGTGGAAAACATTGTGACAAAAGGAGAAATTGCATGTTTTAAGCAATTTCTTCTTTGGTCACAAGTTTTCAAAAAGCGTGTCAGAAAGCATCTATATGAAGGAAAGGGTTAAAAGTCATTTTGGACAGGATTAAGCTTTATTTTTGACAATCATACCTTTTTCTTACAAATAACTTGTTCATTTAGCCATATCTTGAATTCTTTATTTCACGCTCTTAAAAACTGTTTTTCCTCGTATAACGTAGCCTTAAAAAACTGTTTTTCCTTATATAACGTAACCTTAAAAAGCTGTTTTTCCTCGTAGCTCTCACAGTCTAAAGTATCGGAGATTTTGCCCATTAGTGGGAGAGTGAACATAGTAGCAGTCTGTTCAATAAAAACATGTAACACGATCACTCATAATAGCTGACAAAATTGTTACAGAACCACCTAAATGGCCTGTCAGTTGGTTCAAATATCACACTAATTGTTTATTTACATAATGGTTATATTTCCTTTCTTATTGCTGAATACAAATTCAAAATTGTTTCAGTTATATCACAGCGTTTCCAGGATAATTTACCAGTACAACTGGTCCATTTATCCTGACACCAGCCAGTCAGTCGTTAAAGGCTTAACCCCGCAAACCCGAGTGCCAAGGAGGGCAGCAATTGTAACTACCGGCTTTTTAAGTCTTTTATATGACCCGCCCACTAGTCTTCTAACCCGTGACCCGCTCTCAAGACGTATGCTCTACCACTACACCACGGAGGTGGTCTATAAAATGGCCCTGACTGATTTGCAACAAAAACTTCATTGGTGAATTATGCGCACTGATTTATGTCAGAGAGATCAGCTTAATAATTGCTGCATTTAACCCTTTCCCTCATATAGACACTTTCTGACGCCTCTGCAGCAGACGGCTTTTTGAAAACATAGTGACAAAAGAAGAAATTGCACAAAACGTGCAATTTCTCCTTTTGCCACAATGTTTTCCACTTTTAGTCATAGGTTATCCATTCAATTATGGAGATTTTCTATGTTTTGACAAAAATCGTCTGCTGCAGAAATGTTGTACGAGGGAAAGGGTTAAGGAACTTGGGCAACTATGAGTTGCAATTCTCACTTGCACCATCTATTTACTTTTAAATAAGATGTTGTGTTATAAATCCCTCAACTATCACAGAAGAAGGAAAGTAAGCCAAAATTGCTTGATACAGATGACTTTTGAAAACATAGTGACAAAAGAAGAAATTGCTCAAAACGAGCAATTTCTACTTTTGCCACAATGTTTTTCCACAGATGACTTTTGAAAAAGAATTGTGGGAAAGGGAGAAATTGCTCAAAATATTTAATAATTTCTCAGGGAGAGAAATAACTGTTTTTTATCCACAATGATTTTTGTAATTGACATTTAAGTCATCCAGCATTTAATTATCCCTTTCCCACATACAACACATATGTAGCAGACAACTTTAAATACATCTTGTCCAAAATATTGAATGTCTCTTCCATGGAAAGTATAACTATTAAAAAGAGTTGAAAATATTATGGCAACAGGAGAAAATTGCTCATCATGAGTAATTTCCCCATTTAATTGCCACACTGTTACGTTTTCAGAAGTCGTCTGCTGCAGTCTCAGGCACGGTAAAAGCATCTGTATATGGGAAAGGGTTAAAACACTGACAGACCATTCTGTGTAAATCAGAGGGAAGGTCATGAACATGTCAATGCAGGAAGTGAAATGAACAAACTGATGCTGAGTGGCATGTCAATTTCATTGGGTCCAAGATCATGGCAGAAGTCTGATAGTGAGTTTTTGACTAATTGCAAAATGACTGATTTTCAAATAGAGTCTATGTTGTTTGGGTACTCATCATCCCATTAATTAACCCTTTCCCACATACAGACGCACTTTGACACCCCTACAGCAGATGACTTTTCAAAATATTATGGCAAAAGGGAATTTGCTCATTTTTGCCAGAATGTTTTCAGCTTTATTCAATAATTGTTCCTTCATTTATAGAGAGTTTTCATATTTTTTACAAAGTCTTTTTAAATAGATTCTCTGCTGTAGATTAATTTGCATGTGGGAGAGGGTTTCATCCCCCCCCCCCCCCCGCCCTTTCTCAGGGCTTTATTGACAGGCAGTTAGAGGGGGAAATGTTCAGCCCTCAATAATTGAAGGATTTACAACCTGTTATCCAAGTTTTGTTCCAGCTGACAATCTAGGAAATTGCTCTCTTCCATGACTCACCATGGATAACCATTTTGACAAACATGGATATTGATGAGAAAATGGTTTATTTGACAAACTGTCATAGGCTTTCATTCTCTCTCAAAGTCACTTTCCATCACAGTCTGCTTCAAAACCTTTCCCACAATACATTTACACTTCTGCAGCAGTCACGACTTGGAAAACATCTTTGCAAAACAATGTTAAAAATCTCCATAAATAATAGTTAAATTATTGAAAAGTGTTGAAAACATTGTGGCAAAAGCAGAAATTGCTTCATTGCTACTAAATTACAAGCAATTTCTCCTTTTTACGAGATTTATTTCAAAAGTTGTCTTTTGCACAAGCATGAACTAATTTGATTTGAAAATTGCAGCTGCAGATACTTCAAAACTTATCCCTATCATTGAGTGGAAATGGGTAATTAACCCTGTCCCACATACAAAAATTCTGCAGCAGACCATCTTTGAAAACACCTAGGCTGAAATATGAGAACACCGGTAAATAATAGTATTTATGTATATCTTTAATAGAGTTCGAAAACACATTTTGGCTTAAAGGAGAAATTGCGTGGAAATGGGTAATTAACCCTCTCCCACATACAAAAATTCTGCAGCAGACCATCTTTTAAAACACCTAGGCTGAAATATGAGAACACCGGTAAATAATAGTATATATGTATATCTTTAATAGAGTTCGAAAACACCTTTTGGCTTAAAGGAGAAATTGCTCAACATGAGCAATTTTCTCCTTTTAGCCACAATGTTTGCAAAAGTTGTCTGCTGTAAATGAATTAAAATGCGTCTGTAAGTGGGAAAGGGATAATTAACAAGGGTATAAAAACCAAATTAAATCACTTTCTCAACGAGATATGATCTGACCCTATCTGTAATATTACAAGATCCCAAGTCAAGCTAGTGTTGACATTTCTCAACAAGGCTTTCTATGGGCCGGGCACTGGGCTCTTGACATCAAAGCTCAATGATAAGCCCACTTTTTTGAAGTGACATGTGGGGCAATATTTATGCATTTAATAAGGCCTGAGTCCTGATCTTTGATTAAACCTAAAACCCTTAACCTTTAACCTGACATGAATTGTTGTAGTCATTTATAAGTCATAAACAAGAGTGTTCAAAGGAAAACATTGTGTCACCTGCCAATAAATCACAAAATGAAAGGCTGATGGACAAACAGATGGACAGAAAATTGAGAAGGGATTCTTATGTGTTACACTGCTAATTGGCAGACAATGAATCTGATAGAAATAAATGTACAAAATGGCTGAAAAGTATAAAAATTCTGAATTAGTATATAGCATACAAGATAATTTGCTATTTCTGTAGCAGACATTTTATATTTTACTTAAACAATTCTGAGAAAATCAGAAATTTAAAAGTTGGTGTGACTTCTCTTTTTGTCACAAAATGTTCTACATTGTCTATAATGAAATAAAAGTTTCAGTTGTCTAAATAGTCTATAAAGATTCTCTATAATTTTAATAAAATGTTTTGAAAACAGAAGAGTCTTGTATATGACTTATATGTATCGCAGATGGTGTTTATGCCTTAATGCTGCAGCAGACGACTTAAAACGAATAGTCATGGCGTTTTCCTTCCTGTCAGAATAGTCTAATACCAAGAATTATTGAATTATTAGAGCTAGTTATATTTGTCATGGAGTGGCATTCGGATAATTACATTGTGGGGAAACAATTATTGGTGTTACTGGTTTGTTACATGAAAATTATCCAAAGCAATACATAAGTTACAGACACAATTATAGTGTTCCAAAAATAAAAGATATGGATATTAATTACCATGGCAAAACCTATTATACCAAAGTCAAAGATAGACAGATACACATCGATATTGATAGAGATGAAATCCCGAAATTTTACCCTGCTAACTGTCCAAATCTTTTTAACCCTTTTCCCACATGCAGAAGCATTTTGATGCATCTGCATCAGACTTTACATGTGAAAACATTTTGGCAAATGGAGAAAATGCTCATAAAGACCTGATACTTCAATCTTTTATTCACATGTTTTGAAATCGGATAAACTTCAAAATACAGCAAAACGGATAATAAAAATAAGGCTTTTTACATCAAACCCTCAAAACACTATAAACCCTTTCCTCCATGCAAATGCAATTTGACGCATCTGCAACAGACGACTTCTGTAAACAAAGCGGCAAAAGGAGAAATTGCTCATATTGCGCAATGATATCAGCAATTTCTCCATTGGTCACATTGTTTTCATGTCTATACCCTTTCCAACCTGCAGACGCATTTTGACACAATAGCAGCAGACGACTTTTTATCACATTGTGTCCAAAGGCGAAATTGCTCATGATCCTTTTGCCACGTTTTCCACGTTTAGTCATAGGTTTAATCCATTCAATTATAGAGATTTTCTATTTTTTGACTAAATATGTTCAAAGACGTCTGCTGCAAATTGTTGTATGAGGGAAAGGGTTAAAAAACATATACTTTCAATTATAGAGATATTCCATATATTGGCGAAAAATGATCGCATCTGTTACAGAATTGTTTGCGATACCCGGTTGCGGCGACATTCTTTCGGACGATGTTTTCCATTGCCTCTCACCTCTGATCTATGTGAGAAAGTAGTCAGTGGCTTCGAAAGAATGTTGTGTAAGTACTGGTGTGGGAAAGCCAGGAAAACATGGGTAGGTGCACTGACCGCCGTGATATGACCAAAGCTGTTGAAAGCGGCGTTAAACTCCAAACAAACAAACAAACAAACAGAATTGTTTGAGTGAGAAAGGGTTTTAACCCTATCCCACATACAACAAATCTGCAGCACTGACGACTTTGAAAGGCAAACCCACAGGAAAACTCTATAAATGTAGGTATAATAACTGAAAAGATATGAAAAGATATGAAAACATTGTGGCAAAAGGAGCAATTGCTTGTTTTGAGCAATTTCTACTTTTGTTAATTGCCATGTTTTCAAAAGTTGTCTGCTGCAGAGGCGTCAAAAAGCGTCTACATGTGGGAAAGGATTTAAAAGAAATTATCATGCTGAACAAAAAAACACCTGAATAAGGATTATCATGATGTAAACACTGACATATTTATGTGTGAAAACTCATTCATTCATAGAAAACTTGAGCCATTCAATTCATTCACCCTTTTCCACCTGTAGGAGCGTTTTGACGCATCTGCAGCAGACGATTTTGAAAACATTGTGACAAAAGGTAAAAATTGCTCAAAAACGAGCAAAAATTTCTCCTTTTGCCACAATATTTTCAACTCTTTTCAGTAATTAACCCTACATTTATAGAGCTTTTCTATGTGTTTGCCTGGATACTTTCAAAGTCGTCTGCTGCAGATTAAATGTTGTATGTGGGAAAGGATTATGGCCCAACAAGCCAGAGTTCCTGCAGAGATGAAGAAAAAACAAGGCAGGCGGAAATTCAATTTTCCAGTATGACACTAATGCAAATTCAATGAAATATTATATAATATAAACCATTCATGGTCCTGGATTTCCCCCCATTAAAAACAAATTACAACTCTGTTGGATACTTTTGTTGAAGTTTTGTAAGGAGCTGTAAGTCCTTCCTATTTTCTATGTCTTTTCATCTTACCCCTTTTTCAATCATCCCTTTTCCACAGCTGCAGCAGACGACTTTTGAAAACATTGTGATAAAAGGAGTAATTGCTCAAACCAAGCAATTTCTCCTCTTTATAGAATAATTAACCTTTCATTTATAGAGATATTCCCTATTTTTGCATAGATTATTTAAAAGTCATCTGCTAGCTGCGGATTATTGAAATGCTGAAAGGATTAACCCTGTCCCTGTCATCAGGCACATACAACAAGTCCAAAACATGTAGGAAATCTACAAAATGAAAAAGTATAATTATTTGATAAAGTTGAAAACCTTGCATCAAAAAGTAAAATTGCACTTAATGAGTAATTCTTCTCCGTTTGCTACAATGTGTTCAAAAGATGTCTGCTATTGAAAAGAAACAGCAGGAATCAGAACTCTTCTAAAAGAAATATAAAACAGAATGGAAACTGTGATTGATATATATATATGGTCTGTCCAGTTTGCTTTTTTATTAGTCTGTGCAGGGACACTATAGTAATATAGTGTCCCTGGTCTGTGCAAAAGAAATATTATTTATGATGGTAACATTTCTAACCTTTTCCACATGCAGACGCACTCACTGTCTAAGCATCTGCAGCAAATGACATTTAAAAGCACTATGACAATGAATGAGCAATTTGCTCTAATGCCACCATATTTTCAACTTATTACATTGACAGGGATATATCAACTTGATTTTCCCATATTTGTTGCTTGTAGAAAAGGGGGATTTAAAACATTAACATATTTGGTGGGCAAAGTTGTCACTTTCTCCATTTCATCTATATATGGAAGACCCTTTTTATGATACAGAAGCATTTTTTTAAAACTCCTGCAGCAGTCAACATGTTAACCCTTTCTGATGCCTCTGCAGCAGACAGCTTTTTGAAAACATTATGAGTGACAGAAGAAGACATAATTTGCTCAAAACGAGCAATTTCTCTTTTGGCCACAATGTTTTCCACTTTTAGTCATAGGTTATCCATTCAATTATAGAGATTTTCTATTTTTTGACAAAATATGTTCAAAGTTGTCTGCTGCAGAATTGTCGTACGAGGGTGGGTTAAACAATAGATGAAACAAAAAAATTGTTAAAAAATAACACTTTATTTCATAATGTGACTATGAAAATGATCTTTGAAACTTTTCCAGAGCAGACGACAATAGGAAGATCATATCCGGTAATTCATTATAATGCATTTTAAAATGGAGGATAATTCTAATCAGTCTAATACCTCCATTTATAGAAATTTAGCACAGCATGGGGTTTCTTAGACTTAGCTCTTTAATGACAAACTATATCTATAAGTTGGTAAAGCTGATTACTAATGACAAAGAAGAATTAACACTTTTCCGTCTGAAACTTTAATCATTCTTCAGACGTCACTGCAGACTAATTCAGAACATTGACTGCATGGCATTTCAGAAATCATCATTCAACAATATTTTCTTTCATTTTAAGTGGGCTATTAGTGGTATCTTGCTTTCTTAGGTTACAATCCTCAAAAATGAAAAATGGACGTTTTTAGAAATATATTTTAAGCTATTTTTTAATTATCCCAACATGGTTCCAGAAGTTTAACCCTTTCCAACCAGCAGACACATTTTGACGCAAAAGCAGCAGATGACTTTTGAAAACCTTGTGGCCAAAGATGAAATTGCTCATGATGAACAATTTCTCCTTTGGCCATAATGTTTTCAACTTTATTTTACAATTAATCTTTCTTTTTTGGAGATTGTTCAGGTTTTTGTCACTATGTTTTCAAAGTCGTCTGATGCAGAATTGTTGTAGGTGGTAAAGGTTTAAACCAGCTTGACTTAAAAATGCTACATTGTACTTCTAACTTGGAAAGGATTATGGTATTTCTGGGTGATAACTTGCCTCAGTCCCAACACCTCAGAAGGGTTTCATCCCCCTTTAACAACAAAACTGCAGCAGTCAACCTTGAAAACACCCCTAAAATTTTATGAAAAATAGCTAAAAATAAGAGTAAAAGAAATGAATAAGAGTCAAAAATACTGTGGGAGCAATTTCTCCTATCACCAAAATGTCTACTACTAGTCGTCTGTTAACCCTAAATTCCCTCATATAGACGCTTTCTGTCACGCCTCTGCAGCAGACGGCTTTTTGAAAACATAGTAACAAAAGAAGAAATTGCACAAAACATGCAATTTCTCCTTTTGTCACAATGTTTTCCACTTTTAGTCATACTGGTTATCCATTCAATTATAGAGATTTTCAATTATTTGACAAAATATGTTCAAAGTCGTTTGCTGCAGAATTGTCGTATGAGGAAAAGGGTTAAATTACTGATGCATCTGCAAATTGGAAACGGTTATATCACTGATCAAAATTTAAATGTGTTCTGAAGATCGAAATAGCCTCCGAGTAAATAGAAAAGATAATAAATGCACCGTTTTAGTAAGATTTTTTTTTAATCAATTTCCTATTTTCATATATATATATTTTTGGAATAACATGTTTAAAAGTATTTTCAAACAAATATTTGTATTCATGTATTGTCTTCTTTTCTATTTACTCTGGACTATTTCAGTCATCTTTTAAAAATACTACATTTAATGAGGAACAGACCAAAATAACTGATCATCCCTTTCGCTGATATGACAGCAGACAATAATTTGGAAATTTTATTAATAGAATCAACCTGTCCTTTTGCCACAATGTTTACATCTGCAGATGCATCAAAATGTTTCTGAATGAGGGAATGGGTTATTCGATTTCAAATTGTAAGAATCAGCTGCATAAAATAGATAAGGAAAACTCTGAAGGTCTTGTCAATTGTAAAATTGTAAGCATGATAGTATTATACAATGTGAAAATAGGAGACCATTAGATATCGTAAGGTACCAGGGAAAGTGTTAACCCTTTCCCACATTCAGGCGATATCTGGCACCTCTGAGGAAGACAACTTTTGAAAATATTGTAGCAAAATGAGATATTGCTCAAAATTAGCAATTGCACTTATTAATGCTTTCGACTATATTTGACAACTGAACTCTCATTTATGGAGATTTGTGTCAATATGTTTTTAAAGTCGTCTGCTGCAGATTTGTTGTATGTGGGAAGGCGATAACCCTCAAATAGATGCTAAAAACAAACAATTTCTCCTTTTGTCACCATGTTATCAACTCTATTCAATCATTGTACTTTCATTTAGAGCGAGTTTCCAGTTTTATTTTGGGGAATGATTTTAAAGTCGTCTGCTGCAGATTTGTTGTATGTGGGAAAGCAATAATGTCTTCTGCCTGACTGATGACAGGGATATATACAGTCAGTTATGATGTAACGTTTTGATGTAGCAGAAGAGACCATTATGTGCTTCATTTAACCTGTAGAAATCCTATATTCACATCTACCACCCAGCACTTTATAACCCTTTCCCACATACAACAAATCTGCAGCAGACGACCTTGAAAACATTTAGTGACAAAAACCTGACAAATCTCCATAGAAGATAGCTTTACTGTTCAATAAATCATGAGCAATTTCACCTTTGGCAACAACGTTTTCAAACGTCGTCTGCTGCTATTGATTCTGGGCAAGTTCATGGGACTTGAAGATAAGTAAGAGTCAACAGGTGTTGCTGTTAGAACTAATTAAAACATTATGTTGTGGGTACTCAAAAGAATCGGCTGACTCAGAGCATACGGGTTTTGGAGGTCAAATAAGAATTTTAAAACATGCTAAACACCCATTATCCCTTTTTTTTTCCATATAGACGCTTTCTGACGCCTCTGTAGCAGACAGCTTTTTGAAAACATGCCAACAAAAGAAGAAATTGCTCAAAACCAGCAATTTCTCCTTTTGTCAACATGTTTTCAAATCTATTCAATCATTGTACTTTCATTTTAAGGGAGTTTCTTAATTTTTCATGTTTGTTTTCAAAGTCGTCTGCTGCAGATTTGTTGTATGTGGAAAAGGGTTATCTTTTCCTAAATGCCGAAGCATTTTGATGCATTTGTCGCAGACATTTGGAAACGTTTTGAAGTTGGTCTTTTGCCAAAATATTTCCACTAATTTTCCATAATTCAATTATCAACAGATAAATTTAATTTGCTGTCATGTTTTCAAAGTCGGCTTTGATTTGTTGTATTTAGAAAAAATAATGGTTAGCACTATCCAAAATAAAAAATCTGCAGCATACGACTTCTATAATACCTTTGCAAGAATATGAGCAATTTCTGTTATTGAAAGTATTACAATTGAATAGAATTTCAAAACATTGTGATAAATGGAGAATTTGCTTATAATGAGCACTCACTGTTTCTCCTTTGGTAGCAATGTTTTTTGAAAAGTCATTTGTGCTGCAGATGCATCAAAATGTTTGAATAGGTGGGAAAGGTTTAATTAATTGTCAAGTACAGAAATAGTAAAATGATATGGCAAAGTCCCTAAGGACCCGGTTTGTCTATTTAACCTCAGCTAAATGACAAAATGTCCCAACAGAATGTAATAAGGTATCTTCACAATGGTCATAAATTGACTGACCGCTTCAGATGTGATTCAAGCTAAGTCACCTGGAAGTGGTATAAATTGCTTTTACCTAACACAGTGTCAAAACTATGTGTGGGGTGTCAGAGATTGGCAACGTTGTCACATCTCCCACCATTTGATGGCATTCACTTAACCCTTTCCCTCATATAGATGTTTTCTGACGCCTTTGCAGCAGACGGCTTTTTGAAAACATAGTGACAAAAGAAGAAATTGCACAAAACGTGCAATTTCTCCTTTTGCCACAATGATTTAAAAAGTCGTCTGCTGCAGATGCATCAGAATGCATCGACAATTGGAAAAGGGTGAAGATGCAAGTGGGAAAGTGATAAAGGTTTGAGGGTCTCTGACCATTAGTGATACACCTTGAGTGTTCTGGCAGAAGGTGCATCCAGTGACTGTTTACCATGAAAACCTTAATGAGCAAATGCACATCTATGCTTCACTGTTTGCATATGCAACAAGATCTCAATTCACCCAACACAGGTCATGTATATACAAAGAAATCATTGACTGATAGTTATTGGTTTCACCTTTTCCCACAAACAACTATTCTAAAACACAGTCAACTTAAAAATAGCTAGCAACATTATGGACAATCTCTATAAATTGATGTATAAGTATTGAAAAGAGTTAAAAACAATGTTTTCCACTTTTAGTCATAGGTTATCCATTCAATTATAGAGATTTTCAATTTTTTTACAAAATATGTTCAAAGTCGTCTGCTGCAGAAGGGTTAAGAGGGAAAGGGTGCATTAATCTCAATTGACATAATGAAGTATTTAGAGTTAATCCTAAAAACAAATTCTGTAATAGACTTCTCACCTAGATAATGATATAGTCACCTTCAAGGTGTTGATCAAATAAAGCCCCTTTAAAGACTTAATCTGAGAAGAAAATATCCTTTAAGATCACAAGAGATAAACACTTGAGGCCCTTTAACCCTTTCGCAATTACAGATGCATTTTGATGCACTGGTGCAGTAGATAATTTTCGAAAATATTGTGGCGAAAGGAGAAGTTTAAATTGCTCTTGATGAACAATTTCTCTTTTTCGTGTCAATGTTTAAACCAAGTGTTTTCAACTCTTTCATTCAAAGAGACTTTGCACATTGTTTGTTTACAGATGCTTTCAAAGTTGATCAAGTTGATCGTCTGCTGCAGATTTGTTGTATGTGGGACAAGGTTTAATCTATGCAGCCACAATCCTGTCAGTTCATGCTGTAACTTGTTTTTCTTGCATACAAACCACTTGCATACAAACAAATAATGTTTCAATTTGTTTCTATGGTGGTTTACACTGCTTTCAATAGTAACTAGAAATATCACTGAAGGTGATGAATACCCCCAGCTGGTGCCTGACAATATATATATGTATGAGAAATTCAAGGGACCATAACTCATTTAAAAATAATTCCAGTGCAACACGCCGACAATATGCACAACAAGCCTTTCAGGTATCAATCATTCTTGTGAAGTTATATTGAATTCTGACTAAGGGTTGCTGAGAAATAGTGTTCACAAGAAATGTCCACGGACCAACGGAACGACAAACTGACCGACAAGCGTGACTCCTATTATAGCCCCGCAAATACTATGTATCTGGGGGTATAATTAATACCAGTACTACTACATGTAGTAAGCTGGTCCAGACATCACTGTGCATCAGTTGTAAATGCTATTCCCCTAAGCAACCAGGAGCTAATACTTTAAAATATAGAAAATGAATGATTTCAGAAATTCTGTATTCTGGAAGGAGGAAAAAGTTCTTACATTTCGTCAGAAAATCCACTAGAAACATAATCAGAAATCAGTTTAATGAAATACACATCGGGACAGAAAAAGTGTGAATATAATTATGCATATGCTCAAATTTATGTTTGAGGCTTGCTTAACTGTAAGCATAATTGGCTTAATGGCTAGATACTGTTGCAATATATTAACCTTTTCCCGCATGCAGATGCTTTCTTTCAGGCGCCTCTGCAGCAGATGACTATTGAAAACAAAACAAGCAATTACTCCTGTTGCCACAATGTTTTCAAATCTTTTCAAGAGTTTCCAGATTTGTGCAAAAAATTATATCAAAGTCATTTGCTGCTAAATTACTGTATGTGTGTTTCATGAAAGCTGAAATATGTAACATTCTGCATCACGAAATGGCAAAAACGAGTTCCGCTTTTCTTTCGACTTCCATTTCCTCCCCGTTTAAAAAAAATATATACTTGGGCTAAAATTACAGTAAGATGATCCTGTTAGTCTTAATTCTTGCACCTGTTCTGTATAAATCTGGGTAAATAAGTAATAAATCAATTCTATAAACTATAGCAGCAGGAATAACTGTAACAAATGAAATATTTATTGTGTTGCATGTGCATTTATCCCTTACCCACTTGCAGACAAATGTAATAGTGTTTGTCGCAGACGACATTTGAAAACGTTGTGACTAAAGCAGAAATTGCTCAACATGAGTAATTTCTCCTTTTGCTAAAATGTTTTCAACCCTTTACTGCAATAATTATACTTTCATTTATACAGACTTTGCACATGTTTGCCTTAAGATACCGTTTTAATACTGCAGATTTGTTGCACATGGCAAAGTCCGGCCATTGCACCAACCTTTAATCCCTGATACAAACTCTTTGACTTATAAAACTGAAGACATATTTTGAAAATGTTTGGAAAAAGGAGAAATTGCTCTTCATTTGCATTTTCTCCTTTGGTCCAACCTTTTCGGGATATATATATGCAAGGTTGTTGTTCCTTTGACAATGCAAAAATCATTGTCAAAAAGGAAAAGCATTCATCAAGAGTCATAACAGAATTGTTTTTATGTAGAAAAAGGTCATCTGCTGTGGAAAAGTCAAGAATAATCTGCATCAAATGTAAAAGAATAAATAACAACCTCTCCCACAAGCAGACATTTTTTTACGCATCTGCAGCAGACACCTTTGTAAAACATTGCAGCAAAGGGAAAAACTGTTCTTGGTTATCAATTTTTTCTTTACCCTCAATATTTTACCAGCTCTTTTTAATGATTTAAAGAGTTTTTCATATTTTCTCCAAAATGTTGTTTAAGGCGGCTGCTGCAGATTTGTTGGTTGTATGCAGGAATACTCACTCATTGCAGGATAACAGGTGTATTATATTATATTATTTTTTACATTTACATATAAATAGATCACCAGCTTCCAATATGCATGCTAACAGATGACCTTTCACCCTGTATCTAATAAGTAACAGCTTGGCTGCAGTTACTTTTTCAGGAAACAGGAAAAATTAAATAGCAACATTTACTGTCCTTGTCAAATAATGAAAAACATTGTGTAAAAGAATAATTATCTAGTAATCGCCATTAATTTCAAAACTTCTAGCAAAATATTCAATTAACAATTGTGGTGGTAATGGCCATGGTAATTGCCATCAATGTCAAAGTCTTTTGACAAAATATGCAATTTGACAGTAATTGCCATCACTTTCAAAGCCTCACATAAAATATGCATTTTTTTTGTAATTGCCATCACTTTCAAAGCCCCTCACAAAAACAATACTATTTATTTGTTAGTATGCCATCACTTTCAAAGCCTCTCACAAAATATAATACTATTTATTTGTTATTGCCATCCATCACTTTCACAGCCTCTCACAAAATATGCTATTTATTAGTAATTGCCATCACTTTCAAAGCCTCTCAAAATCAATACTATTTATTTGTAATTGCCATCTCTTTCAAAGCCTCTCAAAAACAATACTGTTTATTTGTTAGTGCCATCCCTTTCAAAGCCTCACACAAAATACTCAAATTATTTGTTATTGCCATCACTTTCAATGCTTCTGAATAAATACATGCAATTTGATGGCAATTGTCATCAATTTCATTGCCTCTGAATGTCTGTTTTTGGTGATTCGCAATTTATGTAGCCAGTCTGGAAATTGGGGTCCTAATGACTTTGCCGGGCATTATTTAAAGCTACATTAACATACAAGTAGTGGAGATACACTTCTACTTGTTTTTAAGGTCAAATAATCACATTGGTGGTCGGTGAATACTCTGGTGAGACATTGGGTATACACAGGCTCATCTGAGTCTTCATTGTAAGCCCGAGTCTTCAATTGTAAGCCTGTCTGGTCAGAGTCTTCATTGTAAGCCAGTCTCTCTTCATTGTAAGCAGTCAATAGACCCCAAATCGCTAACATGCTGCTCATATACTGCACAACCGAGCCTGGTGTACATAGGAGGAAGCACGGATACTTTAATAGCTTAAAATATTAACAAGGCAAAAAAACACCACATGGTATCTTGTTCAATCATAAAAGCATCTTTCAAAAGAAATATTTCAAATTTTACATGCTTTCCGGCTACAAATATGCACTTTATATGCAAATGCAAGGAATCTGATCAGCAGGGTATAACAAACACTTATGATTACTGGTCTTAACCATATCCCACATAGAACAAATCTTGTTAAAAGAAATTATATTTTTTTAATTATAGAGATGAAAACAATTTGTTTAACAAGTAACTTTTTTTCAAAAACTTTTGTCTCCACAAACCAGAGGGGGTGGGGGGATTTGAAGATGCTGTCCTTAAGCTGCAATATCTTTCCTGCTGATCAAACATCATCCCTATACAAACACTCAACATAATGTGACCATTAAAAGAACAGAATGTTCTCAAAATGAACCCAAATGAACCCCAAATTCCGGCCATCTAATTCTGCATAAATCTGCTATTGGATCAGAAACCACAACCACACACCTGTTGTCCCATTTCAAACCAAATTCGCAAACCCTCCACTTGTTTATTTGATCAATTCATTTCAGAATTTAAGTTGTTGGATTGTTTCCTTTAAAGACTTAGTTTAGCAATAGTTAGATCAAGCTCAAGAGAAGCTATTTCTCCTTTTACTAGACTACAATGTTTTGCGAATTTATGTAAAAATCTAACAAAATTAACAAATTAAAAAAATAAACAACTCTCAAACTATCGGGAGACACTCAAAATCCCCTCAGTCAAAATCCCCTCACCCTGAAAATGATAGGGTAGTCAAAATCCCCTCGACCAAAATGTTAGGGTAGTCAAAATCCCCTCGACCGAAATGATAGGGTAGTCAAAATCCCCTCGATGGGATTAGCATGGTAATCATAACGTTTGACATTAGGAGCCATCCAAGGTGTCTAAGGTTAACATAACATTGCACTAAAAAGACAAATAACATAGTAAGTAATTTAAATCATTTTAATGTTTCTAGGACATATTATATTTTCACAGTTTAACTAACCACTTTCTACCATATTTAGACACTCATCTTTATCTTATTCTAAGTATAAGTTGTCCAATCACGGACAAGAATTCCTGAAGGGACTTATAGTTGTGACAAACAGGATTAAAGCAAATATCACCTCAATTCATTTATAACATGTGACTGAATTATGGGTTTGGATACCCTGCATTTTCAATCATATTGGTTTTGAATACCATGCATTTTCAAAGAGTAGTTTTGACTGTAAACGGAAATGATGTACTATATTTAAATTTGCATTTAGCTTTACAAGAAAATATATGATCTTAGATTGAGCGGATAATGAATACCCATCGAGGGGATTTTGACTACCCTATCATTTTGGTCGAGGGGATTTTGACTACCCTATCATTTTGGTTGAGGGGATTTTGACTACTATGCCATTTTCAGAGTGAGGGGATTTTGACTGAGGGGATTTTGACATACACTCAAACTATCATTACCAGGTAAAAATGTGAAGGTGATCAAACAAAATCATATACATTCGCTCTAAATAAGGGTAATAACCCAGATGCTTTCCGACTCCTCTGCAGCAGAATTTTTTTAAAACAAACATTGTGGCAATGGAAGAAATTGCTCACAATGTGCATTTTTTCATTTTCCAAAATGTTTCCAAATTCATTCAATAATTTTTACTCTCATTCATAGACAGTTTCCATGTTTTCAAAGTCGTCTGCTGCAGATTTGTTGTATGAGGGGAAAAGTGTATTAAATAGGAGGGATCATTAGGGAGCAGATTAAACCTCAGAGCCCATAAAGAATAATAAAACCTTTCTTCAGGGATTTTAGTGCAGACCCACCTGAGGAGACAGTCTGTGAAGTCTGGAGAGCCCTTGGACGTTGTCTATCAGTGTCCACTATCACTGACCACTTCACTGGCCCTTCATCTAGTCTATATTAGACTTGTCACACGAAATTCAACCTTATGAGATTTCTTAATCCTTTCCCGCATGCAGAAGCATTTTGACGCATCTGCAGCAGACGACCTTTGAAAACAGTTATCTAATTCTATCCAATGATTTTACTTTGCTTGGATATTTGTAGCACTTTTTCAAATACAACTACAGCTGAAACAACAAAACTATGAAAAATCTTTATGAATGTTTGCAAAAGACGTCTGCTGCAGATGCATCAAAATATGTGTGCATGTGGGAAAGGGTTAAATACCTAATTGTTCATGCTACTAAGGGACTGTTTTTTGTATGACACAGCCACAAGTCCCCTTCATCTCATCTATATAACCACAATGACACTTATTGGTCATTTATTGGACACCCACTGACCAGTGATTTACAATTACATGGAAAAGGGTCATTTAATTGTTAGAGTTTGTAAACAAACAGAATGACAAGTGTCATCCATCACGATGAAGACTAATTAACGATTTACAGAATTATTTAACCCTTTCCAACATACAGCAAATCTGCTGCAGACGACTTTGAAAACAATCATGCAAAAACATGGAAAATCTCTTATAAATGAAAGAATAAAAAAAACAAGAGGCCCAAGAGGGCCTATCGCTCCACGGCCATAAGGCAAAAATAAAATCTCCAAACAGCCCTGCACCCTGGTGGCTATTGTTTTTACCAACCACCATGGCTTAAAGGAATCTTGTAGAGTTTCACCCAAGGAATGTTTCTGTAAAATTATTTGAAAATTAGCCTGACACTTTCGGAGGAGAGGATATTTTAAGTTTTCACTATAGCCATATTAAGGCAAAATAGCCCCACCCTCTGGCAGCCATATTTATCAACCAATCAACATGGCTTGAAGGAATCTGATAGAGGGTAAGCCTAGGAACATTTCTACAATTTTTTTTAAATATCAGCCAAACACTTTCAGAGGAGAAGATTTTTTAAGTTTTCACTATGGTCATATAAGGCAAAATAGCCCCGCCCTCTGGCGGCCATGTTTTTAGACCAATCAACATGGCTTGAAGGAATCTGATAGAGGGTCGCCCAATGAACATTTCTACAAAATTATTTGAAAATCGGCCTGACACTTTCGGAGGAGAGGATATTTTAAGTTTTCACTATAGCCATATTAAGGCAAAATAGCCCCACCCCCTGGCAGCCATATTTTTTAACCAATCAACATGGCTTGAAGGAATCTGATAGAGGTAAGCCTAGGAACATTTCTACATTTTTTTTTAAATATCAGCCAAACACTTTCGAAGGAGAAGATTTTTTAAGTTTTCACTATGGTCATATAAGGCAAAATAGCCCCGCCCTGTGACGGCCATGTTTTTTTACCAATCAACATGGCTTGAAGGAATCTAATAGAGGGTCACCCATGGAATATTTCTACAAAATTATTTGAAAATCTGCTGAACACTTTTGGAGAAGAAGATTTTTTAAGTTTTCACTATAGCTATATAAGGCAAAATAGCCCCGCCCCCTGGTGGCCATATTTTTCGCCCAATCAACATTTCTTGAAGGAATCTAATAAAGGGTCACCCAAGGAACATTTCTACAAAATTATTTAAAAATCGGCCTGACACTTTCGGAGAAGAAGATTTTTTAAGTTTTCACTATTTTTTTCTTTTGGTTGCCATGGAAACCAGAATTATGGATAGATCAAAAACAATTGAAGGAATTTAAGAGAGGACATTGAGAGGATACTTCCTATGAAGTTTCAACCAAATTGGCCAAGTGGTTTAGGGAGAAGAAATGGTTTAAAGGAAAAAGTTAACGCACGCACAGACACACAGACGCACGACGGACAATTCGCCATGACATAAGCTCGACTGGCTTTCAGCCAGTGGAGCTAAAAATTGAAAACATTGTGACAAAAGGTGAAATTTCTCCTTTTGTCACAATGTTTTCAAAAGGTTTCTGCTGCAGAGTTATCTGCTTTGAAATTATCTGAGGAGCAATGTATAACACCTAGAAAATCAAAAAGTATCTTTTTACACAAAATATTACACAAAATTTGAAACATAGAAATGGTTCATTTTTCCCCTCAACAATTTAAATGGACTAGTTCAGCTTTTGATTAAGAAGAGTCCATAACCACTTCTATCAATAGAATGCAGCCAAACAGCTCTATAATGGTATAAGTGGCACACTGGCTTTACACAATTGATCCCTGCAGTCAAAGGGTTAAGAAATAAATATGATTACAAGTAAAATATTGTATCACTAATTAGCTAGGTAATACATTAACCCTTTCCCTCATATAGACGCTTTCTGACGGCTCTGCAGCAGACGGCTTTTTGAAAACCTAGTGACAAAAAATGAAATTGCACAAAACGTGCAATTTCTCCTTTTGCCACAATGTTTTCCACTTTTTGTCATAGGTTATCCATTCAATTATGGAGATTTTCTATGTTTTGACAAAATACGTTCAAAGTCGTCTGCTGCAGAATTGTCTGAGACGGAAATATTTGAAAAAATGATTCTGTACTTTTTGAACCATTTTAGGCCAGTTGAAACATGCCATTCTCTTAACCTTGGCTCTGAATAAGTGAAGATCATCGGAAATGGTACATGACAATTCTGTTCAATGATGCCAAAGAAAGAAAAGGTGCTCATCTTTGCTGGAAATTTATATAGTATTTTTTAATTCTACTAATTTTTAACAAAAGCATGATTTTGAGGAATTTCTCATTTTGTCACATTGTTTTCAAAAGTCATCTGCTCTTGAGGCGCCAGAAAGCGTCTATATGTGGGAAAGGGTTAAATAAAACTTGTTCAACCCTCACATTTGCAATCAACTGAAAACTCCAGCTTTTATGGGTGTCCATTCGAACGTCACTCTGATTTGTCCCTCAGTCCAGGGATTTTGGCCGGCATAGTGGTCTCTCCAACTTAACCCATCCTTCTCCTCATACAGCCAGATGCTCTTCAGTAAAACACATTTAAAAACATTGTGACAAAATTGTGAGCAATTGCTCCTTTTGCCACAATGTTTTCAACTATATTCAATCATTTAACTTTCATTGACAGTTTTTTCCCCCATAATTTGCCAAACTGTTTTCAGAATAATCTGCTGCAGATTTATTGTATGTGGGAAAGGGTTGGAGTGACGGCTAGTTCCTAATCTGATTTATGTGAAATGACAGCTAAATCATTTTAATAGATGGTCTCTTTCATCTTAACCCTTTCCACATACTATCAATCTGCAGCAGACGTTTTGAAAACATCCCAGGAAAAATATTGAAAATCTCTTGTAATTTAAGTTTAATAATTGAATAAATAAAGTTGAAAACAGTGAGGGAAAAGGATAAATTGCTTGTCATGAGCAATTTTTCCTTTTGACACAATGTTTCAATGCCGTCTGCTGCAGATGCTTCAAAATGAATCTGCAGATGCAGGTGGGAAAGGGTTAAAGCCAGTGTGATAGACTCCTAAGGTTCATTCAACATTGTTCAAACACCATTATGATTTAAATTACCTGATGTCCTTTTTAACTGTCCAGTACAACTTAAGATTAAATGAGTGAATATCTTTATAAATGTAGGCATATTTAATGGAAAGAGTTAAACAAAATGTAACAAGTAGCTTCTGAAGACTTAATGCCACAATGTTGTTTTAAAAAGTTGTCTGATGTATATCTGTAAACATGTGTTTTTAACCCTTTCCCACCAGTCCTATAGACACATTTTGACGCAATAGCAGCAGACAACTTTTGAAAACATTGTAGCCAAAGTTGAAATTGCTCATCATGAACAATTTCACCTTTGGCCACAATGTTTTCAACTTTATTTAACAATAAAGCTATCTTTTATGGAGATTTATCAGGTTTCTGTCACTATGTTTTCAAAGTTGTCTGCTGCAGAATTGTTGTATGTGGGAAAGCTTTAATAAGATGATCCGAGTGAAGTTAGTTTATATATCTATCACTATATTATGAAATTGTAGAAATAGCGGAATTTTTTTTCTCATTTGGACAATCGCTCATTCAATTTTATTCAGCAACTTGCAGGTTAGAACATGTACACTAAGTCTTGTTCACCTATTTTCATCACACCATGCCAAAAAGGACCGTAGGTTATCAGATTGTTCTTCAACCAATTACTAACACGCTACCACTCAGTGAGGGCTGCATTTCTAGCTGTTTGACTGCATGAAGACAAATTCAGGCCTATATTACACTTGTACAACTTATAAATTAATGGTCCAACAGCATTAATGACTGCAGACTCACAAATTATGTCTTTCTCGCATACAAGGGCTATCTGATGCATCTGCATTTAGAAAAAATTAAAGTAAAACTTTTAGAAATGAAGTTTAATTATTGAAAAGAGTTAGAAATATTGTGGCAAAAGGAGAATTATGATATAATGATGAGCAATTTCACCATGTGACACAATATTTTCAAAAGTGGCCTGCAAGTGGAAAAGGGTTAATTTTGAAAGTGAAAGTTTTCATGCCGGGATGGGAGGATTGTAATCCTTTAAAGCATTTTACTCACTGATTTAATTCTCTTTTCAACGGAAAAGAAAATGATGAATCAATCATCGTTCAATTACTTTGAAGTGGTATATATCAAAAGAACTTCTAATCTCATTCAGAAGCAGAGGCGCTGCAAACGGGAAAGTTTGAAAGAAACACAATTTCAATGTGTTCTCAAACCGAAAAAATTAAATGCGATTCAAGCTTAATAAACCATACACTACCATACCTTACTAAATTTGGTTTTACAATATAACGGATAATGTGGTAAAACATGGGTTAAAAGTGTTTTGAAATCCCAATCCATGGGGTCTCATAATTTTGACAATCTGTTCAATTGAATCCCAATACAAAAATAAATAAAAGCTGAAGGAGTGAAATGTGAGGTCACAAGTGCACAGACCGAAAGGATTTCAACTCGGGACCCCATTAGACTTGGATGAACAAAGGCTTCAACTTCTCACTCACTCAGCGGGCACTAATAGTCTGAAAATTGGGGGTAGTGTGAAGCTATTCAAAGCCGCACACACATTTTCCCCTATGAAAGAGATGGAGATCTAATAAGTTCTAGTAGGGAGTAGACAAGTCAGGGGTCTAGTTAATTTCACCCTTTCCCTCATAAAGACGCTTTCTGATGCCTCTGCAGCTGACAGCTTTTTGAAAACAAAGTGACAAAAGAAGAAATTGCTCAAAACGAGCAATTTATCCTTTTGCCACAATGTTTTCCACTTTTAGTCACAGGTTATACCCATTCAATTATAGAAATTTTCTATTTTTTGACAAAATATGTTCGTCTGCTGCAGAATTGTCGTATGAGGGAGAGGGTTAAGGAGTAAAACCTTTCAAACATGAAGATGTATTTTGCACATCTGCAGCAGACGACTTTTGAAAACATTGTGACAAAAGGATGAATTATGAAGTTGCTCATACACTCATTTATTGTGATTTTTCCCTATTTTGCCTGTTTGCTTTCAAAGTCTGCAGCAGACGCCTTTGAAAATATCTATGAATGAAAGAATATCAATTGAAATAAGATTAAAACATTGCGACAAAATGAGAAATTGCTCATGATGAGCAATTTCTACTATAGCTACAATGGTTTCAAAAGTCCACTGCTGCAGGTGCGTCAAAACGTGCCTGCAAGTGGAAAAGCCGTTTAATATTGACCGATAATGAAGTCCACATTTTAACCTATATGACCTGGGACAAAGGCAAAAACTGGCAAGCTGTTGAATAAAACAACTTGAATAATTTCAAAGAGAGAAAAGACCAGAAAATGCCTGTAAATTAACCAAAAATGAGATGCTTTAAATCATCTAAAAATGACCAAAAGTTGACCAATGGCCAGGTGCAAGTCAATTTTAAACTTAATCAATGCTGTGAAATAAACTGGACCCTTTTTCTTGTCTCTTGACTCTCATTTCACATAACCTGGTTTTGCAGCAATTTACAACTTTATCAAAAATATACATAGCAAGAAATAACATCTTTTTGCACCTGTTTTCAACATAGCCATCTTATTCTAAATCTGATACAATGTACCTAAGTTTATCAAGAGAGTTGTTGTTTATGGCTTATCCATATCTATTTTCTCATTGATATCAACAGATATTACCCAAAGTTCCTATACAGCTAGTGCTTATGAAGCAAAAACTTGACCAGTTTGCAATGATTTATAGTCTCATTTTATCAATTTCCATTCAGTCGAAAGCTAATTAACTGTTTCCAATAATTTGCTTTCACATTTTTACCAATCTGAAGCAGATGACACTCAAAAACATTCTGGTAGAAGGAGATATTGCACAATATCATCATTTCCCACAATATATTCAAATCAATTCAATGACAAGACTTCCATTTCTACATATTTTTGCCTTGATTTTTCAAAGTCATCTGTTGTATGCGGGAAAGGAGTGAACTTTGTCGAAAGTGTTGACCCTTTCTCTCATATGACAATTCTGCAGCAGACGACTTTGAACGTATTTTGTCAAAACATACAAAATCTCTATAATTGAATGGATAACCTATGACAAAAAGTGGAAAACATTGTGGCAAAAGGAGAAATTGCACGTTTTGTGCAATTTCTTCTTTTGTTACTATGTTTTCAAAAAGCCGTCTGCTGCAGAGGGATCAGAATTAGCGTCTATATGAGGGAAAGGGTTAAAGATTGATTTCACAAAATGTTCTGTTTATTTCGCAATAAGGTTTTAACCCTTTCAGCGCTGAGTTGTTTAAAGTAGACTCTTCCATGGTCAAACTCGGACGAATCTATTTTCATGTTATAGGATTTTTGGAGTATTTTTGTAACTCACAGCCAAACAATGCAGATTTCAGGTGAGACAGCTCGTTACGAGCTGACTCACCTGAATCTGTATTGTTTGCAAAAAGATCAATATTGCCTTTGGCGCTGAAAGAGTTAATTCTGAAGGGTTCAAAAGTTTCAAAAAGAAGCCTCATTTCACCTTTTCCTACATAAAGAGGCTTTTTGACACTTCTGCAGCAGCCTTTTAAAAACATTGTGGCAAAAGAAGAAATTGCACATATTCAATTTCTATTTTTGCCACAATGTTTTCAACCTTATTCAATATTTCTTTTTTAATTTTTCAATTATAGAGTTTCCATATTTTTTTTACTTAATATGAATCAAAGTGGTCTGCTTGCAAATTTGTTGAATGAGGGAAAGTGTTAACCCTTTACCACATATAGACTATTTGGGATGCCTATAATTATGCAGCAGACGACTTTTGAAATTATTCTGGCAAATGGTCAGAAATTACTCATGTTGAACAAATTTCTCAAATTGCCAGAATGTTTTCACCCTATTTAATAATTATACTTTCTTAAAAAGAATATTTCTACATTTTTCGGTTGTGCTTCAGATTTGTTGAATGTGGGAAAGTGTTAAGAGAAGCCATTGACATGCTGACATTTATTATGGTCAGTATTTTTTGTTTGATTACTTATGCCAGACCAGTGGTCATTATATTGACCATTATCAG
Organism: Serripes groenlandicus; assembly: GCA_031761405.1. Lineage (NCBI taxonomy): Eukaryota > Metazoa > Mollusca > Bivalvia > Cardiida > Cardiidae > Serripes > Serripes groenlandicus. The sequence continues at coordinate 19,003,241 of JASEVX010000001.1, forward strand.
CCAGTAACCATTCACTAGTCCCTTGTTAAACTTGAGACAAAACACCTGTCATTAATTGTGTCTACAGAAATGGACTCTTTATGGGAAATATCCTTCTAACTTATAATACAGATCTACAGGCTATAGCATAAATTGATTTAAAAAAATAAAAATTAGGAAACATGTTTGAAAAAGGACATTTTTTTTTAATCCTAAATTCCATCATACGACAACATATTTTGTCAAAAAATAGAAAATCTCTTTAATTGAATGGATAGTGGAAAACATTGTGGCAAAAGGAGAAATTGCTTGTTTTGAGCAATTAGTTCTTTTGTTACTATGTTTTCAAAAAGCCATCTGCTGCAGAGGCGTCATAAAGCGTCTATATGAGGGAGAGGATTAAACCTTTCCCACATACAATTAATATGCTGCAGATTGAGACTTTGAAAACACTAAGAAAATTGTGGCAAAAGGAGATATTGCCAAGCAATTTCTCCTTTTGCCACAATGATTTCAGAAGTCGCTAGATGCAGACTCATCAGAATGAGTCAGTCCAGATAATTATGAGAAAGGGTTTTAATGAGCAATTCTTAGTGACAATAATGTTCCAGATAATTCCTTTCTAGAATTATAATTTTGCTTGTACAAATTTTCATTTCACTTCTGCAAATGTTTCAAAACTAAAAGAATGCAAAATAACCCTTTCCCACGTACATACAACAAATCTGCAGTAGAATGAATCTAAGCCAACATTTAGTAAAATAGATGGAAAATCTCTATTACTGAATAGAGTTGAAACATTGTGACAAAAGGAGTAATACCTATACTTGGCACTGACTAAATGCAACTATTGAAGGCACGACAACAAAATTAAATTGCATGGAATAAACCTAATTTATTGCAATCCCATGTTTGTAAAATGCCTGTATCAGAAAATGGAATAAACTTTATAATTGTTTCATAATGATTCAAAGAAAGTCAACAGCATTAGATATGGAAAATTTGTAACGAGAGAATCTCAAAATCCTTGAAATTCATCATTAACCGACGATGAAAAAAGATCTCATTTTATGCTAGATTATGAATAATTGGTTTCTATTTGGATCATGAAGAGTTAAAATTGCGTATTAAGGAAAATGACCGACATTATATTATATTTAGAATTCTTTAATATCCTCATAAAATGTATTAATGGGCCATACTGTTATACGTCGGCTTAAATCCCAGATTATCACAGATTCTTAGAAAACTGAAGTCCTGGATTCTTTTTAATTTCCCTTTGAAAAAAATGAACGGCTTTTGCGTATTTCAAGAACTTTCAAGAACTTTCTTGGACTTGAAGAATGCTGATTCTTGCATCTTTTAATTTCTTAGGCAACAGTTCTTGAACATAATTCATTTTGTGTTGTGAACCTATAAAGTTCTTGATTGGTTGATTGATTGTTAGATTGGTTGATTGTTTGATTGATTGTTTGTTTGGTGTTTAACCCTTTCCCTCATACGACAATTCTGCAGCAGATGACTTTGAACAGATTTTCTAAACAAGAGGCCCATGAGGGCCTATGCTCTACTGGTATGGTTCTTTGGTCATTTTCAATCCAGAGCATGTATGTGTGGTGAAGATCGGATAGTAAATGGAGGCTTTTTTGTGTTCACAAGCTGTATTATAGCAATTTTTACAATTTCATGGGCCATAATCCAGTCTTGCATGGGCAAATCTGGCTGGTTTTCAAAAGGAACCAAGCTCTCATCAATATTTAACTACTATCTACGTTTGGTGAAGATCAGATAGTAAATGGAGCCTCTATTGTGTTCACATGCTCAATTATAGCAATTTGGACAATTTCAAGGGCCATAATCCAGTCTTGCATGGGCGGATCTGGCTGGTTTACGAAAGGAACCGAGCTCTCATGGATATCTTACTACTGTATAAGTTTGGTTGAGATACAATCAAAAGTGAAGACTGTATCTTGTTAACAAGCTCTTTTATAGCAATTTTGACCATTTCAAGGGCCATAATCCAGTCATGCATGGGCGGATCTGGCTGGTTTTCGAAAGGAACCGAGCTCTCATGGATATCTAACTACTGTATAAGTTTGGTTGAGATACAATCAAAAGTGAAGACTGTATCGTGTTAACAAGCTCTTTTATAGCAATTTTGACCATTTCAAGGGCCATAATCCAGTCATGCATGGGCGGATCTGGCTGGTTTTTGAAAGGAACCGAGTTCTCATGAATATCTAACTACTGTATAAGTTTGGTTGAGATACAAGCAAAAGTGAAGACTGTATCGTGTTAACAAGCTCTTTTATAGCAATTTTGACCATTTCAAGGGCCATAATCCAGTCATGCATGGGCGGATCTGGCTGGTTTTCGAAAGGAACCGAGCTCTCATGGATATCTAACTACTGTATAAGTTTAGTTGAGATACAATCAAAAGTGAAGACTGTATCGTGTTAACAAGAAATTGTTTACGGACGGACGTACGGACGCACGCACGCACGCACGCACGCACGACGGACAAATCGCCACGACATAAGCCCTTCTGGCCTTTGGCCAGTAGAGCTAAAAATTAGAAAATCTCTAAAATTGAATGGACTAAAAGTGGAAAACATTGTGGCAAATGTTTTCGAAAAGTCTGTCATGCTGCAGAACTGCAGTATGAGGGAAAGGGTTAACCCTATCCGACATACAACAAATCTGCTGCAGACACTTTGTGGACACATCTTGGCAAAATGACGAAAAGTCTATGAACATGAAAAGTATAATTATTAAAAAAGGGTTGATAACAATGTAGAAAAAGGAGAAATTTTTCATGAGCAATTTTTCCTTTTTGCCACAATGTAGAAAAAGTCGTCTGCTGCAGAGGCGTCAGATTTAAGCGGCAATATATGGGGCCATGAGGATAACAATGAGAAAAGTTGTACTGTATGTTACAATCAGAAATGTGTTCTGTTTACATAGGGGTGTTTGACAGGATAATAATAACCCTTTCCCTCATATAGACGCTTTCTGATGCCTCTGCAGCAGACGTCTTTTTGAAAACATAGTGACAAAAGAAGAAATTTCTCAAAACAAGCAATTTCTCCTTTTGCCACAATGTTTTCTGCTTTTAGTCATAGGTTATCCATTCAGTTATAGAGATTTTCTATTTTTTGACAAATTATATTCAAAGTCGTCGTATGAGGGAAAGGGTTAAGTTAGTAGCGGTGATATGCAAATCTGCGCCTTTAATAGCATAATAATACGTTGTCAAATAGATCTTAATCTTGAGGAAATATTTGCACTGCTATAATATGAGCCCGTTCTTGGGAAAAAGGTTATTACTTCTAAGTTGGCGTTTTGCAGACATTGTAGATCCAGATCAGACTGTGCATGTACACAGTCTGATACTAAGCATGCACTCAGCCTGATCAATAATCTACACTGTTCACATATGTATCGTTTATTTCTTATTGTAAATCCTGAGCAGAATTGGACTTGGTGATCTGAATCTACACATTTCAGAACTGCCAATCTGTACCTTTTCCTCATGGACGTGCATAAGAGCATAGGGCATGACAGTGCTAATACCCCTTATGAGACATGGCACATAAAAACAGACCTTCAGAGGTTTGGAAATTAACCCTTTCCCACATATTGACGCTTTCTGACGCATTTGCAGCAGATGACTTGAAAACATAGTGAGCAATTATCTACTTTTGACACAATGTTTTCCACTTTCAGTCATTGTTTAGTGATTGATTGATTGATAGGGGTTTAACGCCGTTTTCAACAAGTTTTCAGTCATATCATGGCGGCCAGTTCACCTACTCATATGTTTCCTGTTTTTTTCACACCAGTACTCCATATTACATACTTTCCAAGCAACGTACTGGCTGCTTTTCCACATAGACTGTTAGTCCATTGGTGAAAGACGAATGACGCGTGTCACAGTGACTAAATATTTGTCAAACGTTGGAAAGAAAGTTGGACGAGCTGGGGTTCAAACTCTCAACACCTGGATTGACAGCCAGCGTCACTATGTAACCGACTGCGCTAACAGGTCTCGGCTCAAAACATAATGTGACAAAAGGAAAACTTGCTCAAATCTCTATAAATGAAAATATCATTGTTGAAAAGAGATGAAACCATTTTAGCTAAAGGACAAATTGTTAGCACATTATGAGGGATTTCTCCTTTAGCGACAATATTTCAAAAGTTGTCTGCTGCAGAGGCGTCTAAAAGCATGTGTATGTGAGAAAAAGCTATGAAATTGATCTTAAGAAGTTGTCTGCTGCAGAGGCATCAAAAACTGTTTTCATAAGAAAGAGGGTTAGGATAAGCCATTGAAAACTGTTTTTATCTCTTATGATAAATATCAAAAGCTTTGGATGGAATAAGTTCAGATTAAACCTTGAATTGACAAGTTTTAACCTCTTCTGCAAATATTTATTCTCCCAAGCACATACAGGCAAAATCATTATTACATCACAGAAAATAAACATTTACATACAAAGTAACACTCCATTTTAACACTTTCGCACATAATACAATTCCATAGGAGACAACTTTGAAAATATCTAGGCAATTTGATTTATAGAAAACCTCTTTTAAAGTATTTATAAATATTGAATGGAGCAATCTTTAATTTAGCCAAAATATTTTCCCAAGTCATATGTTGCAGATGCGTTAAAATGCGTCTGCAAGCGACTGGAAGGGTAAACTTTCAAAAGAAAAGTCGAGCAGAAAGTGTTTCCTTTATATAACAATAATCCATAAAGAAAAAAACCTAAGACGGAAAACAGATTTCTGAAAGCTATTCAAATACTTACCGAATTTACATCGACAAACTCTTGTAAACGTCTTGTAAAATGTTTTAGAAACATTATTTAATACTTGAATGTGCTGATTTGTTTTGGCAGAAAGGCTCATAACTTCATGCTTTAGTGTACGCTACATATTAAACTTGATGCTGGATAACGTTTCGTTGAAAGAATTGAATTGTTTCCCGGATTTACGACCAAATCTGTTCCATCTAGTCTTAAAGTCGAGTGGAAATTGATCCAGTCCAGAATCAGTGCGTTTTTATAACTCATTATACTTCATAACCTGGTTATATTATTTTTTTCAGATCTCCAAGTTGATTCTGGGCATCACAGAATGAATTAACCCTTTCCCTCATACGACAATTCTGCAGCATACGAAAAAATAGAAAATCTCTATAATTGAATAGATAACCTGACTTAAAGTGTAAAAGATTGTGGCAAAAGGAGAAATTGCTCGTTTTGAGCAATTTCTTCTTTTGTCACTATGTTTTAAAAAAGCTGTCTGCTGTAGAGGCGTCAGAAAGCGTCTGTATGAGGGAAAGGGTTAATATTTTGACACAGTTTCAACAGCATTATAAACATCGTGCAAAAAGGAGAAACATTTTTGCCAACATGTTAATTTATCTATCTTAAAATTAAGCTTAATCATACTTGTCAAAATCTTGTCATATGTTTTAGATTAATACTTTAATTGTCATCCGCTGCAAGTTTGTTCCATGTGGGAAAGGGCTAACCCTTACCAAAAGATGGGCGCTCTCTGAGGCCTCTGCATCCAGCGACTTCTGAAAACCTTGTGGCAAATGGAGAAAATTGCTCAAAAATGAGGAACTTTTCCTTTTACCACAATGTTTACGACTCTATTCTATAATTATACAATGGTTCATTGGGGAGATTCAATGAAAAGATTTCTGTCTCCGTTGAAAAAAAGTAAAAAATCCAATACACGTATTTCTGAAATATTTCCCATGTGCTCAGGATGCACGAAACAATGCAATTTTAGTTAAAGTCATGGAATAAACACAACTCATGTAACATTTGTGGAATGAAATTGTTATAATAATATCCTATTTCAGAGGACTTAGATAAGAGTCAGAGTGAACAGGTCTTTTCCCTGCAATATTTCTCTTATTTCTCAACCAAATGAGACGATTCTTTTTAGTACCCACAACACAGGATTTGAATGTCTAATAAGGATTTTAGAACATGAAAAATGGCCCTTATCTCAAGCTATGATAATTTCTTATGTAAGGCCAATAATATAGTTCACAGGGAGCTAGGAAACAAACAGTTGGACCAGTATTTATATATCAAATTTAACTGAATACAGGACAGAAATTATAATTAAATCAGTTTGATCTTTCAAATCCATCTTAATGACTAATTAACCCCTTCCCACATGTACGCAGTTGCATTCTGATGCAGCTTCTGCAACAGATGATCAATATTAATTATTTATTTAAGCCTTTCCCTCATACAACAATTCTGCAGCAGACGACTCAGACAATTCTGCAGCAGACGACTTTGAACGTATTTTGTCAAAACATAGAAAATCTCTATAATTGAATGGATAACCTATGACTAAAAGTGGAAAACATTGTGACAAAAGGAGAAATTGCATGTTTTGTGCAATTTCTTCTTTTGTCACTATGTTTTCAAATAGCCGTCTGCTGCAGAGGCGTCGGAAAGCGTCTATATGAGGGAAAGGGTTAACTTTAATTTTCAAGAATTTTCCATATTTAGATATGGAATTCTCAATTCATACATCTTAAATTATTCCATTCTGAAATACCTATGCCAGTAAAAGACAAAACTAACTTACATTGTATGTCCAGGCTGGCCTCTCCACTCTGCAACGAGAACCCAGTCGTGGCATTTGTCGCTATACACTGGAAGGGTCCAGCATCATGCTCACGTGTGATTCGTAAAATACGCATATTACTGCCATCCTGAAACTTTCGACTTGTATTTGTGACTGGTTTACCATTCTGAATCCATTGGAAAGAAATGTGTCGTCGGTTTGAGACGTCGCAATGAAGCGTCAATTCGGTACCTTCAGCGATAGGTTGGTCCGTCGGTTTACGACTGAAGTAAAAAGTGTCCTGAGCCACACATAGACTGATAGCTGAAAAGAAAGAATATAACAATTTATGTAATATTGTAATAATTGATAAGATAAATCTCCAGTAATTGACCTGTTAAAAATTGCGGCAAAAGGAGAGATTGCTTATTATCAAATCTCTTAAAAAAGAAGGAATTACCATTAAATAATATTGAAAACATTGTGGCAAATAGTAAAATTGCACATAATGAGCAATTTCCCTTTTTGTCACAGTGCTTTCAAAAGCCAAATCAAATGCATTAATGTGTCAAAGCCCATCTACCAGTGGGAAAGGGTCAAATGGTTGACACCTACCTTTCAGTAACACCTGGGAAAAACTTAGGTACCGGTATACAAAATGGTGCATGATAGATTTATGCAATCTTGATCAGTAATTAAACTTTTTACACTTACAACAGTTACAATACAGACAAATTTAAAAGCATCTCTACAAAATATGGCCTTTTTTTTTAAAATAGGGTTTAAAAATTTGTAGCAAAAGGAGTAATTGCTCATCTTACATCAAGGCTTTTTATGAGCAATTTCACTTTTTGCCACAATATTTTCAAAAAATAATTGTCTGCTGTAGATGTTTCAAAATGCATCAGCATGTGGGAAAAAGTTAATTTTTGGTATTGAATTTTCAATCCCCATCGTTTGTTTGATTTTCACATAGTAAATAACCTGATCGTTGAAATAGCATCAAATCAAACAATGCCAAGGTGACATGTGTCACATATCGATCTTCACTATTCTACCTTTACAGACAGTAACTTATTTACATTTTGCTTCTACGTAAAACAAATATCTCCCCACCTGTTTGAAAGTTCCAGAGGTCTGTCGAGATAAGGAGGAGCAAAACAGGTCTTTTCTCCAGATATCTCTCTTATTACCCACCCAAACCCTATGTTGTTGGTACTCAAAAGATTCGTCTCCATGAGATGATTCTTTTGAGTACCAACAACATAGGGTTAAAACCCTTTCCCTCATACGACAATTCTGCAGCAGACGACTTTTAACGTATTTTGTCAAAACATAGAAAATCTCCATAATTGAATGGATAACCTATGACAAAAAGTGGAAAAGATTGTGGCAAAAGGAGAAATTGCACGTTTTGTGCAATTTCTTCTTTTGTCACTATGTTTTCAAAAAGCTGTATGCTGCACAGGCATCAGAAAGCGTCTATATGAGGGAAACAGTTTCCCTCATACGACAATTCTGCAGCAGACGACTTTTGACGTATTTGTCAAAACATAGAAAATCTCCATAATTGAATGGATAACCTATGACAAAAAGTGGAAAAGATTGTGGCAAAAGGAGAAATTGCACGTTTTGTGCAATTTCTTCTTTTGTCACTATGTTTTCAAAAAGCTGTATGCTGCAGAGGCATCAGAAAGCGTCTATATGAGGGAAACCCTTTCCCTCATACGACAATTCTGCAGCAGACGACTTTTAACGTATTTTGTCAAAACATAGAAAATCTCCATAATTGAATGGATAACCTATGACAAAAAGTGGAAAAGATTGTGGCAAAAGGAGAAATTGCACGTTTTGTGCAATTTCTTCTTTTGTCACTATGTTTTCAAAAAGCTGTATGCTGCAGAGGCATCAGAAAGCGTCTATATGAGGGAAAGGGTTTAAAGATCAGCAAAGAATTTGAGAGCATGAGATACGGCCATCTTATCTAGAGCTCTGTGAAACTACGATCACATACAATTCTAGCCTCGATGCTTGAACTGCTAATGAACGAATGTTTTAAGTTTGATACAGATCATCATTCACTTTACAGTAGACATATTTTGAAAATAATTGTGTTGCTTTTTTTGTGCAAAATCTTTTTTTTCAACTACATATCAAAATAACAGCTTCAATACTACCCCACCTAATGGATCTCAAGAGTTGCATTTTAAAACTCAAATCATTCAGACCCTGATGATGATGATGATTGAGCCGGTTATTAATTAAAGTTAAATCAGAGTGTGGCTGCCATTCTTAACCCTTTCCCTCATATAGACGCTTTCCGACGCCTCTGCAGCAGACGGCTTTTTGAAAACATAGTGACAAAAGAAGAAATTGCTCAAAACGAGCAATTACTCAATTTGCCACAATGTTTTCCACTTTTAGTCATAGGTTATCCATTCAATTATAGAGGCTTTTTTTAATTTGACAAAATATGTTCAAAGTCGTCTGCTGCAGAATTGTCGTATGAGGGAAAGGGTTAATGGTATTTAGCATCCACCAGCCACAGTGGCAAGCTGAGTTACAAAACCATACAACTATATACAAGAGCACCGCGTACGGCACAGACGCTCGACTGATAGGGAGAAAACAGGGGGAAAAAAAAAGAAGCTGAGCTGAACAAAAAACCTTAACCGGACGACGCCAGGGTCATGACAACTAAGCTCTCTATCTTTAAAAGTCAAGCTAATAATATTATCTAATGTTCAGTTTAAACCTTTCAATGCTGAATTGTAATTTTTAATTATATGATATTTGAAATATGGAGTAATATTTGTACTCAGCAATTTCTCCTTCAGTCACAATGTTTTCAAATGTCGTCTGCTGCACTGTTTAGTGCCCCCCCCAACCATTCTTGATTCTTAGATATTCAGAGGACTAAGATAAGAAAGCATTAACAGGTCTTGCTTCCAGGATATCTCTGTTAGCACTCATTTGCACCTATGTTGTTGGTACTCAAAAGAATCGTCTCATAGAGACGATTCTTTTGAGTACCCACAACGTAGGTTTCGGAGGTCAAATAAGGATTTTAGAACATGCGTACATTATCAACATTTATCTAGAGCTCTGAACATTCATGGCAATTGTACGAAACATTTAACCGCTATTTCATACACAAGCCTAAGAAATGCACAATAGCATCACAAACAGATGTTGTATGCCGGTGTTTAGAGGCGGGGGCATGTTAAATATGCAAGCACAGTGCAGAAACCTCAACTCTGCCGATGTATCATCAATCAGAATTCCTACACTTGCTTGGAGTCTAAAAAAGATTCAGGAAATAATTAGATTTATCCTGGCTTAATCTTATCCATTTCCTTATACCCTGTTCAACAACTCTGCAGCCCGCCACTTTGAAAATTGTTTAAGCCTTTTCCTCATATATACGCTTTCTGAGGCCTCTGCAGCAGACGGCTTCTTGAAAACATAACGTGCAATTTCTCCTTTTGCCGCAATGTTTTCCACTTTTTGTCTGATTCTGGTTATCCATTCAATTTTCTATTTTTTGACAAAATACGTTCAAAGTCGTCTGCTGCAGAATTGTCGTATGAGGGAAAGGGTTAAGCAAAAATATGGAAATTAAATGAATTATTGAAAAATTGTAAAATATAGAGTTGAAAACATATTGGTTTTAGGAAAGATGCTCATAATATGAGCAATTTCTTCGTTTGCAACTATGTTTAACCCTTTCCCTCATACGACAATTCTGCAGCAGACGACTTTGAAGTTACTGTATATTTTGTTAAAACATAGAAAATCTCCATAATTGAATGGATAACCTATGACAAAAAGTGGAAAACATTGTGGCAAAAGGAGAAATTGCATGTTTTGTGCAATTTCTTCTTTTGTCTCTATGTTTTCAAAAAGCCGTCTGCTGCAGAGGCGTCCGAAAGCGTTTATATGAGGGAAAGGGTTAATGAATTCGTCTGCTGCAGTCTCAGACCTCAGAAAGCTTCTGTATGTGGGATAGGGTAAATTGGCGACAATAATGCAAATATAAGTATAATTATGGAGTTAAGTGTTGAAATGGTTGTGACAAAAGGAACAGACATTATGAACCTTTTCTCCCCTTGTCAGAATTATCTCAAAAGTTGTCTGCTGTAGAGAGGCGTCAAAATGCATCTGCATGTGGGATAAAGAATGAAACCTTTATAATGTGCAGTAACTGACATAAAACTTGTCTCTTCAAGATGTTTCTTATAAATACCCACACTATATATATATATAAAATTCCATTAAACATACACTTTCGGATGCCTCTGCAGTAGACGACTTTTAAAAACATTGTGGTAAAAGAATAAATAGCTCATCATGAGTAAATTTCTCTTTTTGCCACAATGTGTTCCACCTCTTTAATTATAAACATTTCTTATATAGATATTTCACATTTTCAAAGACGTCTGCTGCAGATTTGCTCTATGTGGGACTGGCCGAGGATTAAGGGCAAGAAGAACTGACAGATAAATTAAATGCGGAAGATCTAATTACTTTCCTTCTTCATGATGTTGTGCACTTGTACAAAAGTTTTTGTATTTCATAGACAGTATCCAAGTGCTTGTTATGACAAAAAAGAACAGATGTTTGACAGGAAAATTCAGTTCTTTTTGCCACAGAATTATTGAGTAGTTTTTACCCTTAACTCTTTCCCTCATACAACAATTCTGCAGCAGACGACTTTGAACATATTTTGTCAAAAAATAGAAAATCTCTATAATTGAATAGATAACCTATGACTAAAAGTGGGAAACATTGTGGCCAAAGGAGAAATTGCTCGTTTTGAGCAATTTCTTCTTTTGTCACTATGTTTTCAAAAAGTCGTCTGCTGCAGAGGCGTCAGAAAGCGTCTATATGCGGGTTAGGGTTATTACTAACTGAAAGCTGCTAATAGAAAATACAGACTGTAAGTGGTGTGTAGTGGTTAGTATTTTGCCATTGATATTTGGAGACTCAAGTTCAATCCAAGGCTGTTTGATACTTTTTAATTTAACCCTTTCCCGCATGTAGGCCACAATTATAAAAAAATATTGTGGCAAAAGCTGCAATTGCTTATACAGAGCAGTTTCTCATTTTGCCACAACATTTTCATCTCTAATAAATAATGGTACTTTAATTGGTAGAATATTATTCATCCCTACTGCAGGGGGGAGAGATATCAGTAGGTGGTGGCTGTCTGTCTAGAAAATCTCTATAATTGAATGGATAACCTATGATTAAAAGTGGAAAACATTGTGGCAAAAGGAGAAATTGCTTGTTTTGAGCAATTTCTTCTTTTGTCACTATGTTTTCAAAAAGCCGTCCGCTGCAGAGGAGTCAGAAAGCGTCTATATGAGGGAAAGGGTTAATTAGTATCTCGGAATTGATTTCTCTGGTTCAAGATTCATGTTGACAAAAGACTCCCAGCAGACGCCATTTTAAATCAATGTGGAATAAAAGAGTTCATTTCTCCTTTTCCAACAAATTTGTATGAATCTGTGATTTTCATTTTTAGACATATTTCAACCTTTTTCCTCAAATGCTTTAAAAGCAGCTCAGATGACAAAAAAATATATCATATCATGTAAAGGAATGAATGAGTGAATGTATATTGTTTTATGGCGCATCAACAGCTAAGGTCATTAAGCGCGCAATTAAATTTAATAATCCATGATCCCTGGGTAAACAAACCAGTACTAGGCTAGAAAATGTGCCTTGCCCAACTTCCTGGGCACTCCGCCATGACCGTAGTGCCGCGACTGGGGATCGAACCCAGGACACCCGGTTTCGAAATCCCCGACGCTTGAACCACTCGACCACAGCGGATTCCTCATGTAAAGGAGTTGTTACACATAAATTCTCAATAAACTCATTTGATACTTAGCAAAACTACTACAGGTAAACCCTTTCCCACAAACAACAAATAGGTTGAAATATAAAAAATCTCTGTGAATTGTAGTATAATTAATGAAAAGAGTTGAAAACATTGTGCCAAAAGGTAAAATTGCTCATTATGAGCAATTTCATCTTTTGTCACAATGTTTTCAAAAGTCGTCTGCTGCAGAGGCATCAAAATTTGTCTATAGGTCAGAAGTAATGTGTAGGTTCAAACAACCCACTCCTTGTAAAGTTGTATAATTAAGGAACATTAACCCTTTCTCACAATGTCATACTGTACAGCAAAATAAAAATACAAATAAAATTAAGGATCATCTCTATAAATGAATTATGCAAGTATAATAATTGAATAAGAGTTGAAAGCATTGTGGCAAAAGGATAAATGGCTCACAAAAGCTTATGCCAGAATGTTTTCAAACGTCATCTGCTGCCGAGACAACGGAATACATGCGCAGGTTGGAAAGGGTCGATACAATATGGTGTTAAGTGGGAGGAGTAAAACACACATTTATAGCTGGTTCCTTTAATAACTCAAAGGATAATCTGGTTCCTGTTATTTCCCAGGATCATATTATAAAGCCCGAGTCACGCTGGCCAAGAATTACCCATCAAAGAAATGCCACACTCCCCGTCATAGGTAATAATTTACTTTTTTATTGCCACCGTTAACTACCTATCCAACAATTAGTCAAAAGCTGAAAAGCCAGAGGAACTCCACTAGGATAATGGATTATAAGTTTTCTATGGCTTTTTTCTGTTTCTACCTGCTGGTTCTAAAATCACTTTCATTAACATTTTCTTTGTTCTTTTCATAATGCAGATGACTTTTGATCCCTCTGTAGCATTATTAATGCTTGAAACTAAATGTGGGAAAAGGAGAAATTAAAACAAAATGAACACTATCTCGAAAGTCATTTCTATTAACCCTTTCCCTCATATAGATGCTTTCTGACGCCTCTGCAGCAGACGGCTTTTTGAAAACAAAGTGACAAAAGAAGAAATTGCTCAAAACGAGCAATTTCTCCTTTCGCCACAATGTTTTTTAACTTTTAGTCATAGGTTGTCCATTCAAATATAGAGATTTTCTGTTTTTCGACAAAATGTGTTCATAGTCGTCTGCTGCAGAATTGTCGTATGAGGGAAAGGGTTAACTTTTTCCACCCTCATACAGACACATTGACGCCTGACTGCAGCCGGCGACCTTTGAAAACATTGTGACAATAAGAGAAATTAATCATAATGAGCAATTTCTCCTTTTACAACAATGTTTTCAACTCTATTCAATTATAATACTTTCAATAGTTGTCAGGAGATTTTTCAAATGTTATCAAAGATGTATTCAAAGTCATCTGCTGCAGATTTGTCGTATGTGGGATTAAATTAAGATTAAAGTTACCATCTACTCCAACCAAGAGGTCAGGGAGTACAAAATTCCACTTGTTTAACCCATTCCCTCATAGAGACGCTTTCTGATGCCTCTACAGCTGCAGCAGACGGCCTTTTGAAAACATGTCGACAAAAGAAGAAATTGCTCAAAACCAAGCAATTTCTCCTTTTGTCATCATGTTTTCAAAACTCTATATTCAATTATTGTTCTTTCATTTAAAGGGAATTTCCATTTTTTTTCGGGTATATTTTCAAAGTCGTCTGCTGCAGATTTGTTGTATTTGGGATGAAATTATGGTCAAAGTTACCATCTGTTACAACCAAGAGGTCAGGAAGTACTAAAATTCAACTAATTTCCATAAATATAAGTGTGATAAAATGATAATCCAAGGATAAGTTACATGACAAAAGGCTATAAAATCATCAGTTTATCAATGCAATCTTTCAATGGGTAATTTGTTCAAGCCTTCTAATCACTGAATATCTAAATATCAATGTGAAACTGGATAGTATGCCCTTTCTTAACCTTCTCACATACAAATGGGGCACTGTGACATGGCAAAACTGTCCTTTAATACTTTCCCTCATATAGACGCTTTCTGACGCCTTTGCAGCAGACAGCCTTTTGAAAACATAGTGACAAAAGAAGAAATTGCTAAAAACGAGCAATTCCTGCTTTTGCCACAATGTTTTCCACTTTTAGTCATACTGGTTATCCATTCAAGTATAGAGATTTTCCATTTTTTGACAAAATATGTTCAATGTCGTCTGCTGCAGAAGTGTTCTAGAAAAGGAGAAGTTGCTCATTTTGCCACAATATTTTCAAAGGCAGTGTGCGCCTGCATGTGGGAAAGGATGACATGTTTATCAATTCACACAAAAAAGCTTTAACCCTTCCCTGCATACAGACAATTTCTGTTGCCTTACACTGCAAGCTCAGTGAGACGACTTCTGATAACATTTTGGCAAAAAGAGAAATTGCTCATTATGAGCAATATTTCTCCTTTTGCCAAAATAATTTCTCCTTCATTCAATTATTTTTCTTTCATTTATAGAAGGTTTTTTATGTTTGAATAAATATTTTTAAAGTTGTCTGCTGCACTGATGTATCGTATACATGTGGGTAAGGGTTAACATCTGCAATAAGTATGTGAAAACTCAGTTCACTTGGAGCATTTCTAAAGATGTACCAATGTGAAAACTCAGTTCACTTGGAGCATTTCTAAAGATGTACCAATGTAACTAACTGTTCTAAATTCAACACTTTCTGACATATAGATGCACTTTGATGCTTCGGCAGCAGACGACTTTTAAAAACATGAGCGCAAAAGGAGAAAATGTTTTCAACTATTTCTTCAAAAAGTTATATTTGAAATTTTCTCAATATATTTTACTACATTTTTTCGAAAATCTGTTAAATAATTCACAAATTTTGTTTGCTCCTCGTTTGCTTTCTTGCTTTCTCCAAGTTTCAGAAAGGTCAATACAATAAAATCTGTGTTGGTAATTTCAGAAATCTGGAAAAAAAAAGTAAAAACTCATTAGACTTAATTATTCAATGTCCTTGGTTTTTAATGTCTTCTGCACATGGCATTCAGAAACTTCATACCTCTCACCCAGTTGACATGTGATGCAATTTGATGCAACAGACATTTGAAAACAATGACAAAACTATAAATTGTTCATACCCAATTAACTTTTTCTCCTTTTGCCACAATATTTTAAACTCTATTAAATAATTATACTTTCATTTGCATAGATTTTACATATTGTTGTCTTATAGTAGATGTAATCAAAATCATCTGCTGCAGATTTGTTGAATCTGGGAAAGGAGAAAATTTATTCCTAATTAGGCCATGTAACCCTTTCCCATTTGTTTGATTGATTGATTGGGGTTTAACGTCGTTTTCAACAATTTTTCAGTTTTATCAGTTCAGTTCACCTACTGTACTCATGTGTTTCCCGGCTTTCTCACACCAGTACTCCACACAACATTCTTTCCAAGCAACTGGCTGCTTTTCTACTTAGACTGTTAGCCCATTGGTTGAAGGCGTATGACGCTTGTCAGTGACTTTTGTCAAACGGCGGAAAGAGAGTTGGCCAAGCTGGTGTTCTAACTCACAACCCCTGGGTTGACAGCCATAGTCGCTACCGACGGAGCCATCGGGGCTCGCGGCTCCCACTTGTAGATGCATTATGACGCATCTACAGCAGATGACTTTTGAAAACAAAAGGAGAAACAGACAAATTTTGAGATAATTGTGACAGGAGAAAAAGCTTTTAATCTGCTGCAGACCTGTTTAGATCTAGGAAATAATGAAGAAGTCAAATTACTTTGTGAACTTTATTAGCGAAGAGGATTCGGGGGAAAAACGTGAACATAATCAGAGGCCGGCAGTCTCTAGCTCTATGTATATCATTTATGGATTTCGGAATAAGAAATACGCCCCTATAATTTAAAACTCGGGCATAATAATCATTTTCTGCAGAAAAATAAATTCTATCAGGTTTTAAGAAGCAAATGTTAGGCCTTCAAATAAGGAAGTCACCAAGGTAACCAATGTCAATGATAATATTTTACAGCAGACACATTTCACAAGTCAGCAGACAACAGATTACATGTAACCCTTTCTCCACCTGCAGATGCATTTTGACATTTCACAGCTGTTGGCTTTTGAAAATATTTGTGTTAAAAAGACAATTATAATGCTGATTATGAGTGTTTCTTATTTTGTCACAATTTTTCATCTCTAATTCAATAATTAAACTTCCATGATTTATAGTAATACTCTAGATTTTTTTCTAGACGATATTTCAAAGTCATCTTCAGCAGATTTACAGTATGTCGGGTAAAGGTTAACCCTTTCCCTCATATAGACGCTTTCTCATACCTCTGCAGCAGACAGCTTTTTGAAAACATGGCGACAAAAGAAGAAATTGCTCAAAACGAGCAAATTCTCCTGTTGCAACAATGTTTTCCACTTTTAGTCAAGGTTATGAACTTATCCATTCATATAGAGATTTTCCATATGTTCAAAGTTGTCTGCTGCAGAATTGTTGTATGAGGGAAAGGGTTAAGTCTAGAGATTGCAGACCATGCATAACCGGATTATATAAGGCTGTGACCCCTGGTCAAGTCTTGATAGCTGACCAGCAGGAAGGGTCATTTGGCTGTCAGGTGTCATGTTCATTGCAGACAAAAAACCATAGGAGACAATTAACTATTAAGTCCTAATGACCCAACCTGCAGTCATATGCTTTAATGTGAATTTAGTTTATACACTGTCATCAAAGATGGAGTAACTCTTTATAAACAATTTACTGACCCCTTAACCTTTTCTTAACAGTATCGAAATGGTTCATAATGCTGATAAGATCCAGAATTCATTGTGAAGGAATTTCAGTTACTGGTACATCTCATAAAAAGCCTTTTTTTCTCTTATTTTCTTTGCTGTCTGAACTAGTGTTCATGCATTTTATACACAGTATATATGCAATAAAACATTGAACTATTGTAGTGTTTTTAAACCTTTTCAGATTAATCAATCAGTGCTGATTTTATACAGTATTAATTGGAGTGTAATTAACACAAAATTTGAAGCTTAATTGTCAGAAAGGAAGTTTCAAGCATAGATCAAGATTGCAAATGTGTGTACATATACATAGTTAGAATGAATTTGCTATGCAGCTACTCAGCTGCTACCTCCATTTTAAGTGTTTTTCTAATTTTTGAGAATTAAATATATCACAATATAAAATATTCATTTCCAGATGTTACTATTTGCATCCAATGTGTTACGGCTGTGATTGCACTGACAATCCATTGAAGTTGTGTTGACTGACCAATAAAACATATTGTAATCATACTTTTAATCCTTTCCCAAATACAAGATACAAATCCAAAGCAGACGACTTTGCCAACATCTATTCAAAAAAATATCTTAAAATGAAAGTGTTTTTAAATATTAAATATTAAATAGTTGTTGTTAAAGGAGATATTCCTCATCATATGCAAAATCTTCTTTTGCAACATTTTTTTTTTCAAAAGATGCCAACTGTAAATGATATTCAAAATGTATATTAACTCTTTCCCTCATACGACAATTCTGCAGCAGACGACTTTAAACATATTTTGAAAAAAAATTGAAAATCTCTATAATTGAATGGATAACCTATGACTAAAAGTGGTAAACATTGTGGCAAAAGGAGAAATTGCTCGTTTTGAGCAATTTCTTCTTTTGTCACTAATTGTTTTCAAAAAGCTGTCTGCTGCAGAGGGGTCAAAAAGCGTCTATATGAGGGAAAGGGTTAAGGTGGGGAAAGTGTCGCCGTTAGGGATAGATTCCAGTCCAATGAGAGCATTGTTTATGCGTTTTAATACAACATCATTTCCGTTGCAAAGGCATCAAAAGCCATAACATTAAGCAAGAAATCCTTTCCAAACGGTTAACCTGAAAGCGATATATGATATATATACTTTGAATACACAGAAGAAAGTGTGACAGCTAAGATCAGCTTGTTAAACGTCTAATTAACCAGCCATTTACTGGTCAAAATATGATCCAATTATTATTACAGGCCCTAATAATACTATTTATAAGGATTCACCATTTCAGATTTTTTTCCCCAGTTACCACATTTTTATGTCACTCTCGGTAATAAATCATGAAAGCTACATTTTTTCATCCTCTAGAAAAAGAAAAAAAGGCTGTTCCGCATTTTGTGGGGCAGACCACTAATTGGCTCTTCTGTCTTCGAAACAGTAGAACAAATTGAGAACCAAGTTGTGTAAGCCTGACACAATTATTATGTCCGTTTGTTACACCTTTGTAATTTGAGGCTAACAATTCATTGGTTATTTGTTTACGCAATCTGACCCATCTACAGCAGACGACTTTTGAAAACATTGTGGAAAATGGAGAAACTGGTCATTGCGAGCAATTTCACCTTTTGCCACAATTCTACCATCTCTATCCAATGAATTAATACTTTCATTTATAGACATTTTTCATATTTTTGTCTAGGTATGTTCAAAGTCGTCAGATTTGTCAGATTTTCTTTATGTGGGAAGGGTTAACTAACAGTAACATGGTATAAAATTTCCAGAGTCGGCTGCTTAATCCTTTCCCTCATATAGACGCTTTCTGACGCCTCTGCAGCAGACGACTTTTTGAAAACATACTTAGTGACCAAAGAAGAAATTGCTCAAAACAAGCAATTTCTCCTTTTGACACAATGTTTTCCACTTTTAGTCATAGGTTATCCATTCAATTATAGAGATTTTCTATTTGTTGACAAATATCTTCAAAGTCATCTGCTGCAAAATTGTCGTCTAAGGGGAAAGGGTTAATGGTTAAATTCTTCAATTTCAGATATATGCGCTATGTGGGAAGGGATAACTAACATATAAAATTTCCAGAGTCGCTGCTTAATGGTTAAATTCTTCCATTTCTTGCTTCTATCTAACATTATCTGATGAAGATTTCAGATGAAAAAGGTACAGTAAATCACTTAGGAAGATATTAACATAAAAATAAATAACAGACCATAAATTTTACAGAACAGATTAAAATATTCTTAAAACATTAGTATTCCAGGGAAAGTTTGGTTAACTCATTCAACATGACTGAACCTTTTTCCTTCTTAAAGATCTTCTGTTGGCTGCAGCTTCAGGTAGCATAAATATAACCCTTTCACACCAATAGACACATTTAAACGCATCAGTAGCAGACTAAATTTTGAAAACAATGTAAAAGAAACGGGAAATCGCTCAAAATTAGCAGTTTCTCCTATTTGCAACAATGTTTTCAACTTATTTCAGTAATTAAACATTCATTTATAGAGAAATCCAGTGTTTTTGCATAGATGGTTTCAAAGTCATCTGCTGCAGATTTGTTGTAGGGATGAAAGGATTAACAAAGGAGAAACTACTCTATAAATGAATGAAGAAATTATTGAATTTATAAAACATAGTCTGCTGCAGAGGCATCAGAAACCATCTGTATGCGGGAAAGGATTTAATAATGGCACATGTATCAGGCGTTATTAGCTTCATAGATCATATATATATACACCGGTATCTATGTCAAGAAAATATTTTCTCTCTCAGGGTAAAAAAAAAAAAGTTATTACATAATAATGAAGTTGGCAATTATTTGTAAACATTTCCACACATCCCCAATAGGAGTTCAACCGAAGATGTAGCAACAAGTATTAAAGAGCAACAAAAAGGAGCAGAAATCAAAGGCAAGGTAATTTAGTGAGCCGTGTTTTTGCCATCATTCATTTTGTGTCAATTTCATGGCAGTTAGGCTTGAATATAAAAACTATGGATCCATTATCAAACAACCATCTTTATGTTATGTAACTGAATTACCTATAGATAATTACATCCCTCACCCTGAACCCACCCAGTCAGAAAACTTGGACAAGTCCAAATTCAACCCTCGTAGCAGAAGAAATTGGGGAAAGATTGCTGCAAATAGAGGAATTGCTCATAAATGACTGATTTCTCCTTTGGCCACAATAATTTCAACTCTTTTCAATCATTATTCTTTTAATCAACAAGTCTTTCCTATATTATTCTTAATATTTTCAAAACATTTAAAGAACTGTGGAAAAAGTGAAAATTGCAATTTCTCCTTTTGCTTTATATTTAAAAGTCATCCGAAAAACTCAAACCTGATTCCACACATGTATACAACAAATCTACAGCAGCTGACTTTGAAAAAATCTGGTTTAAAATTAAAAACATTCTGCAATAATAAAAGTGTTATTATTGAATAGAATTGAAAACATTGTGTCAAAAGGAGATATTGCTCATCTTGCTTAAATAGTTGTCTGTTGCAAATGCATGAAAATGCATCTGCACAGCAGTGAAAAGGGTTAATTAAAGTTATCTGTATCTCGGACAGAGTTAAATATATATAGGTCAAACAGTCTCTCACATTATGCCTGAATCTCCAAAAATGCCCAAGAAAATGTAACGGTAAACAATTCTCACACCTCTGCAGGAGTCATTTACTGCCCAGCATCTGACCCCTATTTCAGTGAAAGCCCCGTTGATATGTTATCACATGACCAGAGAAACCACATCTGTGTCGAGTTTGTTGTTAGACCAGCTATTTCACTTTTGAAACTTGTACAGAACCAAGTTGAAGTGAAGGTAGAATATGACATGTGTCCCAATGCAAGCTTGTGAACCAGAGGAAAACAATGTGGAAAGGAAAAGTTACTTCCTATTTCATGATACAGAAAGCTGTTCATGACTGAACTAGCTGCATATGTATATTGAGAACAATCGCAGGGAAAAGTAGCCATGTAATCCCCGTTTCCAACAATAAAATGAATCTGCAGGAGACAATATGAACATATCTTTAACCCTTTCCCACATACAGCAAATCTGCAGGAGACGACTTTGAAAACCAAGCTTAATTGTTAAATAAAGTTGAAAACATTGTGGCCATCATAAGCAACTCACCTTTCGCCACAATGTTTTCACAAGTAGTCTGGCTGCTAGTGGCGTCAAATATGCTTCTGCAGGTGGAAAGGGTTATAACATGGGGAGCTCTATTGAATGAAAAGTTAGATAATAGAAAAGAGAAGAAAACATTGTTGGAAAAACAGAAAATTACCTCCATTGAGCAATTTCTCTTTTTTCTCACAATGTTGACAGTGTACTGCAACTGCTGAAACGTATTAAAATGTATCTGCATTTGGGAAAGGGGGGTTAAGCAATTAATTTCATATTTTCCAAATCAATATGTGTATTTATATACATGTATGTACTGTAGATTGTTTAAACCTTAAGAATGACAACATCCAACATTAAACTAATAAGCATATAATAAGAAATACTACCCCCCCCCTCTCTCTCTGTCTGTCTGTCTGTCTCTCTCTCTCCCCTCTCTCTCTCCCCTCTCTCTCTGTCTCTGTCCTCTGTCTCTGTCTCTGTCTCTCTCTCTCTCTCTCCTCTCTCTCTCTCTTCTCTCTCTCTCTCTCTGTCTCTCTCTGTCTCTCTCTGTCTCTCTCTCTGTCTCTCTGTCTCTCTATCTCTCTCTCTCTCTGTCTCTCTCTGTCTCTCTCTCTCTCCTGCTCTCTCTCTCTCTCTCTCTCTCTCTCTCTCTCTCTCTCTCTCCTCTCTCTCTCTCTCTCATCTCTCTCTCTCTCTCTCTCTCTCTCTCTCTCTTCTCTCTCTCTCTCTCTCTCTCTCTCTCTCTCTTCTCTCTCTCTCTCTCTCAGAAGACAATACATTACAAATTATGCTATCTTTGCAAATTGCTATCTTTGCAAATTTAAATTCTGGTTAAAGTTTTGCGTGCAACTACATTAAGAGTCCATATCTCAGTATTTACTTGATGCGGTTGCATTGACACTTTCTACAACCTACCCAACTATCACACCTATGTATATTATTATGTTAAATAACTCTATAATGCAAATTATCACTCTTTAAGAAATTGTGGTTAATGTTTTGCATGCAACTACGTTCGAGTCCATTATCTCAGTTACTTAAATAAGCGGAGAAATAGTCGAGCGCACTGTCCTCCGACAGCTCTTGTTAGATCGATTCTTGCTATTCTGATAAATTTTTGTCCATCGTTAACTTTTAGCTTTAAACATCTCTCCGGCTTAACCACAGGACCAATTTCAACCAAACTTCACAGGAATGTTCCTTTGGTGGCCCTCTTTCAAAAGTGTTCAAAGACTTAAGTTCCATTGTGAACTTTGGTTGCCACGGCAACAAAAAAAGGATAAATTAACCAAAACTTAAAAAATCTTCTTGTCTGAAAGTAGTCTCAAGGCCCATGCCTTTTTATATTTGGTATGTAGCATTATTTAGTGGACCTCTACCAAGATTGTTAAAATTATAGCCCTGGGGGTAAAAATTACCCCTCCCAGGGGATCACTTGTTTTACATAAGACTTGTATAGGGAAAAAACTTTAAAAAATCTTCTTTTCCAAAAGTAGGAGGCCAAGGCCTTTGATATTTGGTATGAGCTTCATCTAGTGGACCTCTACCAAGATTGTTCAAATTATAGCCCTGGGGTCAAAATTGACCCTCCCTTGGTGTCTCTTTTTTTTTTAAAATAGACTCGTATAGGGGAAAAAAATCTTCTTGTCTAAAAGTAGAAGGCTAAGGCCTTTGATATTTGGTAAGTAGCTTCATCTAGTGGACCTTTACCAAGATTGTTTAAATTATAGCCCTGGGGTCAAAAATGGCCCCTCCCTTATGGTCACTGGTTTAAAATAGACTTGTATAGGGAAAAAGCTTTAAAAATCTTCTTGTCTGAAAGTAGAAGGCCCATGCCTTTGATATTTGATATTAGCTTCGTCTAGTCGACCTCTACCAAGATTGTTCAAATTATAGCCCTGGGCTCCCCAGTTATCACAAATGGATTTTAAAAGATCATATAAAATGTGTACATATTAGCTGATCAACTGTTAAGATGGATTGTAACTGCACTATGTGCTTCAGAAAGATAATGTATGAGGTAGTCCTTATTGTTATTAGTCGCCGGGCAGAAGCCCGCGACTTCTATTTTTAATAGCTTTTTGGAAATGACATGGGGGAGAGTTATTATTAGAAAAAAACAAATTTAAATGTCTTGAACATATTACAATTGTGATTATGACACATCTAAAATGAAATAAATAATCCGATGTTTTAAGTATTTGCAGTTACCTTATTTTGACTCGCAGAACATGTATATATATGTTTATATGTCAATGGGCCAACCTACCTTAGAATGGAGATTGATCATAAACAATGAATTCTGTGAAGGACATTCACTTCGTTAACAAAAAAAATGCAAGTTATGATACATTTTCACTTGACCCCACCCCTGATATTCCAATATGCCCTTTAGTTGATAAGTGTTTTTTTCATCTACTATAATGTAAGTGTTATGCATAACTGCAGTATGGATTTCCGGCAACATTGATGTGTTACATCTACTTTATCTTGTCTTCTTTCTTAAACAAATGCGCATGTCCTGAGAACACAGCCCACAGTCAGAGTTATGGGACTTGTCCTGCAAGGTCATTTGATGATGTCCAATAAGTGAGTGAAGTTTCAAAATTTAACCAAAGTTGCAACGCCAACGCCGACGCACAAGTGACTGTTATAGCTCTCATATTCTTCGAATAGTCGAGCTAAAAAAAATACTAAGTTTTAAAGCAAGTTTAAAACAAACAAAAAACATGATCAAATGCAATTATTAATTACATTTTCAAAATAATTCGTTAGCAGTACTTTCAGTACTTTGATTTCTTTAACAAATGCAATGTGCATGCCCTGAGAACACAGCCCACAGTCATATACCGGTCAGACAAACATCTTGGCAATTTAATCACCTTATCAAGAAAATTAATAGTCTTATGACCCATGGGTAATTGATGCTGGCATTTAATAGCCTAAAAGCTAACTGTTTATCATTTGCAGATTTGAGAAAAATTTCACCCATAATGTGGGAGACTGCAAACATTTGATCACACTGATAATGATGAAATATGCAAAATGCATGAATAGTTTCACAAGTTTAGAAAGGTTAACCCTTTCCCACATACAGACGCTTTCCGAATGAAGCCTTATAATTTACAGCCGACGTCTTTTGCTGTCATATTTTCAACATTATTCAATGTGTATGAGTGTACTTTCATTTATAGAGAATTTCCAAAATATTGACTAGATGTTTTCAAAGTCATCAGTGCTGCAGATTTGTTGTATTTGTTAAATGCTAACCCTTTCCCTCATATAGACACTTTCTGACGCCTCTGCAGCAGACGACGTTTTGAAAACATAGTGACAAAAAAAGAAATTGCACAAAACGTGCAATTTCTCCTTTTGCCACAATGTTTTCCACTTTTAGTCATAGGTTATCCATTCAATTATAGAGATTTTCTTTATTTTGACACAATATGTTCAAAGTCGTCTGCTGCATAAT
Organism: Serripes groenlandicus; assembly: GCA_031761405.1. NCBI lineage: Eukaryota > Metazoa > Mollusca > Bivalvia > Cardiida > Cardiidae > Serripes > Serripes groenlandicus. The sequence continues at coordinate 19,028,068 of JASEVX010000001.1, forward strand.
TGTCGTATGAGGGAAAGGGTTAAGGGTGACTAAACTAATTGAAATACACTGCAAAGGTGATAAATATTCAATCCACTGGCCCTAAGGTGACAGTAATGGTGGTGTAAAGGCAATTTCAAGGATCGTAAAACATGAAGGCACAATTCGCACTATGTCTTCATCCTGTCAGCAACATCCAGTTGCTCATGAATGCACTTTGTCAACACTATTTGCATCACCTTGATCAATTTATTACCAATAAAATAGATTTAAATTAGAAACGTGTCATAAATTATTATGACATAATTATCTGATATCAATATTTCTGAAGATAGAAGTAAAATTTAATGTATGTTCATCATGGACTGTCATGCATGGCAGGATTATTATCCAATTGTAACCTTAGGCTGACAGATGAATTCGCTGTGGTTTAGTGTCAGGAATTTGGAACCAGACATCCCTGGTTCTAATCCCAGTAGTGGCACAGGAGCAAAGGTGGAGTGCAGCACATTTCCTAGCCCGAGTACTGGTTTGTTTACCCAGGGATCATGAATAAGTGAAATAATGTTGAAAACAGCATAAAACCCTCAATACATCAACCAGAGTGACATAATTATGTTTTATGTTTTAACCCTTTCCCTCATACAACAATTCTGCAGCAGACGACTTTGAACATATTTTGTCAAAACATAGAAAATCTCTATAATTGAATGGATAACCTATGACTAAAAGTTGTAAAAGGGAGGGGATTATATGCAGGTCTGCCTGTCCTTATCTACAGGTTTTCATTTTGAGTGGACACTGTCTAGTACTGTCTAAGAATGATGCAACAATCATGAGCTATCTTAAGCCTGATAATTAGTTAATCCTTTCCCTCATACGACAATTCTGCAGCAGACCACTTTGAACATATTTTGTCAAAAAATGGAAAATCTCTATAATTGAATGGATAACCTATGACTAAAAGTGGAAAACATTATGGCAAAATGAGAAATTACTTGAGAAATTTCTTCATTTGTCACTATGTGTTCAAAAAGCCGTCTGATGCAGAGGCATCAAAAAGCGTCTATATGAGGGAAAGGGTTAAATGTATTTAACCATAAATTTCCAATATATGCAACTAACCTGCATCAGATTACTTGGAAAATATTTAGGCAAAATTGTGGAAAACCTTTTTTAATGTATCAAAAAGCGGTGTCACTAAACAGAGTCTGGTAGAGTCCGGTAGAGTCTGGTAGAGTCTGGTCGTCAAATATCCCATTATATCACTGTTTTGTCGTGTTTTTGTATTGAAATGAATAAAATAAAGTGCTATTGTATCATATAAATAAAAATAAAAAAGGTATTCGTCTATTTTAGTTCATTTTCGAGTGAATATAGATATATTATACGCGTGAACACGGACACTGGTAGAGTCTGGTCATTATTAAGCAATAAATACAAAGTTTTATACGATTTTTAAGTTATAAAAAGGTTAATTTGATATATATGTGTCATATTATATATATATTTCTTATATTATTTCAGCTGATAATCGGGAAAATAGTGGAAGAGTGAGGATTTTTAACGATAACATTGTGTTTCGTAAATGAAAATGGCTGACGTGAAATATCTGTTTATAATGCGGCAATATCGCACATCCTGAACGAGTAATACACTAAATTCTCTCTCTATTATGCGTCAACTAATTGATTAGGTGTGATCAACAGATAAGTGTTATACTTATATTATAACAATTCCAAGATTTTAAATGTATGAAAACTACTAGATTGGAATAATTGTATGTATAATATGTCATTAACGTTAATTAAACCAAATACTTAGAGAGCTATATACTTACTTAAAAGTAATTCATATGAAATTAAAGAGTGTAGTTACTACATTCCGCAAAAAATAGAATCAAACTAAACCATATTTGCATTATTTTTTAAAAACATGCAAAAATATTTAACTAGAAAAATGAATATATTTCCTGATATAGTTCATAAAATGCATTTTGCGAAATATTGTATCCAGGCTACACCACGTGGAGAAACTCTCTCATGGCCCAACATTTAATGTTTGGATCTATATTATGTATATCATTTTGGGAATTTTATTCTATGTTTTCCATTTTAGGTTACCAAAATAGATCCTGTGTGCCTGACGAGGTCCCGGGCCGTAAAAGACCCTACACAGAGCTCCATTTTTTTGGATCTTTTATTCTATGATTTTGGTTCTATGTACATTCATTTGATAGAGATTCAAAGCATGGCTGAGCAGCAGCACCAGGCTACCGGCCGTGTCTGAACCACTGTTGAGCGTGCTAGCCTAGGGTGCTCGCAGCGCTTGTTTAGCATGCAGACATTGCCGACATGTGAACCCGGGGCCAACATTACCCGCGAAACCTACAAGTCAATATAGAGCCCTTCCCCTGCCAGCTCGCTAATAAATCGAGTGATACGCAAAGGACAAACCAGGAAATCTCCCTTAACACATTTGTCTCAACCCGAATATCTAACAGATGTATGCCGGTTGATTTTGTATCCTCAAGATTTAGGTGTGTTTGATTCAATTCGTTTCTAATTGGTGACGTGATCTCATTAAAAAGACCCTACACAGAGCTCCATTTTTTGGAATTTTTATTCATTGTTTTGGGTTGATATTTTCCGCTTCTTTATGTCTGCTTCCTGGTGACATAACCAGTACTCAAATTTAAACCTTGTCCTAGCGTTAACATTTTAGACAAATATAGGTATTAGCGATTGATTGATATAAAAAATATATTGTTGTTGGTTTGCAACTAAAATATGCAGTCCTTTTTACATGAATGTTTTTCAATATAATCTTTTTTTTTTTTTCAATTGTGTTTGTTTTGCAATTTTTCAGGCGTTTGCGCGAGCCGAGTTTTCGTGCAATTCTCGTAATGGAGGGTAATGTTAGTTGCTTATCTGTTGATGTGATTTTTGAAATGTGATGCGACTTAAAGTTCAATAATTTCATAAATCGCCTTAATCTCTGGTCAGGCGCGTAGCTAGCTGCGTAAGGAATATTTTGAGAGGTTCAAAAATAAAAAAATGAAACAAATGCGAAAAATGCAATGAAAAGTGAACCCTAAGGGGGGTAAGGTTGAAAACGGACAAATCAGAACAATTCATACATGGACAAATTGTCACATGAAGCATCTATGTTTATTGATAATATTAGATGCCTATATACATGTAGTTTGTATGTATACAGTTATATAGTATTTTCATATTGTACATGGGAGTACGATATTCGAAGTCTATTGGTGGAGCGAATTGTGGTCCGTGCCATTTATTTGGATCTGAGAAGAGACCGCTAGCGTCGCAACCTGCAACCAGAAATAAACGCGAAACGTTCCACGGTTTACCACTTTGAGAAGGGTTAAAACATATCTACGGCCGCCAACCCTTACCACCGGTAGATTATTCGGGCTTGTTTTGATGAACATTCACCGTGATCGTGACATAAACACTGATTTAGTGATTGATGTGTTTGCAAGAAGAAAGAAGCGACGACTAGCCCTTCTATTTCGCGTGTAGGCTTAAATAAAGTACCTAGTATGAATGATCTGAATGTACAGTAAAACCTCGTTGGCTCGAACATGGGAAAGGTCGAACACCCTGGAAAACTCGAACTCCTCCCTCGGTCCTGGCCAAACCCTCATAAAATTAATGTTTTTTTAACCTGAAAAACTCGAAAACCTGGCATTTCGAATTATCGAACTAAAACAAGGTCCCTTCGGCTACATTAAAGCACAAAGTACTGATAGGTCGAACTATTAACTGTGGGCCCTTCGAGTTCATGCCTTCGAAGTTTCAATTTTGTTGAAGTGACAGTCAATGTTAGAAAGTATCAATTCCGAATGCTGCAAATGTTTTCAGGGTATTTTGTGTATATCACCTGAGCCCTGACGCAAAGAACTCTTGTGGCTTGTGGGAAACATATGTCAATGGCTTTACAAGTCGAAAACTCTTCGTCGGAACAAAAACTTAATTTACTCTGATCGATGACACTCAATTTATCCTGCAATTTCATATGAATTACTTTTAAGTAAGCATACAGCTCACTAAGCATTTGGTTTATTTAATGTTAATGGCATATAAAACATAAATTATTCCAATCTAGTAGTTTTCATACATTTAACATCTTGGTAATTATATCACTAATCTGTTGATCACACCTAATCAATTAGTTGGCTAATAATAGAGAGAGAATTTAGTGTATTACTCGTTCAGAATGTACGATAGGGCCGCATTATAAACAGAAATTTCACGTCAGCCATTTTGATTTACGAAACACAATGTTATCGTTAAAAATCCCCAATCTTCCACTATTTTCCCGATTATCAGTTGTAGTAATATAAGAAATAAATATGAAATATGACACATATAAATCAAATTAAACTTTTTATAACTTAAAAATCGTATAAAACTTTGTATTTATTGCTTAATAATGACCAGACTCTACCAGTGTCCGTGTTCACGCGTATAATATTTCTATATTCACTCGAAAATGAACTAAAATAGACAAATACTTATTTATTTTTATTTATATGATACACTAGCACTTTATTTTATTCATTTCAATACAAAAACACAACAAAACAGTGATATAGTGGGATATTTGACGACCAGACTCTACCAGACTCTACCGGACTCTACCAGACTCTGTTTAGTGATACCCATCAAAAAGTGTTCAGTTTCTCCTTTGGCCACAATGTTTTCAAAAATCATCTGCAGATGCATTAAAATACATACGTATGTAAGTGGGCAAGGTTTAACTAACTAAAAATTGATCAAATGCGGACAAACCTGTTATCCATGAAACAAATTTTTGCTTGCTATATGATTTTCAAATAATGTGACCAGGATCTGCTATTTGCACTGCACAAGTGATTCTAAACACTTTCCCTTATTAACCCTTTACCTCATACGACAATTCCAGTCTACGAGAAAGTCATCAGTCCTTCAGTCCTGACTGACAAAAAATCATTCGGACTGACAAATTTTCAGGCAATGAATTGGTTGAACAAAGAGGAAAATGTATGAAAAATTAGCTTTCGGACTGACATGTTTCAAAAGATTTTGTGTAGTCTGCAATTCTGCAGCAGACGACTTTGAACGTATTTTGACAAAAAATAGAAATTCTCTATAATTGAATGGATAACCAGGCCTGTGGATAACCTATGGTTAAAAGTGGAAAACATTGTGGCAAAAGGAGAAATTGCTCGTTTTGAGCAATTTCTTCTTTTGACACTATGTTTTTAAAAAGCCGTCCGCTGCAAAGGCGTCAGAAAGCGTCTACATGAGGGAAAGGGTTAAGGCATCTTTTGACAGCAAGCAACTTTTAAAAGACATTGTCATTAAATAATTATATTAGCAATAATTACCAATTTCTCTATTAACTATCTCATCTGCTTTTTCTTTGGTTTTAAAAATAATTATTATTTTGAGATGTAAATTCAAATGATTTCTTCTCAAGTTTTTTATAATTGATTGATCAGGATTTTTAACAATTATTCAGTCATATCACTGCGGCAAGTTCACCTACCCATGTGTTTCCTGCATTGTTTACACCAATACTCCATATAACAGTCTTTTCCAAGCAACTGGCTGCTTTTCCATAATTGGTGGAAGACTTATGATGCTTGTCACATAAACTTTTGTAATTTACAAAGTTAAAATCCTTGTCGGAAAAGGTGCAAATTTCCCTTTTGTCTAGATGTTTTATAATCCTCTGTTGAAAGTATCAAATATCTATATGCGGATAAGGGTTAAAGAAGCAGTATCAAAAGTTTGGGATTTATTAGAACGACATTGATTACTCTAACAGTTATAATATGTAATTCTACCGGTCATTCTATCTTTATATTACCCTCAGATTTTATTGACATCAGTCATTTATTGACAGGAATATTGGACTGTTATTAGGCATTTGTTGATATTTTATTACTTAATAGCAGATCTATATGTTGCCATTCGAAACGCTTTAAGAAAATGATACATATACGACAAGAAGAGGTTGTTTACAACTTTTACCGGGTCTCAATAATTTCAATGTTTACTTTTGTTGCGTTTATTGTTTCTTATCAATATTTCGATTGAACAACACAACGAAAATAAAGTAAGAATTTGACGTCAGTTATTCTTAAATTCTTCGTTTTGCAAAGATCAAACATCTTCAAATATAATTCCACCACAAACAATATCACATGCATTAAATAGCAGACGAGTTTTGCACGTGCTGGATCACGCAGAAATCATAATATAAAATATACCTACCACACAAAATCACCGATAATGTTCCAATCACAGAATACATATTTAATCCTTTTGCAAAAAACGAATCACAATAAATGATTTCCAGAATAAGAATACATCGCCTTTAAAAAACTAATCCGCATTAAAAATCACGGCTAATTTACACGGCACCCGTCCCTCTACAATCCACGTTTTAAAATGAACGCCTACTATCAGCGCGGAATAATAACACACCTCGCTATCATAGAAAGTAGTCCCATGTTCACATCAACTGCGGAATTTTTCCGATCCCAGATGACAAAACTGTAATCTTTTGATACGAGATTCGTACAATTTGCTATTTATTGGTTGTTCAAACAATCAGAAAAAGTTTTTATCACTCTAAATTGGTAAGAATTGGAATTTTATACATACGGACATTATCTGTCAATATCGTGAAGCCCCGCCCATTTATTGTCCGATGACTGACAGTTGTAAACATTGTCATGCGCCACGTACTTTCACTTTCGTTTTGACTAGTCTTTCGGTGTAAATAGACCTTCTCAAAATAACGGTAGACATTAAGATGTTACGATATTAACCATTTCCCAGATTAGACGCATATATATACAGGAAACTAATATTGCCACAATGTTTTCAACTTTTAATGTTTTCAAAATTATACTTATAATATGTTTACATGTTTACTTTTTAAGAGAAAGTTTCAATAATTTTTGCCACGATGTTTTCAAAGACATCTGGTACAAATTGTCGTATGAAGGAAAGTGGGGTTAAAACTGAATTTCCATAGTTTCCCAAACTATAGTCAACTGTTCATCCAAATTACTGAAATACAATCTGTCGTTCACGTAGTGCAGACAAACAGGTCCCGGGTTCGAATCCAGCGGTGCGAATACTCGTTAAATATCCAGGAAGCAGACATCGAGCGTGATTCATATAAGCTGAAAGCAGTTCACGCAGGCTAATCCAGGCCGACACATCTCAGAGGTATAGAGTAATGATTCCTGAAACAGAAAATCCACAGGATGCGAACAGTGTCTGTCCGGGTTAGCCTGTGTGGCACGCTTAGGCTGATCCGGTTCGATACTTTACGCAGAATCCACACCGTTAGTTTTCTCGTGGAGCGGCTCATTTGTTGTCCCACCAGCCAATGGGTACAACCATATCAGGTTAGGGGTGAATAGAATCAGAATCAGCGTAAATGTAGGTGTAACCAGTAGTTTCTAAGACGTGATTCCTGAGATCCATAACAGACCCTTAGACAAGGTAGATATAGTTCAGTGAACGCATTTATCATTTCTATTAAAACCATGGAATTTCGTTGAAGTATGGATGTAGCATGCAGAATGTCCTCACCGCAAATGAGGACCGGTTATTCAATTCAGACAGTCCATTAGCTAACTCAGTTTAACCCTTTCCCACATACAGACGCTTTCTGACGCCTCTGCAGTAGACGGCTCTTGAACACATTGTGACAAAAGGATACATTGCTCTAAACGAGCAATTTCTCCTCCAGTCACAACGTTTTCAAATAATTTCAGTAATTTTAGCTTCATTTATAAAGCTTTTCCGTGTTTTTGCCTGGATGATTTCAAAGCCGTTTGCTGCAGATTTGTTGTATGTGGGAAAGGGTAAATTCATAGAAGCTTTTGAGGCATCTGCAGCAGACGACTTCTAAACAAAATCAGAAAATATTCATTTACTGGTACAATAGTTTTTCATCTTCCCACTATATTTTCAGATTGTGTCAACTGCAGATGAATATTACGAAACGTTGTCGGTTGAAATTCGTGTGAATTGTACTTACTCTAAGTATTGACGCTGTGTGGTTGACAGTGGTATAGAGAATAGAGCGTCGGCAATCCGAACAAGGGCAGATAGAGCGTCGGCATCTCGAACAAGGGCAGATGTATATGTAACGTTAATTGTAATTACACTGTGCCGGGCTCGAAACCCGTGATGAGCGGGTTCTGCATTTGGGATTTTTTGTCTTTCCCACAAACGCAGTTTCTGCAGCTGACGACTTCGAAATCATATTGGCAAAAATGTGAAATATCTCCAAAAATTAGAGTTTAATCATTAAATAGGGTTTATCATGAGCAATTTTACCTTTTGCCACACTGTCGTCTGCTGCAATTGCGTAGGAATGCTTGTGACAGTGGGAAAGGGTTAAGTCTCCACGAAGCGGACATCGAGCGTGATTAATCAATCAGTGTACGTTCAAAGCTTGTTGCCCAATCGATGTAAAATATATAAGTTTATAAACTCATAACACTATAATGTACCTTTATTGGTTCATGTTTTATTCTGTTAAGTTATTATAAAACTAACACTCTGGTGAAGACGCGTGAGATTGTCGACGATGACGACGATGACGATGATGACGATGCCCATGATGACGACGATGACGACCACACGATGACGAACACGACGACGATGATGACGTCCATGATGATACTGATGATGATGATGATGATGATGATGATAATGATGATGATGATGATAATGCTGATGAACAAATAAACAATCGAGTATTCCTTAACTTCTATTAAGCAAAAAGAAAAAGTACAGTATATAGTTTTACTTTTTTTTTCCAGCGTACCCACCATTAAGATAATACGCGGATTTAGTGAGCTGATAAGAGTTCGGACGTAATTACAACGTACTAAACCTTTTCCTCATATAGACGCTTTTCGACGCCTCTAAAGCAGACGGACTTTGAAAATATTGTGACAAAAGGAGAAATTGCTCGAAACGAACAATTTCTCCTTTTGCCACAATGTTTTCAATTTTTTTGCAGCAATTATACCTGCAGTTATAGAGATTTTCCATATTTTTGCCTATAAGTTTTCAAAGTCGTCTATTGCATATTTATCGTATGTGGGAAGGGCTTAAAACGCCATAGTTACCCAAGATATCACAGGTCAACTGTAAGGTATACGTTCATTTAACCCTTCCCCACGTACAACACATTTGCAGCAGACGACTATAAAAACATCTTGCCGGAAATAAGGAAACTGTCTAAAAAATAAAAATTGCAATTGCGGAAAAGAATTGGTAACAGTGTGTTAAAGGGAGAAATTGTTCATTATGAATAAGACTTCGGGGTTTGTTCAAGTTCACAATAAATCGAGGGCTTGGCGTGAAACGGTTGTAACTTAAAACCTATTTTGAAAACCCTGGTTTAGGGGCAATTTTGACCCTTTTGTAAACAATGCAAATTTAGGTGCCATTGCTCAGAACGAGCAATGGCACCTAAATTTACATTGTTTACCAAGAAAAGTGATTTAACACTTATAAAGACTTTATGGCGAGGTGATTAACCTTGGTAAAAAAATACCAATTTTAGATACAACTGTTTCACGCCAAGCCCTCGAAATGTGCGTGTGTGCACTGATCTTAACGTAGTTAAGTACCGTGTAGATATATTCCAACGTAACTGTTGATTAAAAGTTTCTATCAGTGCATATCTTTATTAAATTGCTGATCTTGATCTACACTTATCGCATAAGTCATAATGTTAGTTATCCTATAGCATAGCCCATGCATCCCGCGAGAATACCATCATTATGGCCTCTACGTAATGTATCGACCCAGACCAGCCTTCGCAGTCTGCGCAGACTGATCCGGGCGGACACATTCCGTCTCAAGGGGAAAGAGGTATAGAGTAATGATTCCTGAAACAGAAAATCCACTGGAGGCGAAAAGTGTCTCTCCGGGTAAGCCTGCGCGGCATGCTTAGGCTGATCCGGGTCGATACTTAACGCAGAGTCCACAATGTTGGTTTTATCGCGGGACGTCTCATTTGTTTATTAACAAAATACCACTGCTTCATGTCTGCGGTGTTTTTATTGTTTGTTTTTGTTTTTAACCCTTTCCCTCATACGACAATTCTGCAGCAGACGACTTTGACGTCTCATTTGTTTATTAACAAAATACCACTGCTTCATGTCTGCGGTGTTTTTATTGTTTGTTTTTGTTTTTAACCCTTTCCCTCATACGACAATTCTGCAGCAGACGACTTTGAACATATTTTGTCAAAAAATAGAAAATCTCTATAATTGAATGGATAACCTATGACTTAAAGTGAAAAACATTGTGGCAAAAGGAGAAATTGCTCGTTTTGAGCAATTTCTTCTTTTGTCACTATGTTTTCAAAAAACCGTCTGCAGCAGAGGCGTCAGAAAGCGTCTATATAACTCGATCAGGGTAAGCGTTATTTTTGCGATAAAATTGTAACGTTAACCAGAATTTATGATGTCACGCTTTTTGGAAGCCTGCAATTCTATAATTAATCATTTCCCCTTATAAACTCCTAGACCCCTCGGCAAGTCAACCTCGATCCACCTGCAGCAGACGACTTTTGAAAACTTCTTCATGTGAATTTACTTCTACTAAATTCATTTACAGAGTGTTTCTAAATTCATTGTTTCCATTTTATATCCAAAATGTTTTCAGAATCGTCTGTTGCAGATTTGTTCTATATGAAAAAAGGTAGATTAAGTACTGGTTATCATAGAATGAGAAAAGTGGCGAATCTTCCTGAATTAAAAAATATATATATTAAATTTCAAACGGTGTTTGTTTTACACGAATATTTTGTATGCAAAATGTCTTCGATACAATTAAAAACAAGCAAGACCAAACCATTCAAATATGTAGAAAATACACCACTAATAACCATTCTTCTTTCGTTACTATTTGAAGTATCTAAGAGCCTAAAAGAGTACTACATTAGTTATCTCCCTTAGTTAGATAAGTTGAAAGAAATGAGCGCGTTGAACGCGTTGGACGCTATTGTCAGTTAAATAATATCTGCTGTACCAAGTTAACGAAATATTCATTTTATGTCCTCCTCCGCCTAAACCCCTAAACAATTTGCGAATGTATCAGTATCTTCTCATTTTCTCGTTCCATTCTGCATTGAATGAATTTAAGTTCAAGTCTGAAAATGGTCACCCTAAAATGTTTTCGAAAAGGCAACAGTTTCGTTTTTATTAAAATTGCCAGTTAATGTACTGTAAGACACACAATATCTAATGAGCCGGTGCATGAGAATGTACAAGTTGCTATTTCTGAACAGTGACCGGTCAGATCAGCCTGTCCGTCTGCGGAGTCATAGCAGAATCTAGTCGAGTTGACGGAAGCTTTCTATAAGCTTATGTAAGTAACATGTGAACATGGTATGGCTTGATCAGACCATGCGGATACAGAGGCTTTTGGGTAACACTGTTCACAACAAGCTTCTAACAAGTTAATGTAAGTTATATATGCGCATGGTAGATCTTAATCTGCATCTACACTTTTCACAAAAGCTGACTCGAACTTTTTCTCATGCACTGGCTCAAACCATCTTTCTTATGATTAATTGTGGAGTCTTTGTAGAGACAATGTAACAGCAAAACATACCAACTTGCGTTCAGCTACCCGTTACGCTGGCTAACGTTAGTGATTAAATACAATGTATTTACTAACTGGTATTTTATCGATGAAATAGCCATAGTATATGTGGTAGACATGATCAGACTGTGCAGACAGTGCAGATGCACAGTCTGATCAGGGTATACACTGTCCATAAAAGCCAACACGAACCTTTTCTCATGCACTGGCTCGTAAAATCTATCTTATGATTAGATGTGGAGTATTTCTAGAGACATTACAGGTCTTGGCAATGAAACAGCAAAACATACCAGATTGCGTTCAGCTACCCGTTACGCTGGCTAACGTTAGTTACGTTATACAATCTATTAACAAGTACTTGACCGTGAGTAACAGGTATTTAATCGATGTATTAGCTAATAGTGTTATCTAGCGTATCTTATCTGATGCTATGTCGAATCAAACCGGTCAAATGTAACCCTTTTCCACAAACAAACAAAAGTTTACCAGACATTCTATCAACATATGGAAAATTTCTATAAATGAAATAGCTACAGTAATCAAGCCATTTTACCATCTGAAGCTATGTCGCATCAAACCAGGTTGCATATTGTAAGTAGATCGGGAACACTATTTCTATCAAATTAAAACTTTTCACGCATACAAAAAAAAAATGCATCAGACATTTAGTCTAATTATCGAAACTCTCTTTAAATGAGAAGAACATTTATGAAACAAGGTTGAAAACTGCTGGAGAGGCGTTAGAAAGTGTCTGTTTGCGGAAAAGGTATAACAGTTCTGCTCGAAAATGCATTTGTACTACTGTTTGACAGAGAGAATATCCTATCAGGCTTTCATGTCTTAGAATTGACAAAGAATGTCGAACCCCTGTAGCTCAGGCGGTAGTAACGCGGGCTGTCAACCAAGGAGTTTTGAGTTCGAACCCCAGCTAGACCAACATTCTTTCCGACGTTTGACAAAATAGAATGAGACAAGCGTCATTCTCCTTCCACCAATGGTCGAACAGCATATCGAGGGCTTGGCGTGAAACGGTTGTAACTCAAAAACTGTTTTGAAATCTCTGGTTTAGGGGCAATTTTGACCCCTTTGTAAACAATGCAAATTTAGGTGCCATTGCTCAGAACGAGCAATGGCAACGAAATTTCCATAGTTTATAAAGATAAAATGATTTAACGCTTACACAGACTTTATGGAGAGGTGATTTACCTTGGTAACAAAATACCAATTTTAGTTACAACCGTTTGACGCCAAGCCCTCGATATGTGGAAAAGCAGCCTTGGTCGCCGTGATATGTCTGACAATTGTTGAAATGTTGTTAAAACCCAATTTATCAATCACATGTTGAATTGTTGCTGTACGTGCAAACCACATCGAGGGCTTGACGTGAAACGGTTGTAACTAAAAACCTATTTTCAAAACCCTGGTTTAGGGGCAATTTATACCCCTTTGTAAACATGCAAATGTAGGTGCCATTGCTCAGAACGAGCAATGTCACCTAAATTTCCATTGCTTACCAAGTAAAATGATATAACGCTAATAAAGACTTTATGGCGAGGTGATTAACCTTGGTAGAGAAAATACCAATTTAAGTTACAACCGTTTCACGCCAAGCCCTCGACATGTCTTCAATAAAGGTCACTCAATGCATACTACACAATCCTGAACACCAAGGGGGGAAATCCATTACTACCATTTTAAAGTATTTTGTGGGTTCGATCCCGGGTCGCGTCATACCAATAGTTTTTAATGACAGTAATGGCTTCCCTCCTTGGCGCTCAGGATTGTGGGGTTACCATCAGGGTCAATCCAGGGGTTGTGAGTTCGAATCCCGGCTCGGCCAACTTTCTTACCGACGATTGACAAAAAAGTCAATGCGACATGCGTCATTCGTCTTCCACCAATGGGCTAAGTCTATGCGGAAAAGCAGCCAGTTGATTGGGAAGATTGTTGTGTGGAGTACTGGTGTGAGAAAACCAGGAAATGCATGAGTAGGTGAACTGGCCGCCGTGATATAACTGAGAAATTGTTAAAAACGGCGTTAAACCCCAATCAATCAATCAATCAATTAGCATCAGGTGTCAGGATAAATGGACCCGTAGTACTGGTAATTTACCCAGGAAAAAACGCCATGAGAGTATAACTGAACAATTATTGAAAGAGGCTTAAAGCATCATTAAAAAACCAAAAGTCACTTCGTTGCAGAGGCGAGAAACGCTTGATTTAAGAGACAAGGGGTAAGATAAATGACTCATAAAGGCAGAGATTATCTCAAAGTTTACGTTGGGCGCAAGGGAATGTAAGTTTAAAAGTCAAGTTAATGACTTCATGTACGTTTTTAAGCCATTATTTTTATGCCCCATGAATTGTTGTGCTAACTAGGCGTATCACGAGAGTGCAACCCGTCATTAGTATCCATTTATCACGAACGAAGTTTGATACTTCTTTTTATTTTACATTTGAGCAGCGCTCATCAAAAAAACAACCGTAATATTCTAACGAGGAATCCGCCGTAACCGAGTGGTTAGCGTCGGGGATTTGAAAACGGGCGTCTCGGGTTCGAGCCCAAGTCGCAGAGGTCAGGCAATGCATCTTTTTCTAACCTAGTACTGGTTTATTTCATACAGGAATCGTGAATAATTGAAATGTCGAGGTGATTTAAATAAACAAAAATGTTGAAAAACGGCGTAAAATCACAAGTCGCGGCGGTCATAGGGGAGTCACCTTGTGGCAAGGCACATTTTCAAACCTAGTACTGGTCGGTTTTACCCAGGGTCAGGGATAAATGGTCTAACCCTTTCCCTCATACGACAATTCTGCAGCAGACGACTTTGAACATATTTGTCAAAAAATAGAAAATCTCTATAATTGAATGGATAACCTATGACTTAAAGTAGTAAACATTGTGGCAAAAGGAGAAATTGCTCGTTTTGAGCAATTTCTTCTTTTGTCACTATGATTTCAAAAAGCCGTCAGCTGCAGAGGGAAAGGGTAAACTGATTTTTATTCTTGAAAAACGGGGTAAAACCCTCAACAAAACATTTTTACGACCAGTGTTGACCAGAATTTGCAGTCTGATCTGATGAGTTTGATCAGTATATTTGCTCTATACTCATATAAGAAATACGCTGTGTAGAAATATGGCATTTCTAATTGAGATAATAAAGAAATGTAAAATGTCGTCCGTATCAGGGAAATGGTTGAGGATGCTCGACTAAGGTCTGGCGTCTTAAATTTTGCAATATAATTCTCGGCATGCATTTTGAATAATAATAATAAAAAAGCTTATCAGGTCATATATTTCTTTTATGTAGATTCCGACTCATTGTATATAAACTATCTTTATCTATAACAGCATTTCCACGAGTCATGTAACCCTTTCTCACGAACGACAAATGTACAGCAGAAAACTTTGACAACAATCTAGGAAAATATAAATAGTTAACAGCTATAGAGGAGAGATTGATTTTAGAAAAGAATTGAAAATATCGTGGCAAAAAGGAGAACTTTATCATCGTAAACGGACGCGTTATAATGCATCTGCAAGTTGGGAAGGATTAACTCTTTCCCTCACGCAAAAGCATTTTAACCGATCTGTTTCAGACGACTTTTGAAAATATTGTTGCAAACGGAGCAATTGTTCATGTTGAATGATTTCTCCATTTGTTTACCTATAATTGTTTAGAGTCGTCCACTGCGGATATGATGGAAAGTATTAACCCTTTCCCTCATACGACAATTCTGCAGCAGACGACTTTGAACATATTTTGCCAACAAATTGAAAATCTCTATAATTTAATGGATAACCTACGACTAAAAGTGGA
Source organism: Serripes groenlandicus (assembly GCA_031761405.1). Lineage (NCBI taxonomy): Eukaryota > Metazoa > Mollusca > Bivalvia > Cardiida > Cardiidae > Serripes > Serripes groenlandicus. The sequence continues at coordinate 19,043,534 of JASEVX010000001.1, forward strand.
AAACATTGTGGCAAAAGGAGAAATTGCTCGTTTTGAGCAATTTCTTCTTTTGTCACTATGTTTTCAAAAAGCCGTCTGCTGCTGAGGCGTCAGAAAGCTTATATATGAGGGAAAGGGTTAAATTAGCAAATACAGCATTCAACCGTCTAACCATATATGATTACGCACGCTGCATTTCGAAAACAATATCGCATAAGGATAGCAATACCGAAATAATAGCAAATCATCGTTACGCACGACGTCTGCTTTTATTTTAGTAGTTTCAAAACTAAAAACTTCAAAAACTCAAAGCCGCAAAACTTTGTTTAAAGAAAGATAGTACGAACAAGGAAAAGCATTTCAATTTACGTTTTATTTTCATTTTACGACAATGTATAAACGCTTTATGACACAAAAAAATATGCACCCGTTTGATGCGCGGTTTATTATCAACGAAGCGGATTAACCCTTCCCTCATATAGACGCTTTTCTGATGCCTCTGAAGCAGACGGCTTTTTTGAAAACATGTCAACAAAAGAAGAAATTGCTCAAAACGAGCAATTTCTTCTTTTGTCACCATGTTTTCAACTCTATTTAATTATTGTACTCTCAGTTTAAAGGGAGTTTCCATTCTTTTTCGGGTACTTTTGTTGTCAAAGTCGTCTGCTGCAGATTTGTTGTCTATGGGAAAGGGTTAACCTTTTCTCTGATACAGATAACCTCTTTTGACGTCCATGCAACAGACGCCAAGGAAAAAGAAACAACTTTCAACTCTGTAATTTGAATTGACTTCCAATAGCTCAGAAGTCAATTAACTGTCACGGATGTTTTCAGAAAATATCCTCCCAAACTATGCTGATAAACACTTTCCCACATACAGCAAATCTGCAGCAGACTACTTTGAAAAACATCTTGACAACAAAAGGAAAAGCTAGATTTCTAAATGAAAGTATGATTATAGAGTGAAAATCATTGTGACAAAAGGAGAAGTTGGTTGTTCGTAATTAGCAATTTCTCCTTTTGTCACACTGATTTCAAAAGTCTTCTGCTTCAAATGTGTCGGAATGCGTCTGCAACAGGGAAGGGGTTAAAATGCATTCGCCGATGTTAAATCCACTCATTTGCTTCTATAATATTGAGTTTTCTGCTTCACTTGCCGAGTAATTTAAACGATTTGGTTCAGCGCAGCGCACGAGAGCGCGCTGCACTTATTTAAGCGTTTTTCCAAGATTATGAAAACAAACAATAAGTAGAAATAATTTATCTGTGGCAGCTCAAAACCCGAAGCAGTCAGATACTAAATTATAAAAGAAAAACCCTGTCTTAAGCGGCCATTTCACCAAGGATTGTTTTGGTCCCGATAGTACGCGATCCTTTATTTGGTCGATCGGCCACATTTTTGCGAAAATAGTCGGGAACCTGCGAGCACTGTCGAGCACTACCCTATACTTTCGGTGCGGGGGGGGGGGGGGGGGGGGGGAATCTGGCGCGATCGCCTCAGCACCGAGGTCGGGTATCGAAAAAGTGATCAGCTACTGTTTTTAAACATGTTGAAAAATAGTAGCCGATCAAAAACCGTCGGCCCGTGGTCGTCTTGGTCGTCCGAGGGTCCCCTGAAGGTCCCCTGGTCTCGCCCGCCCTCTGGAGCTTTCGTATAGCCTCTGCGAGAAGCGGGTCTCTACCGGGCCTTTGCCGTGTATTTGCGAGTACTTGTGCGTACTTTCGCATACTTGCGCCCCGGGAACGTGTCGATCGCGCGAGGAACGTCCGTGATTCGTCCTCCCGCCATGGTCCATCGGTCGGGGCGGGGACTCAATCGGGTCAAAAAAGGGGACGATTGGAGGCGATTCAGGACGACAATCGGGCCGATCAAAAAACAAAAATCGTCGTGGACAATTTGGTCCAGATCGGGCCGATTGGAAAAAACAATCCTTGGTGAAATGCAGCCATTTCCGTTGTTTAAATATACAGGATTCAGCTCATTATTCCTTTTTCCGAAATGTAACACATCTGAGACAGACGACTTTAAAATCACCATGACCGACAAATGAAGAATCTCTTTAAATGAAAGTATTATAATTAAATAATTTTTTAAAAAAATGTGACAAGTGGCGAAATTGCTTGTGTGCAATTCCTCCTTTTGCCACAATTCTTTCAAAAGTCGTCTGCTGCAGATGCGCCATAAGTCGGCTGCAGGTGTGTAAGGGTTACAGCAGGAAATGCCTGTCTTAAACGTTGTTCCAATATTCACAACATTTCAGATCATTAACCCTTTCCCACTTACAACAACTCTACAGCAGACAACTTCGATAACCCTTTCCCTCACACAGACGCTTTATGACGCCTATGCAGCAGACGACTTTTGAAAATATTGTGAAAAAAGAAGAAATTGCACAAAACGAACAATTTCTCTTTTTGCCTCAATGTTTTCAACCTTTTTCAGTAAAAATGTCCTTATTTATACGGATTTTCGATATTTTTGTCCACATGTTTTCAAAGTCGTCTGCAGATTTGTTGTATGTGGGAAAGGGTTATAAACGTTAAGGTAAAATTATGAAACATCTCTTTTGGTGAAAGCATTATTATTGAATGGAATTGAAAAAAGAAATATGGATAAATTGCTTATCATGTGCAATTTCTCCTTTTGTCTCAATGCTGAAGATGTGTCAGAATTCGTTTGCGTGCGATAAAAGGGGTTTAACCATTTCCCTCTTACAACAAATCTGCAGCAGACGAATTTGAACAAATTTTGTCAAAAAATTGAAAATCTCTATAATTATCTTGAGCTCTGGTGAAGCCTTGATGATCATTTGTACATTCTCACCATAAGGTTTTCACTGTTTGCAGACATTGGTTAAACAGTCCTTGATGTACCTTCTGCCACAACACTCAAAGTGTTATCCCTAATGGTCAGAGACCCTCAACCCTTTATCACTTTCCCACTTGCAAATTAATCTTAACCCTCTTCCAATTGTTAAGACGCATTCTGATGCATCTGCAGCAGACGACTTTTGATAACATTGTGGCAAAAGGAGAAATTGCTCATAATGAATAATTTCTCCTTTTGACACAATGTTTTCAACTTTATTTAACAATTAAGCTATATTTTATGGAGATTTTTAAAGTTTGTTGTCACCATGTTTTCAAAGGCGATTGCTGCAGATTTGTGGTATGTGGGAAAGGGTTAAGTGAATGCCATCTGATGGTGGGAGATGTGACAACATCGCCAATCACTGACGCCCCACACATAGTTAACTCTTACTCTGATTTCTTTAATTGTGCAGTAGGATTGAAACAAGGGGAGGTAATTTCGCCAATACTATTTTCATTTTTTATTGAAGATTTAGAGCTTTTTTTACAAGATGATCATACATCTGGTTTGTCACTTCAGAATATAACATTTATACTCATGCTTTTCGCAGATGACATGGTTATTCTTGGGAAGAGTGTTGCAGATTTACAGAATAGTTTTAATCTGTTGGAAAATTATTGTAGAAGATGGGGTTTAGAAGTAAATACAGATAAAACTAAAGTAATGGTGTTTCGGAAACGTGGAGATCTACTGCACAGTGAGAAATGGTTATATAAATCAAAGGCCTTAGATGTTGTGAGTAATTTCAATTACTTAGGAACAGTCTTTAACTATACTGGTACATTTGTTATAAATCAAGAAACACTAGTTGGGAAAGGTTTAAAAGCATTAAATGTTCTTTTATATAATACTAAACGATTCAATTTTAAACCCTCAGTAATGTGCCAACTGTTCGATGCATTTGTTGGCTCTACATTGAATTATGCATGTGAGATATGGGGGTTTGGTAAATCAAAATGCATTGAAAGGATTCACCTGAAATTTTGCAAAGCCTTGTTGAAGGTAAAAACCTCTATCTCCAATGCCGGGGTGTATGGTGAGTTGGGGCGGTACCCTCTTTATATCAGTCGTTATGTACGTATAATTAAATATTGGTGTAAGATTATGAGTTCAAATAATATCTTAATTCAATATATGTATAACACACTCTTGATGGATAGTCGTAAAGGTACGAAGAACTGGACTTCCAATGTTAAGTACTTATTAGATAATTATGGATTTTCATATGTATGGGAAAATCCTTGTTCGATAAATTTAAACAAATTCCATATTGAGTTCAAATTAAGGGTTTTAGATGTGTTTAAACAAGGTTGGTTTAGTGACATTTCTGAGAGTAGTCCGCTTCTACTGTATAAAGAAGTTAAGTTAAATTTTGAATTTGAATCATACTTAAATGTCCTCCCTTCAAAATACAGAACAGCATTGTCACGATTAAGATTATCTTCGCACCAGCTAAGGGTTGAAACAGGCCGGTATACTAATCAAAGGATAGATAGATCCCTTCGGAAATGCTTATTATGTAATTCTTCGGATATAGAAGATGAATACCATTTTATCCTGGTGTGTCCGTTATATAGTAATATCAGAAAACAATGTATCGGTTCATTTTATTACAATAGACCATGTATGTACAAGTTAGTATTACTTATGAATTCAAAGGTTGTATCTGTTAAGAAAAACCTGGGTAAATACATATATGAGTCGTTTAATCTCCGCAAACACTGCCATATACCATAGTCACTTAATGTGTGTATGTATATGTTCTTCCTCTCCTCAGTAATCGTGTTAGTATACCAGGGACGTAGATAATACGTCCCTGGGTATGCTGAGCGTATGCACTCAGTATGACGAATGTACGTACGAAATGATATGATACATTTGTGTGTATATCGAGGGGTGAACGCAACACTGGTCTAACTCATTTTTTTCAAAAATGATTTTTTTACATTTTTCAGAAGTATACCATGGCATACATCTGCAAGTGAAAAAATAAGGGTCAGGTTCTGAGATTTAAGGGGTTTAGGGGTCAGTTGGCATTTTGGTCTAACTTGAAACAAAAAAATATTTTTATGCAACAGTGATCTAACTTGAGTTAGCACAGTGTTGCATATTTAAATTCAAGTTTTGTTTATGGTTACATCAGAGTTAGGACATAATTTTTTCAATTTTTCATTGTACACAAAATTACAATAGTTTAACTTAGATTAGTAACTTTGTTTTATCCGGTCAGAGTAAAAATAAAAGTTTTTGTGACAACACTTCAATATTTTATAAATCAGGGAAATAGCTTGACAATCTTTTAATGAGAATGATTCCAATCTTTCAATAATTGAAATTGCACTTAAGAAACACTCTCTATATACATCTCATTTGGCTTCTGTTTTAACAAATTATCCAATGCTACTTTAGACACCTTTGAAGGTAACACATTTTGAAAACTATAGTGGAAAAAAGGACTGTATTGAAATGAACAATCAATCCCTTTCACACAATGTACCTGCATTGCACTTCCAATTTTCGAGGTGTTACATTGTTTAAAAGATATTTTTAATATAATATATTTAGTGCTGCATGATGCGATTATATATAGCTACACAGGAACAATATGAGTTTACTTTGATACTAGAATTTTTTCAGAGCATAATGTGAAGTTTGGAAACTATGTTTTCAGAGATGACATTGTTTGTTGGTGGAAAATGATAAATTCTGATAATTTTGAAGCATTGATTCATGTTGAAGATTTTCTAATATATTGTGAACAGTTTATTGAACGATCATGAAAGTTTGAAACAATATATATTTCTTCAAAAATAGTAAGTTCATCCAATAACATCCATGATACATTCTTGAGAAAAATATTCCAAACTTCTCCCTTTGCAGAACGGTTTCGTCATTCCAAGGGTTAATTTTGTTTAACAAGGCAAGAACTTTGAATAGTACATAGCATACAAATGGTTTTAGTTGACCATGTATTATCTGTGTCACAATCATCATTCTGTCCTTCCTTCCAAAATGCCTCAAATGAGATATTCATTCATCCAACCAATCATGACCTTGACATTCACAGGGTCTTTGCTTGTCCAATGTTGCAGACTATCCTAGTAGTTGCAGAATGTTATTACACATGCAAAGAATGTATATGAGCTGAAGTAAATAACCTGGTCTGTGAATGGAGTTCTTAACATAGAAACTATCAACTGAGTGTCCACTCCATATGATAGATGAAGATACATTCATGACTTATCTGTGCTAACTGTCATGCCTTGAGCAAGCTGTGGCAAATTTCATTTTCTGTAGCCATGTCCACTTTAATGCCTTGACCTAGCTGTTCCCATGTTCATGCCCTGACTTAGCTTTGACCACATTCATGCCCTGATTTAGCTTTGCCCACATCCATTTTCTTACTTAGCTTTGTCGATGTTTATGCTCTGACTTAGCTTTGTCTTTGTTCATGCCTTGAATTAGCTTTATACATGTTCATGCCCTGACTAAGCTTTGTCCACATTCATGCCCTGACTTAGCTTTATCCATGTGTACCCTTGAATTAGCTTTGTCTATATTCATGCCTTGACTTAGCTTTGTCCATTCTCATGCCATGACCTAGCTTTATCCACATTAATGCCCTGACTTAGCCTTGTCCATGTCCATGCCTTAAATAAGCTGTGTCCATTTTATTCATGCTCTGATTAAGAGTTGTCCATTATCATGCCCCAACCTAGCTTTTATCACATTCATGCCCTGAATTATCTTTGTCCATATTCATGTCATCCACATTCTTGTCTTGACCTAGCTGTGTCAACATTCAAAACCTGACCTAGAGGTGTCAACAGTCATGTATTAACCTAGCTGTGTCAACAGTCATGCACTGACCTAGCTGTGTTATCATTCGTGTCCTGACCTAGCTATGTCAACAGTCATGCCTTGACCTAGCTATCTATGTCCACATTCATGCCCTGACCTAGCTGTGTCAACATTCAAAACCTGACCAAGAAGTGTCAACAGTCATGCCCTGACCTAGAAGTGTGAACAGTCATGCCCTGACCTAGTTGTGTCCACAGTCATGTATTGACCTAGCTGTGTCAACAGTCATGCACTGACCTAGCTGTGTTATCATTAATGTCCTGACCGAGCTATGTCAACAGTCGCGCCTTGACCTAGCTGTGTCAACAGCCATGCCTTGACCTAGCTATCTATATCCACAGTCATGCATTGATATAGCTGTGTCAACAGTCATGCCTTGACCTAGTTGTGTCCACACTTATGCCCTGACCTAGCTGTGTCAACATTCAAAACCTGACCAAGAAGTGTCAACAGTCATGCCCTGACCTAGTTGTGTCCAGTCATGTATTGACCTAGCTGTGTCAACAGTCATGCACTAACCTAGCTGTGTTATCATTCGTGTCCTGACCTAGCTATGTCAACATTCATGCCTTGACCTAGCTATCTATGTCCACATTCATGCCCTGACCTAGCTGTGTCAACATTCAAAACCTGACCAAGAAGTGTCAACAGTCATGCCCTGACCTAGAAGTGTCAACAGTCATGCCCTGACCTAGCTGTGTTATCATTCATGTCCAGACCTAGCTATGTCAACAGTCGTGCCTTGACCTAGCTGTGTCCACAGGCATGCATTGATATAGCTGTGTCAACAGTCATGCCTTGACCTAGTTGTGTCCACACTTATGCCCTGACCTAGCTGTGTCAACATTCAAAACCTGACCTAGAAGTGTCAACAGTCATGTGAAAAAAGATGCAAGAATAATAAAAATGTTAAAATGGTAGAGTTTTTTTAGCCTCCTGTAAAGTTATGATAAACCTAGTTAGACCAGTGTTGCGTTCAACCCTCGATATGTAGGTTTACTTATGTGTGTGTGTGTGTGTGTGTGTGTGTGTGTGTGTATGTCGGCATGTGTGTATGCGTATGTGTGTGCATGTGTGTATATGTGTGTACATGTATGTATATATGTGTACATATGTGTATGTATGTGTATATGTGTATGTGTATGGGTGTATATATGTGTATGAGTGTATATATGTGTATGAGTGTATAGTTATAAATGTGTATGTGTGTATATAAATGGAAGATGTTTCCATTCATTCCAACTGACCTGGATTTATTTGTATTTGCTTGAAGTATTGTGTTGTATTGACGAGAAACTTTGTAAGTTTAAGTCTAATAAAATATTCTTCTTCTTCTTCTTCTGTGTTAGGTAAAAGCAATTTATACCTCTTCCAGGTGACTAAGCTTGAATCACATCTGAAGCGGTCAGTCAATTTATGACCATTGTGAAGATACCTTATTACATTCTGTTGGGACATTTTACACACATTTTGATGCATCTGCTGCACAAATGATTTTTCATAAAAGATTGTTACCAAAGGAGAACATTTTCCTTTTAACACACAGGACAGGTTGATTCTATTAATAAATAGATCTTTTCCAAATTATTGTCTGCTGTCATATCAGCAAAGGGATGAACAGTTATTTTGGCCTGTTCCTCATTAAATGTAGTATTTTTAAAAGATGACTGAAATAGTCCAGAGTAAACAGAAAAAAAGACAATACAATTATTTGTTTGAAAATATTTTTAAACATATTATTCCAAAAATATATATATGAAAATAGGAAATTGATTAAAAAACATTCTTACTAAAACGGTGCATTTATTATCTTTTCTATTTACTCAGAGGCTATTTCGATCTTCGGAACACATTCAAATTTTGATCAGTGATATTATTATAACCATTTCCAATTTGCAGATGCATTCAGTAATATAACAAACAACAGTTGTAGACATTTTGGCGAAAGGAGAAATTGCTCATTATGAATAATTTCTCCTTTTCCCATAGTATTTTCGACTCTTATTCAATTCTTTTACTATTATTTTTAGCTATTTTTCATAAATTTGCAGGAAAAAAAAAAGAAAGCTTAATTGTAAAATAAAGTTGAAAACATTATGGCCAAAGGAGAAATTGCTCATCATGAGCAATTTCATCTTTGACCACAAGGTTTTCAAAAGTCATCTGCTGCTATTGCGTCAAAATGCGTCTGCTGGTGGGAAAGGGTTAAACTTCTGGAACCATGTTGGGATAATTAAAAAATACCTCAAAATATATTTCTAAAAATGTCAATTTTTTGCAACTCTTGGGGTTTTTTTAGGAGCACAAACTAAGAAAGCAAAATACCACTAATAGCCCTCTTAAAATGAAAGAAAATATTGTTGATGATTTCTGAAATGCCATGCAGTCAATGTTCTGAATTAGTCTGCAGTAACGTCTGAAGAATGGTTAAAGTATCAGACGGAAAAGTGTTAATTCTGAATTCTGAATTGGTCTGCAGTGACGTCTGAAGAATGATTAAAGTTTCAGACGGAAAAGTGTTAATTCGGAATTCTGAATTGGTCTGCAGTGACGTTACTCTATACCTATATCTCCTTGAGACGAAATGTGTCGGCCCTGATTAGCCTGCGCAGGCTTATCTTAGTCGATACATTACGCAGAGTCCATAATGTTGGTTTTTCACGTGGAACGTCTCATATTTATTGAAGAAAGTTGGAAATAATTATGGCAAACATTGTTGTCTTTTTAAGGATAATATTTCAGCAATACTTGACATTTATCAGGCAATTACGCATATTAACGCATCAAATACACACAAATGTGGTTGGTGTTGAACATATTGCGTTTAAAATTCCTCTAAAAGCTAATGATTGTTTCCCACAACATGTTTTATGCTATACCGTTCTCTATGGAACGCCTTTACTGTCTAAATATGTTGTATTGTTTTATACGCAGTACATTTTCATGTTTACGAGGCGCATATATAATGTCATTTGAACTGCATATAATGTTGTTTGTATTGCATATGAAGTTGTTTGCACACTAATAAATTAATAATGGTTCTTCCCGCTCTATCTATATAATTTGGCACTGTATATTATTAAATAACCACCATATGTAACAGAAAAAGGAACTGCATATCATGCAAAACGTACAATGTACCTCGTATACATTAAAATGTACTACGTATAAAAAAATACAACATATCAAGGCAGTAAAGTCATTCCGTATTCCTCTTTCTGATTTGTGTTTGTTTGTTTGTTTGGAGTTTAACGCCGCTTTCAACAGCTTTGGTCATATCACGGCGGTCAGTGCACCTACCCATGTTTTCCTGGCTTCCACACCAGTACTTACACAACATTCTTTCGAAGCCACTGACTACTTTCTCACATAGATCAGAGGTGAGAGGCAATGTAAAATCGCCCGAAAGAAGATCGCCGCAACCGGGTTCCTCTTTCTGAAGCAGACGTTTTTTATCTTTGTAAAACTATTGTTTGTTTTGTTTTACTGGGGTTTAACGCCGCTTTCAACATTATTTCAGTTATATCACGGCGTCAGTTCACTTATTCATGATCCCTGAGTAAACAAACCAGTACTAGGCTAGAAAATGTGCATTGCCCAAGGGCACTCCACCACGACCGTAGTACCGCGACTGGGGATCGAACCCGGGACACCCGGTTTCAAATCCCGGATACTAACCTCTCGACCACAGCGGATTCCTGTTAAACTATTGAAAATATCTGTAAATGAAAGTAAAAATACCTAGTAGAGTTGAAAACATATGTGGCAAAAGGAGATATTGCTCATTATGAGCAATTTCTCCTTTCGCCACAATGTTTTCAAAAGTCGTCTGCAATTCCAGATCAGTTTTAAATGGCTGATAGGCGATATACTAGGAAATAAAAAGGTTGAGATTGTTGTATATAAAAGACAAAAGTCTATATAGTTCAGACTCTAGGAAGCAGACATCGAGCGTGATATATATAAGCTAAAAAACTTGTTCCGCAATCGATGTAAAATAAGTAAGTTTACATGTTAATCACAACAGGAAAAAATTTCCGTGTACTCTCAACAATTGCACTTGGAATTTCGAACTGACCCTTTATCTACGACATGGCTATCTAATTTAGCATGCACCTACATGCACCTACCGTAGATCGAGTGAACTGCATCAGTTTCTCTGTTATCATCATATTCAATAGAAATACCTCTATGAGAAACACAGACACCTCGATGTAAAGAAAGTACGCTGGCACGTTAGGTTATCGCGGGTCGCCACTCTGGTTCCTGGATAAAAAGGAGATAGGACTAGAATGTTATTACATCTATATTACATTCGGTACTGAAGTCATTAGCCGATTCAAATTGCCATAATAAATACTCATAAAAAGCAGTCTAACGACGCCTTGGCTACAAGGTGTCAATTTAGTCCAGTTTTCGTTTCTGTACTCGAATGCGATTTTATATATTGAATGTTCCAGTCCGATACAATACATTACTTCGACATGTTAAGACCTAACACCACATGATGTGATTAAGGACAAGAGTTGAAAACAGTTGTTGAACATCGTGTTGCAAACTCTCGTACTCAGTTAGTTAGCTGGAATATCATGAACGCTTGCAAATACCGACCTTAAGGATTTTTAAATATGAATGACAGTTAAAACAAGATCCTGGCGTCACACACTCTGAATGTTGAAGCCAATATCATCCATCAAATGATAAGTTGTGTAGATCATATTAGGACTTAACATACAACAACAGGCCTATCTTCCCACGTACAACAACAGACGACCCTTTAAAGCATCTGGGCAATGTTACTGACAATCTCTATTAAGAAAGAAAAGTATCATTATTGATCAGAGTTGAAAAAAATGTGGCGAAAGGAGAGATTGCTCATTTTTAGCCATTTCACCATTTGCCACAATCTTTCCAAAAGCCGTCAGATACAGATGTTTCAAAAAGCGTCTATATGAGGGAAAGGGTAAAAAGGTTGAACACGAGAACCGGTTCAGACTGTGTTTATTGAATAGAGATGTCAACATTAGCTGCAATGTTTTAAAAAGTCATCTGCGTCAAATGGTTGGGGTATCATATGTATTTGCATATGCAGCCTCGCCAGTTGCCTTAACGTATATCCTATATCTTGATTGATTGATTGATTGATTGATTAACTGGGGTTAAACGCCATATCACGGCGACAATGTTCATATCTGACTTTGTCACACCATTACTACACACAACAGTCTTTCAAAGCAACTGGCTGCTTTTCAAAATAGACAGTTAGTCCATTGATGAAAGAGGAATGACGCATGTCGTATTGTCGTTTGTCAAACGACAGATAAAATGTTGGCCGAGCTAGGGTTAGAACCCAAAGCCCCATGATTGACAGCCCGCGTCGCTACCAACGCTCATACCGGGGCTAGGGTCATATATATTGTAGAACAACAAAAGCAACTTCGGTCGAAAGAAAGCAATGTATCCCCTATATGGTTTTAGTCCGTACATACGAATTATTGTGATGCAAAGCGGGGCTTAAACAAGACCTCTTCTTGGCTTACGAAGCCGATATCCCCCGGTGTTTCGCCCTTTCCTTTTACATCTACAGGTTTGTCCGGTGTTCTAAGCCCCGCTTTCAACAATTTTTCAGACACATCACTGCGTTCGCAGGGTAAGTTACTAGTACTTCTAGTCCATTTATCATGACGACTCAGTCGTATTGCTAACCCGAGAACCTTGAGCGCAAAGAAAAGAAAGCCATTAGTAGCATTTTTTAAAAGTATTTGATATGATCCGGCCGGGGATCGAACCCGTGACCTCCATCGCCTGAGGCAGAAGCTCTACCACTAGACCACCAAGTCGGTTTCGATGAAGAGCAAAGAGCACCCGTTGGTACACCAAGTATTGCGTTGCTATAGACAATAATTCAAATAACGTTTCTTTGTTTCCTCCCTGATCATGCAACGTTTGTCATGATGAATGATACTAACTCTTTATTTTCGACACCTGTAAATTAACGGCCACTTTGAAAATAAAATAATCATTTTGATTGAAAATAAAAACATTGCGAAGAATTAAGAAATTGCTCGCAATGATAATGAACATTTCGTGCTGAGAATTCGTCTAACATCTGCAAGAAGGAAACAAACACATGTTTTTTGTTGTGTGTATACGGGAATGTGCCAGTCGTGCGGTTGGTCGTTTGCAATTTAAATCAACAATAAAAAAACAGAGCACATTTTTTTCTAACAATACACTCATTTTAAATGTGGTTACAAAAATAACACAAACATTGAAGACTGTTAAAACCACATAACAAGAAACTCATTACGTTTGATTATAATGCAGTAGTAAGGTCGCAGCCTTTCTGCGAGATTGACGTCATTTGTTCAAATTAGACAATTGATCCAATAACGATATTTGCAGACTTTGCGAGTTTGTTTGGTTTGTTTGTATGGTGTTTTTGGCTACTTTAAACACGTTTTTAGCTCTTCTGGCCTTTTGGCCAGAAGAGCTTATGCCGTGGCGTGGTGTCCGTCGTCCGTCGTCCGTGCGTCCGTGCGTCCGTAAACAATTGCTTGTGAACGCGATACAGTTTTCAGTTTTGATTGTATCTCAATCAAACTTATACAGTAGCTAGATATCCATGAGAGCTCGGTTCCTTTCGCAAACCAGCCAGATCCGCCCATGCAAGACTGGATTATACACCTTGAAATTGTCAAAATTGCTATAATAGAGCTTGTGAACACAATAGAGGATCCATTTACTATCTGATCTTCACCAAACATAGATAGTAGTTAAATATAGATGAGAGCTTGGTTCCTTTTGAAAACCAGCCAGAAGTTCCCTTGCATGACTGGATTATGGCCCTTGAAATTGTCAGAATTGCTATAATACAGCTTGTGAACACAATAGTGGCTCCATTTATTATGATATAATTGAAATAATGTTGAAAACGGCGTAAAATCTCAATAAAATAAACAAATGATCGTCAGTTCAAAGTGATGATACTTCATTTCTGATACACGCGGTGGTGGTAGGTTGTGTAGGAGCGGATATTAGGGAGATACAGTCGAACTTGTGCTAAAGACCACCTTAGCATCACTGTCTATAGCGACCATACTGTTAGTTTTATATAAATGACCCTTCAATTTAGACCACCTCTAAACAAAGATAAAAATGTTCTCTTCCCATGGGTGGTCTTTAAACACAGGTTTGATTATATGCTTTGATAGCAACTTGCATACTTTTGCTTTTGTAAATCATCACTAGGAAGATGTATATATCGTTTTGTTACGGGTTTTGGGATTCTATGGTGCTTCATTGAATACATGGCGAATGACGAAGAACACTTGACGTGTTACAAATGCGCAGACTGGGTCTTAGATGTTCACGACATACCGAAAGACGCCATTTTCTTTTGGCGTACCACATGCAAATCACCATGCCTTGAAATAATGAGACGAAGTAACCTTTATTAAAATCGAAATAAAAACAAATCAGCTGTTACGGAGATTCTAAATTTGAATTCGCGGTTATTTCACGAACACGACCCGACACTTTGACGGAAGTGAATGTTTTATTATTTACCATTTCGTGGAAAAGCACGCAGCCGCCCACACGAGGTCGGAATGATGATTGAAACTTTTTAAGACCTGGCGTTTTTCTTCCATTCGGTTATTTCTGTGTGTGTGTAAGACATGAACATCGAAGCAGAAAAAGAACCTCTGGCATTCGATCAATTGCGACTAGTGTAAATCCAGATCAGTCTGTACATACACGCAGTCTTTTCAGTTCTGTACTGTTCGCTATCGAATTAATTGAGCATTATATAGCCTACTCATAGGAATATAGGAATATGTGGACAACCCTTTGCCTCCTATAGACGAACGTTCACCCATCTGCAACAGACGTCTTTCGAAAACATTTCAACAACAGGAGAAATTGCTAATAATGAGCTATTTTTCCTTTTGTTTTCTATTCTATTCTATTCAATGATTATATTTTCAATTATAGAGATGTTCCATATCGTATGTGCATACTTGTTGTATGGGAAAGGGTTAAACTACCGTACAAGCATTATGGAAACACCATTGCGGGAATGTGCTAGACATCCTTTATATGCGCCAGAGGACTCCGCCGTGGTCGAGTGGTTATCGTCGGGTATTTGGAAACCGGGGGCGTTCTGAGTTCGATCCCCGGTCACGGCGGTCATTGTAGAGTACCCTAAGACAAGGCACATTTCCTAGCCTAGTACTGGTTTGTTTACCCAGAGATCATGAATAAGTGAACTGTTGCCGTGATATAACTGTAGTAATGTTGAAAAACGGCATAAAAACATTTGAGCCGTCCCGCGAGATAACCAACAATGTGGACTCTGCTTAATGTATTGACTCGGATCAGCTAAAGCATGCCGCGAAGGCTAACCCGTACAGACACTTTTCGCCTCCTGTCGATTTTCTGTTTCAGGAATCTGCTCTATACCTCTATCCCTCTTGGGCGGAATGTATCGGCCCGGATTAGCCTGCACAGACTGCACAGGGTGATCGTGGTCGATACATTACGCGTCCATTATGTTGGTTTTCTCTCGCGACAGCTCATGTCTTCTTTTATTTCTCTGTGGTTAATATATGAGTATCGAAGCAGAAAGCCTGGTTTTCGGACAGCTGTACTCCGTATAGATCTAAATCAGCCTGTACATGTACACACAGTCTTTTTAGATCTGCACTGTTCGCTATCGAATATCGAATTCATTGATCAGTATATGAGTCAGTGCAGAAGAAAATGTACTAGTTCGCATTTCTGACCTCTTTCTCTCCC
Organism: Serripes groenlandicus; assembly: GCA_031761405.1. Taxonomy (NCBI): domain Eukaryota; kingdom Metazoa; phylum Mollusca; class Bivalvia; order Cardiida; family Cardiidae; genus Serripes; species Serripes groenlandicus. The sequence goes on from JASEVX010000001.1 coordinate 19,059,045, forward strand.
CCCCCCCCCCCCCCTCTCTCTCTCTCTCTCTCTCTATTTCTTTCTTTCACTCTCTCTCCCCCACTCCATCATGTCTCGTGACAATTGCATATTTACTGTTTATTGTTTTTATATTGTACCATTACTGTGGTTCGAGATAATAAAGGTTGTGTTCTGTTTACAAGAATGCGTAGACAGTGTGTTTTCTTTCGCATGTACAATATAGGTGGTTCTTACGTTAATGATGTGTATACGTTGTTTCAAAACGACAATCTGATGAAATAAAGAAACTGTTTATCTTTATGCTAATGAACACGTGTTAAGAACATCAGTCTCCACTGTTTACTTTCAGTTAATTCGAAAGAAATCACACACATTTTAATTGAAGTTCGATTGTTGAATATGATCGAAAGCACTGTTACAAAACGGGAAAATTGCACCGAATAATTTCAAAAGTCGTCTGCTGTAGACACGTCAGAATGTGAAACATATACATATACATGTAAATTGAAGTCTGCTGTCCATACGTTAGAATGTGAAACATATACATGTAAAATTAAGTAATCAAACATGGTTGAAAGCTCTGTTACAAAAAGGAAAACTTGCACCTAATGAGTTCACAAGTCGTCTGCTGTGAATCCGTCAGAATGTGAAACGTACACATATACATTGAAGTCTGCTGTCAGTACGTTAGAATGTGGATCGTACAAATATAAATTGAAGTCTGCTGTCAATACGTTAGAATGTGTCTGCATGTGGGAAATGGTTGATGAATAGTGTCGTGTGGTCCTGTTAAAGCCACTAATGAAGACACATACATCCCGCATCCACCTTACAATGGACACTTGACCGGTACAATTCTTCATAGAAATTGACGCGTGTCTGCCGTCTGCTTTGGTCACCTTAACCATTTCCCTGATACAGACGACAATTAACGTATTCGCAGCAGATGGCTTTTGAAAATATTGTGAGTAAAGGAAAACGTTTAATGAGGGCACATACATCCCCAAATCCGTTTTTATAATTGACACTTTATCCGAACAATTCGTCATGGAATTTTGCGCGTGGCTGTCGTCTGCTTTTGGTCCCCTAATACAGGCGACATTTGGCGCCTTCGAAGCTGACGTATTTTGAAGTATTTTGAAGTATTTTAGTATAGGAAAATTGAAAGGTTGATTTTGAAGAAGTTAAACATTTTGACTCGTATATTTATAAAGCAGATGCATCTAGAAATACCATGTCAGGCAAACTTTTAACACATTCAAGGACAAGGACAATGACAAGTATGTATTGAAAGAATTTAGGATTGTCGTTATGAAGCTTTAAATAAAAGTTAGTTATGTTGGAGTCGCTTGTTTATCAGTTGAATAGAAATAATTTTCATATTCAAGCCTACCTCGATCATTAAAATACATTAAACACTATTTATGCTTAACTTTTGAAAACAATAAACGCTTTCTCAACTTCCTGTGAAATCCACACAGCCAAAACCGTTAAGGAAATGTAAGTTTACATTTATATAATAGGAGTTTGAAGTTAATACTTATATTAGACAACAGAGCAAAGAATCGGCATTTCGACACTCTTAAAGTTTCGCATCTTGTTATGTAGTTAAAATAATAAGTTAAATATTAAATCTTTGTAAGTGATGGTACACTTACTGAAACAAATATTGAAAACATTGAGACAAAAGGAGAAATTGCTCATCATGAGCAATTTCTTCTTTTGTATCAATGTGATCAAAAGTCATCTACCGCAGGGCGTCAGAAAGCGCCTGTATGTGGGAAAGGGTTAAGGACATACACTCTAAAACACGGCCGTCTCACATAGTTTGAGGGTACAGTGTAAAATAAACCTTATAGTTCCAATATATTAAAATCGTTCCCGATCTAGTCTCGTCATGCGTTATTCTCTTGAAAAACTATCAAATACATCCACAACATTTCATGTACCAACAAACATGTAAAACAACAAGCAGGAAGAAAACATGATTGATATGGGTCCGAACAGCTTTCCAATGTAAGGCAACAGCTGGAAAGGAAGTTCTTTTTTTTCGTGAGTTTATTTTAAGTAAGTAACGAATGCTTATGCAAATGATTAAAAACATATCGTCGATGGTTAGCTGCGATGAGATATGTTCTGTTATTCTTGTATATTTGTTTTTGAATTATTTCCTGTTTTGTGTGAGTGAAATGCTATGAAAGTATTCTCCTTTTCCATCTCTTTTGGTCAGGTCTCATACTGTGCTTTAAATTGGGAAGCTTGCTTGTTTATCATTAGAAGAAGTCGTGAGTTCGAACACCTGATAGGCCATTTTTTTCTTTCCGATGATTGACAAAACTCATTGTGACTAGCGTCAATCGTCTAATGGGCTAAATATAAAAGTCTGTGTGGGAAGGTATCAACTGGCCTGGGAAGAATGCCGTGTGTAGAATAGTTCCGAGAAGAGCCGGGACACTAGTCGCAGTGTTATAAATGAAATACCATTGAAAACGACATTGAACCACAACCAATCAATTAATCAATAAATTATGATTTGGGAGGTTTTCAAAGTAATAGATTTAGTGGATTAATAATTGCTCTCTAAGTCGAGGGAAAGACGTTTTGAATGACTGTATTGTCTTGTTCTTCGTGTAATCGCGTATCGATGGATAGGTAGATCACAGGTGCCAATCTCGTTTACAATCTAAAAATAGCATTTGATTATATATTGAATATATATATAGTCAATATATAGTAAAATGCTATTTTTAGATTTTAAACGAGACTCACACCTGTGAGGTAGATGGTGTATATCTAACATCATTTACTGTCGGCTGTCTAATGCAGGCGACTTATGAAAACATTGTGACAAAATGAGAATGTGCTCAAATTCACATTTTGTAACTTTTTTTTAGTGTCAATCAACAATTAAAACTTTCATCGATAGAGATTTGTTTTATGTTTTGCCTTTAAACGTTGACATTCGACTGCAGCAGTTTTGTTTTATATGGGAAAGGGACTATAAAGTTATTTGACAATTTAAACATTCTGGCATGGACATGTTATGTATCACACATCACACGATAACATTTTGCGACTTAAAAACAGGAGTGTTCAGAGGAACACATTTGTCGACTTCAAAAAAATCCATTAATTGAAATCGTGTTGGACAGACGGCGGAGTGTCTCTATGTCAAGGAAAGCGACACACACAAAAGAAGACAGGAAACAATTTGAACAAATGACCTTTGACCTCAGACCATCTGTGAGATTGATGTATAAACTTGTGTGGACCGTGACACGTGTCAAACATGGCCGCCGCCATGTGCACCGTCAATGTTTACATTGTTTCGAGACAACGGTATAGCAGAATAAGAATTTAATGACAATCTTGGGTCTGATAACATAGGTATGTTTATCACCTTTAAACACTAAAACATTGACATGTGTGATACCATGATAATAAACAAGTTAGAAGGAAAATATGGATTATAATAAAAGAAAATGAAGTATTTTGAAAAGTATTAAGGACCATATTCACCAATTAGACTCAATATAATTCTAAAATCTTATTCCTAATTAGCAAAGTAACACAATATCTGATTGTCTACATTAAAATTATGATTAAGACAATTTAGAAATGGTGTTATTTTAAAATTTAGAATATGGTTCAAATTGTAACGAAAACGTTCGGTATACGTTGCATTTGATATGCAAATTTACATCACCGTTTCGAAGTGATGGAGTTTAGGGTTAGATATATAAGACAAGTGGACCCCCTTCCGGGTTGAGTATACTTTTCGCTGAAGGGATCTTCTGCGTCTTTAGCCCTGCACGTTACAAAATTAAGAATCAGAATTTAAATATTATTAAGAATGGTTGGTTAATACGAGCTGTTCTACAGGTAAACAATTTAAGTGCTAAGTTTGTATGAAAACATTGTGGCAAAAGGAGTCATTGGAATTAATAAAAAATATCTCCTTTTGCCATAATGTTTTGATTTTTTTTTTAAATTGTTCTTTTCAGTTATAGTGAGTTCCTTTATTCCAGACAATATGTTTTAAAAGTCATCTGCTTTAGAAGTTTGTTGTATTTGTGAACCCACATACAACAAATCTGCAGCAGACGACTATGAAATCATCCGGGGAAAACGTCTATAAATGAAAAATGAAAAATTAAATAGAGTTAAAAAATATTGTGGCAGAAGGAGAAATTGCTTGTTTTGAGCAATTTTTCTTTTGTCACAATGTTTTCAAAAAGTCGTGAATGGTTGGTTCATGGTTTGAGCATTTCCTCATTGTGTAGTAAGACAAAAAAAAAGGCATTAACATGTTACTTGATGAGAGCGGTATTAAATTGTCCTACTTAACACCCCCCCCCCCCCCCCCCCCCTTTCTATTTGCATGCATTAAAAATAGCGTACTTGCAAGTATCTAAAATACGCCTGTTTGCATTTATATAGAATACGCGTGTATGCATTTATCGCAGTATCCACGCCATGCTGTTATTTTTTTAAATTAGAAATTAGAATTTCACACAGAAAAAACGAAAGCATTCCTTTTGATGCGCTCCATGCTGATTTCCCCCTTCGCAACGAACAATCTTTTCAAAAGATGCTGCAGACAGGCTAACATACACAAATTTAATAGTGGTATCTTTGTAAGGACTTTTAAGTTGATGAATTGATTGTTTAGGGTTTAACACCGTTTTCAAGAGTTTTCAGTCATATCACGGCGGCTAGTTCACCTACCCTTGTCTTTAGGGTTTAACACCGTTTTCAAGAGTTTTCAGTTATATCACGGCGGCCAGTTCACCTACTCATGCATTTCCTGGTTTTCTCACACCAGTACTCCACACAACAATCTTCCCAAGCAACTGGCTGCTTTTCCACATAGACTTAGCCCATTTTTGGAAGACGAATGACGCATGTCGCATTGACTTTTGTCAATAGTCGGAAAGAAAGTTGGCCGAGCCGGGATTCGAACTCACAACCCCTGGATACCCTTGTCTTTAAAGGCTTTCTTATACCAGTACTCAACACACCTACCCATGTCTTTAAAGGCTTCCTTATACCAGTTCTCAACACACCTACCCATGTCTTTC